>VZTJ01000487.1:1356949-1386721 GCA_013397795.1 Orthonyx spaldingii | reverse complement strand
TTTCATGCCTCTTCAATTAGGCCCCCGGGTGAAGATCATACAGCTTTGAAACTGTTCCGTTTTGACAAAGTTCCAAAGTGCTATGCACATTAGGGAAAACTCGAGTTTGCTGTAATGTAAACTGTTTAACATGCCCACAGAGGTCAAATCTAAATTTTCCCAAGCGTTTGGGTTTGTTTAAACATTAGACCATGGTTTGGTGTCAGTGAATAGGAAAACTTTAATGTTGTGGGTGGGAATCTACCCATCTTTCTTTGTTAAAGTTCCAAAGGCTACTGCAATAAAAATATTCATTTACCAAGGGGGCTATTGTGATAAGCATCCAAAGACATTATGCATTGGTGTGAAAGAAGCAAGCAGGAATAGACATCAGCATTGTGGGTGAAAAGAAACAAGTCTTGCTTTCTATTTTTCTTTTTTTTTTTTTTTTCCTTTGTAGGAGTTCCAAAGTCCAGTTTTAAATGAGTTTTTTTCGGGGTGGTCTGGTTATCTGCACACCCATATTTTTTCTGTGTGAATATGAGAGAGCTTGAATAGCTGTGAGAGTTGCTAAATTGAACAATAACTGCATATTTTATTTCTTTTTTTCAATTATGGCCTTAAAATCAATGTGGACTGTATTTACCTGTAGAGCCTGAATTACACACAGGAGAATGTCTGATGTAAATCAATACAGCATTTTTTAGGGCAGCATCACAAACGATGTAAATCAGGAGTGGTACTGAAGATTTTTTTTTTTTTTTGGCAGTTAATACAGAAACTCAGATATTTAGCACTAAGCTAATATTGTTAATTAATCTTTATGCTTTGCAGTGCCAAAGAGTAGAGAAGTATCATCAGTAACACTCGCTACTGATTTGGTTGAATGGTCATAGCCAGTGTATTATACATTTAATACTTTCAGAAGATACTTTCATACTTTAGAAGATAAAACTTGTGTTCATTCCTTTTCTAGTTTTTTCTATTTTTTAACTAGGAGTTAAAAATAGTTGGGTTTTTTTAGTTTAGTATATGAAAAGTAAATGAAATCTTTTTTTCCATACATTTATTAAAATTCAGATGTCTAGTGTTTGCTGATTAGAGCATGGGAAAATGAGAAAATCCCCATATTGTGTGGAATGCCAATCTGTGTGTTGAAATACATACAAAAGAAGGCTCTGTTAACCTGGTACCTGCTCTTGTACCAAAAGGGCACATTCACAACATCTCAGCTTGAAGTACCTAATTACAGAATCACAGAGTAGTTGGGGTTGGAAGGGGTCTTTGGAGATCATCCAGACCAACACCCCAGCCAAGGTAGGGTCACCTGGAGCAGGTGACACAGGAATGTGTCCAGCTGAGTTTGGAATGTCTCCAGAGAGGGAGACTCCAAGGTTAAGCACTGTGCTGGAAGTGTGCAAACTCACCTGGCCAAATTTACTTGTCTTCTTTTCCTTATGGTTCTCCATACAGTGGGTGTAGAAAACTAAGGTTCTTCAGAGACAGCTCAGAGCATTTAGGAAAACTCCTTAAAGAAATCATGTTTCCTACCAGTGTGGCAACAACCTAGATCTAAAAGTGCAGTGGATAGTTACAGTTTTATAACAATTCTCTTTTCTTACCCCAGTGCCCAGTACATACAAATGAAGAGCTCATTAGCTCCATGTTTTCAGGTGACTACCACTGCTGTTAAAAACAAAACAAAACAAAACAAAACAAAACAAAACAAAACAAAACAAAACAAAACAAAACAAAACAAAACAAAAAACTCATAAAAGCAGCCAAAAGCCCACCTGAAATTCCCTAAAAAAGCCACCCCAGCAGTGGGGGAAATCCCAATCCGAGCTTGTTTTTGGTACCTGCAGCAGCATTCTGGGATGATAATTAGGAAGGCAGAGTAGGTTTCATGTGCTCCCGTGAGTCTGTGCATAAATTATGGCTCATTGTTGACAGGTTTGGGAAATTTAAAAAGTTTCAGTGTTAAAAATTAGTAGGCTTTTTGTCTTGTTTTGTTTTGTTTTGTTTTATTACATTACCCAGTTGTCAGATTGCTGGCATGAGTGTAGTGAGCTTTGTAGTCTTTCCCCCACCAAGGTCTGGCCATGTGAGATACCTGAAGGTGCATTCCTGTACTCAGACCAATTCACCTGCCTACACTCTCCCTGAAACCAGAGCTGCAAGATCCCAGTTCAGCACATGACAGGGAAATCCTAACCTAAATAAAATGTGACTACAGAAAAACTTGCAATATCCTTTCTCTTATTACATTTCTTAGTGGAAGAACAGGACCAGATACAGAAGTCATTTCCATGACTAGTTTGGACATGAGCAGTATGTTTCCTACACTGGTCTGAATTCTCTCCAAATTATTAGCATCTGAAATTCATCACCGTGTAAAAAGCAGCACAGAGGTCTCCAGGAGAAAAGTTTCTTTTTTCTTGGGTCTTTTGAATATAGTGTTCCAAACTGACCATTGAATATTTTGCCTTCAAGGTAAATGCTGGTTTTCCAAGTTTGTATGCATAGATAAAGCCTTGTCTTCAAAACCCCTTTTATGCATAGATAAAACCTTGTCTCCACAACACCTTTTATAGTACTGTCCCTGAAATTTTCTTGAAATGGAATTTGGGGGCTAAAGGTTCCTTGTAAAATATGATAGTTGTTCATATGAATACAGGCTTTTAATTAATGGAGAGGGAACATAAATACTCTGCTTATGACTGCAGAATCAGAAAAAGAAAACAGCTGGGGCGGGTTTTGGTACATGTAAACAGAGCTCGGATGCACCTTGTGTAGTTCTAATTATAAATCAGTTTTTCCCAGAAATTTAGTGCTTACATAGGAGCTTTTCCAGAAGTAACATGCTCTTTTGGTCTCCTGCAAGGACATGATCCAGATAAGAAATGGGGCATCTATTTCTTCAGTGCAAAAGGAAAGAATTTAAGCATTTATTAGGAAATGGAAATATAAAGATGATCATCTCTAGAGAGCTCCATGAACATTCTTTGTTCTGCATGCATGTATCTGCTCTGTGATTCATAGATAGCATAGATTCAGATCTTGGTCCCCATGGAAAAAGAGAGCTCTTAGATACTATCCCCTGACACTGTCAAAATGCAAAAGCCAGCTGATGATGGGAATGGTATCCAGACTGGAACTCTTGAGGTTTAGCCCTGAATAAAGAGAATAGCTTTGACCAGGTTCCAAAATCTCTTCTGTGCCTCTGCTCACTTGCACATAAAGTAGGTATAATATAACACTGTCTTACATAAGTGATAAATGGCATGCATTTGCTAATCAAGTTTTAGAAGCAGAAGACAAAAAAGGATATTTTGGCATTTTTACACATATAAAAAGATGGATCATCAGTGAAATGTTAACAAATGCAAACCCCAACTGCCTTGTGCTTTCAGACCTGTAGATGCAAAAGGTTTAAGTCAAACTCCAATGACCATGTCTTCCCAAAGGTATATTTGAGAGGTGGGGGAGAATTCAAAAGGCAGCACGTATTCAAAATTAAGAACTCCTGTAGACTGAGGTTTGTTATCAGCAGGATAAATGTAATGAATTTATGAGCTGCAGACAATGAGCTGCAGACACATGCAGATTTGTTTTGTTATGCAAACATCAGGTTCCAAAACCTGGGATTAAAGAAGCTGTGTCTCAGTTCTTGAAATAAGGGGTCTTATTTCCTCTGTGAGGTAAATACCAGGCAGCCAACTTGTCACAGTGCATTTACTGCAGAAAGGGAACATTGCAGCTTTCTGCCCCTCTAGGCTGCTATTCATTTCGCTCAGACAAGCAATTGCCTCTTACCCAGTAAGTGGGAACACACTGTAGTGACTCACACAAGCAACTGCAGACTGGCTCAAGAACACTTTGCAGAGCCCTGCTCAAGGCTGACTTAATGCTCACCTTTAGGCACATGTCCCTGAGTCCCAAACTCGTGTGTGATTGCATAAACATACCAACTTTTGTTCAAGAAATAAATAAATAAATGTATTTCTTGTTGTGCTGTTTGGGAAAAGACAGAAAACTTGTCCACGTGAGTTATATAGAGCCAGTGCATGGAAACCACCTGGCTTTACAGGGAGGTTGGAGGCTTGGAGAAGAAAGAGTTGCCTCAGGCATGATGAGTGCAGTGTAGTTTGTTTGAGGTAGTTGGATTAGAACCTGTAGTACCATGGAATTCCAGAGGACATGGTACTTCAATTCTTAAAGGTCCCAATTTGCTAGAGAATGAAATATTTATGTGCAAAAAATGTGTTTGAAGAATCAGAAAACTTGGAATGAAGAAAAGCTTGGCATCTTCTTGGGTTAAAAGGGATTATATCTTTTAAGAGAGAAACATCAACCCCCCTCCTTATTTCACATGAAAGAGAGCTATTTTTCATTAAATTCACAAGCACTATAATCAGTTCTGTAAAAATATTTTCATTAAAATCATAGTTAATAAGCCAAAATTATTTAGAATGTGAATCCTTTAGCATATTATACCTTGACCAGAGCCCAGCTCCGTGGAAGCTCCCCCACATGAAGGCTGCAACACTGAATTAAACAGAAATGGTGCTTTTCACCAGTCTCCACAGCCTGTGAGCTGTTCCTTGTCTAAGAAGAATGTTAATCAGTGTCATAATTCTACCAGGAAGAAATACTAGAAAATCTGGATGAAGAAAAATATTTCTTATCTGGGAAGGCCCAACTGACCTCAGGAATATCTAGAAAGATTAAATCTTGTTCTCACTAAGTCTGATGGTGAAATGCTGACCTTGATGACTGAGGAAAGACCAGTATCTACTATCCAGTCACTTCACACCTTTACACTGTTACTTTTACATTTTAAGATCTCTGGTCCATTCTCATTCTGCCTGATGTATTGAAACAGTACTGAAGAAAGAGCATTTGTTTCCCAATTTCTCTTTTCAAACACACATAATCAAGTACCTGCAAGGTGTGTCTGACCCAACTGAGATTTAACTCCATTGACTCTACATGAGGCTCCATTTCACAGCAGCTCCATTCAGCTGGACGGGCTGAATTAGTCAATGAACAAGTTTAATCTTGTTTAACAGAAGTCACCATGTCTTCAGCTCTCCTTGCTGCTTTAAATGTGTATCATCTGGAAAAAACTCTTCATTAATTACATAGGTTTTCCTTTTCAACCTCCAGATGTGACACAAACAGAAGCTGTAATGACACTCCTCGTTTTCTGCTGCTGACATTGCAAAGCAGATGTTTTTCTCTTGGTCAGGTTAGCACAACTTACATATAAATAAGGAACTGAAGAAGATTTTCATGTTACAACTAAAAGTGAACCCTGGTATTCTTATCATCCTCATCTTCCTCTCAGCTACCCTCTTGTGATACCATGGCCTCCTACCTTGATGAATACTGCAAGAGCAGATAGGTGGGTATTAAAGGTGTATACTTGGCTTTTCTGAGGTCAAGGGCTGTTTTCACAACAACTTCAGTAGATCCAGAGTCATTTCGTGGAATAATTTGGCATCAGTCCTGCATATGGTTACAAACTAATATATCATGCCTCCCACTCAAATCCAATTAAGATTGGTTCTGTATGACACCACAATCCCTTCCCCTGAACATCATCAAGGCCCTGTAAGCATAGATGTTACTCTGGATGGCAAGGACATGAGGAGGACTTTGCAGAGATCAAAGGGGAAATGAAACAAATACTCCTAGAAATTCATGGCCCTGTTTGAATAAAGGAAAAAGATTATTGAACCATCATCTTACCTTTTATACATGGCAACATGAATGAAGTCAATAGAAATATTATTATTATTACCATTATCATTATCATTATTATTATATGTACAAAGTACTAACTTCAATATAAAAAACACTGAGAAGAGTTGGAGCTACTTTTTTCTGCTTTCTTTTGAGCCAAAAATCAAAGCTCTCAAGATTTCATCTTGCTTCTGTCATCAAAAATGAGGAAACATCTTTGGGTTTCTTGTTTGTTTGTTTTTTGATTTATTTTTCATTTCAGTTAAATCTCTGCTTAATTAAGGGCCATAGACTTTAGCCCACCACTTGTAATGTGCAAAGTCAATGCATGTTTACTGTGTGATGTCAGTAATATTCATTAGAGAACAAAGGAGGCTCATTCCGTAGAGATATGGTGATATTGCCATGAGTAAAACCCTGCATGGAAATTACCAAATTTGGATATTAACAAAATAACAGCTCTCAAAAGAAGGGAAATTAATTTCTGCTATTTTTCACAAGATGGAGAAAAATCATCCTAAAATGTGAGCAAAGTTGATCTCACAGGGCATGTTTTCCTCCATCTCTAGTGTCAATTTCCTCTGATACATTTTTTTTCTCCAGTTACCAGATTCAATAGTAACAAGGGCAGCAGATGCCACCCTGCCAACAGCAACTCTGAGAACAAAAATGTACATCAGTTAAGCTACACAAAGCAAAGTACAAAGCCATATATAGAATCATGCCCCAACAAACATAAGGAAGGCAGAATTTTAAAATTCCAATTCACCATGCCATGAAAAATATAAAACAATTGGGTTTTTTTTTTCCTTTTCAATGCAGTTTTCTGATTAAGAAGGAACAATGTGTAGTGTTTCCCACAAAAGTAGTACCAGAGATAATGTCTCCATGTAAAAAGGAAGCACAGGAAAATAATTTGCTTTAATTACACAAATCTGCACCTCTAAATTTCAAAATTATTCACTACATTAATTTTCAAAAACATGTCCAATTATATTATATGGATATCAGATTTTTATATTCTTAATAAAAACTTGTAAACTGTGGTTATATATTATCACTGAGACACTGGAGAGAGATACAGAGAGAGATTATTCTAGGAATCACACTTGAACTAATAACAGAACCCCTCTATCTGAAATCTTTATCCTTTCTTTCCCTTCCAGTGGAGGCTACAGGATTATCATCATTTCTGTTAACAAAATAAATAAATAAATAAATAAATAAATAAATAAATAAATAAATAAATAAATACATTTTTGTTTATGCTGTTGTCTGCTGTTTTACCTAGGAGAACCTGGGAGTGTTGAAAACTGCTTCAGGAAACTCATGCCATCTGACCTTATTCTGTGTGTTCCCTCATGTGAGCTGGAACAAAGGAATGGGCTGGGTGGAATTAAAGAGTGGAGTGTGTGTGTCTGTGTGTGTGCATGTGTGTGGTGCATGTGTGCCTGTGTGCCTGTGTGTATAAAGAAGTGGTGATCAGACGTTACTGATAAGAGAAGCCAGTGGTGCTTCTGGGTGATGTGTGTATTCAACTCCAGGCTGACTCCTCTTATGCTAATACAGCCAATTTCCTCTTTTATTTCATTTCTGGAGCCTGAATCTGTGATCTCTGATAAGGTTCCCAAGGATACCGCCTTCACTCACAAATGGGCAAGCAAAGGGGGGGCAGGTGACGGAGACGTGTAACTCGCAGAGAGCACCAGTGGATGAATAATTTAAAACTCCACCCGGAGATTTGAGGTAAAACCGAGAGATAAGAGACACCACAGGGTCTTCTCTGTTTATTCAGAGCTTCATCTTCCAATGACAGGTGACCTCCGAGGTCAAGGGCATTATGGGAAATGGAGCCAACAGTGGGAAAAGGTACCACATCCCACAAGGAAGTCATGATTCACTTGGTGTCAAATGAAAAATTGATCCTTTTCCCCCCCCCCTTTGCGATTTTTCTCTCTCCCGGTTTTCACAGGGAAACTTTGGGCCCAGGGCTGACACAAGTCTGAGCAGCAAGAGCAGATCCAGAGCAAAATGGCTGGTAGCGATGGGATTGCACCAGTGTGAAACTGGTGCAAGATAAGGATCAGGACCTTTGTCTGAGCAGCGTGCTGTGTCTGTACACAGGGAGTGTGCTTTGCTAGCAGTTCTATCAAATCAGATAGGTATAAAGGCAATACCTCAGAAACATCACAGGCTCAATCCACGCCACGTAAATTGTTGTTTTTCACTGGAGAGACCTGAATTTGTTTCCACTCAGAAGCTGCCTTCATGTTTTTAAACAAAACACTCCCTCCCAACAGTTTTAAACCTTAATTTCATTTATTTTATGTTGGTCCGAAAGTATTTACTGACATGGTTTTACCTGGTGTTTTGTAAAGATGCTGAAACAGCTTAAAAATTCTAAAGAAACACCTGGTCTTTCTTGGGCTTTATGCAAAAGACAAGGCACATTCACAAGCTCTGGCTCTTGTTTTAGCTTCTTTCATTTGAGAAATCCTGAACTGAATGCCTCCTTTACAATCAGAAAAAATCTGAAACTGTTCACTCTGGTCATATTTATAATGTTAGCTTTAGGATCTCACAAATTCTGACAGTTAGAAGTATCCCTAGAAGAGCTCTGCTCTACATTATCAAAACCTTCTGCTCGGTCATTCCTATTTGCTTCAATGCAATGCAGCCATGACCTCTACAGTGAAAAAAAAGAGGCAAAGTCAAATGTTTCTCAGTGCTGGTTTACATTTCCCTGCCTCTTAAACTGCTGTTTCTGCTTTCCTCTGTTTGAATGTTACCCATGTTTTCATTCCTGAGCAAGCACATACCTTTTATCTTTTTAGATAAACATGAAAACATACTAAGGTCACTGCCCGGTGAGAAGCTAAGGTTTTGCGTGACTGCCACCCGCGTGTACCATGTACACGCTTCCCTTCCAACTCCCCCACTCCCCCTGCGAGCCAGTCCCGCCTCAGAAACGTTTCTTGTAGGCTTTTGGAACTGTTTGGACAAGTCCTGGGCTGACTCACATCACACCTTGCTCCCAAGTTAACCCGAGCCAAGCAGAGCACTGTGCCGGGCGGCACAACCTGCCTGGACTTCTGGGGCGGCTCACACCCAGCCATCTTGCCCATTCCTTTTCATGTCCTTGTTTTCAGACTCATAGCCTGATGAAACAAACGTGCTCGTGAGCCTAAAGCTGAACATCTCACCCACAAAACCCACACCACTGGGAGGGCTTGAAAGAGCTGGGTGAGCCATACAAGGCTGCTGCTATTTATGTTCACAACAGATGTTTGCCATGGGGGTCCTTTGGGGCTCCTCCAGCTCAGTCAAAGACAGCTTTGGCCTCCTGTGTACCAGTTTGACTGGGTGCAGTCCTCCCAGTCTGAAATGGAGCTGAACTGGGGCAAGTGAGATGGGAATCAGCCCTCCTGGTCTCACGAGGGTGTTTCTCCCTAACTATGAGTAATGGTGGTGGGTAAACAAAATATGTTGCAAGTGAGAATAGGGAGTGAGAGATGCAGATACTGACTTCATCTTAAATCACTGCACCGTGCAGGAGCTGGGTTTTGCTCGGATAGCACCACTGAGACTAAATAGTCAAATATTATAATGGCCATCTAAGGGTACAATTTCATGTCTCAGACCCAAAGTATGTGTTTGTACATGTGCATACTTATATATTGTCAGAGTTCAGAGTATTCCAAGACCTTACACCTAATTAAGGTAGAAATGTGTACATGTCCACGTCGTGTCTAATGTGTCCTACTTCCAGGTGGGAGTCATAGCCATAAAACCTGTGTTGGACTTTACTACTTAAACCATTTATCTCAAAGGCAGAGTGGGGGTTGAACTTTTCTTTTGAGATGCAGTTATATCTTATGCTCAAAAATTCACTTATATTCACTTTCTATAGAAGACAGCAATAAAGAAAATGCACACACACAATATGGGAAATACTGGTCCAGTTCCTTCTTCTGTCAGAGGGTTCAAACACATGCATGTAGACTATTTTAGCTTGGTTAAAGATTTGGAAAAAAAGTTAAAGATTTCCTTCAAAGAGAAGAGGAAGTGCATTTTCCCCCCATTAGTTAGTTACCAAAAAAAATAGATCTCTAGCTACTGAAGCAGGACTGAGAATTTGAGACACATCTTCAAAAAAGTGTCCTGTTGACTCTGCAGCTCCTCAAGTATTTCTTATGTGGGGGAATCACTTCAAAAGGAGTCTGAGTTGATGGAACCTGTTATCTGGAAATAATTTTTGAGAGAGGGATTATATGAACAGATTATTACATGAAGTCAAGCATTTCTTGATATGAGCTTAATGTTTGAGATGTTTTATGAGGGCAAAAAATGATGCCACAATATTTTTTAAGCAATGTGATGGCCAGTGCCACATTTTGCAGATTTGTTCTAATGATGGTAAAAGAACATTTAAAATACTGCATTCCCTGGAGAACAGACAGGGAGAAGGTTGAGATGACAGATCCTAACAGGACCAAGGCATGAACTAGAGAGGTGTTTAGCAGTGATATGAATAAAAGATTTTCTTCGGAGGACAGAAAACACAATTCTGGGTTTGATGAAACAAAAGTTAGGCTTGATACATCATAGTATGAACATTTCTTCAGTCTTTATTTTTTTCTAGTTTTGATGATAAATGTTCTCTTGGTAAGGGTGCTTCAGTTTTGAAGCTGTGATTTGCTAGATATTAAGTAGGAACAGCTCTTCAAAATGAAAGATAGTCTCTATCAGTTTTAGGCAGAGAAATGCAGTGATGTTACAGAATCTTGAATCAAATCTGAAATGATGCATTTGGAATAGCATTCTTTGTAATTTTGGGGAAAGAAAGAAGCATTTATGCCAATGCTCTTTCTTAGTTGTTTACAAATCAAAAAGATGAAGGAAAAAAAGTTAAGTGGAAAATCTAGCAGTTTTCACACTAATGTAAGAGTTTTTTGCAATGAACTGACTTCTACCTCCCTTTACTCCACTCCAACCTGATACTGATTGAATTACCTTATTAAAATTTAGAAAAGGAAAAAAATATAATCGTGCTGTTTAGAACCTGTCATTTACAATTTCCTCATTATCCACACACCCTAAACCTTAGAAACATGTATTCTGACTGTGTTCTGAGCAATTGCCAAAGGGGAAAAAAGTGTTCCAGATGTTATTCAGTCCTGTTTGTTTTACCACACTGCAGTGCAGATTGATGGGGGACTTCCATTGCTGAATGAAAGGATGGATCAACCTGATAACATGAAAAATGGAACCAAAGGAAATACGGAGAGTCTGGGCAATTTAATATTTTTTTAAAATCTCTGCCTTTCTTTTAAATACCACCAAATATCCCCTCTGCCAGATTATGGCTAGTACAGGAAATTAAAGTGTGAAGAGACTGGATACAAGACTGGACCCGGTTCAATGAGGTGATTCGTAGTTCTGTAATAAGTGTTGATGGTTAAATCTTGGACCCATTAAAATCAATGTCATGCTCAGTGACTTACTCAAGTGCTACAGTTTTCTGTCTGGAAATCATATTCTGCATTTCCTAGAAATGGAAAGAGGAAGGACTGTAGACATTAAATAATAGAAAGATGACTGTGCATCAACCTGACTATGCAGAAGGTAGGAGCAGAGCTCCTGAATCCCACAGGCATGCTCCAGTCAGAAGACAGACTCGGCTTTTACTGCTGAGCAGACCTTTCAGCCATTCAAAATTGGTTCACTGAGGAGTGGAGACAATTCATAAAATGAAGGGCCCCAAAAGGAGCATAAAAGTGAAATTAAAGGTTATACCACATAATAGCAGTTCCTTTTGAGTCCCTCTCCCACAGAACAGTAGCAGGAAATAAAGTTAAATTCATTTTTTTCCTTTACATCAGTTTTACACAGACCTAATTCCATTCAGTTTGGTACAGCTACTCCTGATTTATGATGAGGTAAATGAAAGCAGAGTCAGACCCCAAAGGAACATAATATAGACCACCTGTTTTGAGAGAACAACTGGGTTAAGAAGTGACTTATAGACTGTACATATAAGAAGCATGTGAAAAGGGCATGGTGGGAGTAACAAAAGCCTACAATTATCCAGGCCTAGACTGGATTACATTAAGTGGAGGAAATAAGGTTGGCAGTATGTTTGTGGATCTGGGACAGGATTGCTTCCTAATTCAATATGTGCCACGACCAACCAGGAAGGAAACCATATTAAAGTTGTGATTAAGCACTGAAGGGGCATGATTGAATACCTTCCTTCCCTTTCAGAGATGGGGGACACACAAAGATCATAAGCTCAAAAGCCCAAGAACAAACTAAACTGAGAAGCTGGAGTTAGGAAAAATGACCCAGTTGCTGAATTTGGGGAGATTAAAATAGGAAATACTTGCTGCATACTGGTTTGTTAAACATGTGTGTTTGGCTTGTGTTGTCAAGGTGATTACACGCCCCAATACCACTAAAAACAACCCTTTGCAAACTCATAGATGGCAGCAACATCTCCAGCTTGTTTATAATAAAAGTAAAATCCATACAGAAGGCTGAAAACCAAAATAAAACAAATAAAGTCTCATCTACACTCAACAGCTTTATAGGGAGAGATGTATTAACAACACTTTCCTTATGAGGATGCTGCTTACACTGGCAGAATTGACTTTTTTCTGGAATGGCTTATATTGGCTCAGCAAGTGCTATGAGCTAGGAAAGAAAAACCAGTGTTTTGCTGCTTTAATATCTACCCTGGAACAGGGATTCACCTCCCTTAATTTTATCCAACTACTCCTGGGTCTCAGATAGTTATCTTGGACACCCTATAGTCAACAGAAAGAGATAGGTATTTCCAGAATAAGATAATTCCCACTTATATTTAATACCAACTGCGTGATGGGTTCAGTTTCCTCTGAGGTTTCTGGTTTTCTTCACTGACCTTAGGAATACTGGTGGCCAGCATTAAGTGTGCTGCCCCCTGCCATCAAGCTTTCCAGGTACCTCTGCTCTGCAGGGCATTTAAAGGTACTCAAATTACTTGGGAAAGAACAGGCGTGACAACACAGATTGGGTCCTACAAGTAGTAGGATTACATAACTGTGGCTAGTTCCTGGGCTAGTTAACCTGCTCCTCTGGTGGTATTCCATGGCAATGTGGTTCCACTGCTTTGGGGTCCTGAGTTGACCCCACTGTTAGGAAATCTCTGCACGGTACTGCTTATCACAGTCAGATCCTTCCAGCAGATAAACACCTCAACAACAGCAATGGAAAATGTTCCTGTGGACAACATGCTGTGGGGCTTTTTGTGAGGACCTGGTTTAAGTTGCTGATTGTGTCCAGGTTTGAATTCCTCTGCCCCAGAGGGCAGGTTCAGAGATCAGGCCTTCCTTTAGGATCATTGTACCACCTGAGGTGGGGATCAGCCTTATGGACACGAAAGATCAGCTCGAAACCCTCAACTCACACCTCCCTTCTTGCAGACAGCTACTGCTTGGATTGGTGAAAAAGTAAATGGTGTGAGTTGAAAGAACTGGACTGTGGACATCAACTTGTGGTTTTGACAGGACTGTGCTGTTTGGATAAATAAACAAGGAATACAGCTTTTCCAGTGGTTGTGTTTTATGAGTAATTGTATCCTAGCCAAAATTTAATTTGAAAAGCTGCCTAATTTCCTTTCAAACTAGAATTTCAATAGGATAAGGTGACAAAGTTTCCAAGGGCTCTTAGAGGATTAAGAGGCACAGTTTCTTTTAAACTCAAGTTTAGAAGCAGAGTACACCTGAGTTTCCAACATGCTTTTAAACTCTTCTCCCAGTATCCTTCCTTTCCTGTGTTGTGTTATGTTATCCAGGGGTTTACACCACTGTTTTTCATATCACAGTGGCTCCATTAGTGAAGTTTTTTCAAGTCGTCCAAATTCTCTGAGAACCACTGCTCATTCTCATAGTCACAGTAGGCCTTTAGATATGGACTAGAGACTCAAAAATGGGCAAGCACTGAGATGGTTAAGCTTCTCCCAAGGCAAGCCAGCATCATTACAATACATCATTACATTTCAAAGTAAGATAATGATTTCTGTCCCATCTGCAGCCCACACATTAGTGCTGATTTCCTTCTTTTCCTTTGGTTCCCAGATTTCACAAGGAAAATAAAGTGGCAAATTGGGACTATGAAAGATAGATGGGGGTGAACTGGAGGTAGTGAAGGGAGGAAGGGTTAATAAAATATCAGTACACAGAGGTGGAGAGTCATAAAAAACTTACCAAAGAAGATCAGAAGTAGTTGAGGGAATTTAAAAACTAAATAAAGAAAAATAATACATAAAAGTGGCAGATAATTTGAAAATGAGTCAGCAAGACTGCTAATGGACAAGTGTGGGAGAATCTGTAACAAATATGCTTGACTTTTGGCAAGAGTTTCAACTAATTCTCCACAACATAAAAAGATTTTAAAAATCAGATATCTGAATATCACATAGATCTTTAAAGGGTAGTAGTAGTCATTTGTCCCCTTACTAAGTACTTCTTGATCAAACATCTGGGTTCAGCACATGAGCAACTAGATGAAATATGAGAGTTTGTGTTTCAAAGGAAGTTAAATTGCATCATCCTATGGTCCTTTCTGCTCTAAAATCTATGTTTCTATCAACAGATACTTTCGTTAAGCATCAGGTCATTAACCTGTTTAACACGTCTTCATCTTCAGTCTGGAAAACTGTATTGGTAACAACATCTCTAAGTTGTAAGTGCTTGACCAGCTTTCTGAATTAGGTTGTGGACATTATGCTTTAAAACTAGGGTGAGATCAAAGGCTTCAGAAACATTGCAGAGGCAGAAATTGCTGTGTACATTCAGACTTGGTGGCATTTTAAGTAGTCTCTCGTGTCAGGAAAAGCTTTAGCCAGAGTGTACCTTATGTGTAACACAAAATACCAATTATGGGAAGCAGCAGGATCAACAAGATGCATGTTGATGTTCCTGGGCCTACTGGTCTATATTCCCTTCCCAGTGGGGAATTCAAGAGGAAAAAAATTAATGAAAAATAGATTTTCCGTTCCTTTGTCTCCTTGTACCTAAAGAAACAAATATTCTTTATATATTTTAGAAGATTGTCACTGTTCTTCCATAAGGGAGATACCAACCAAAATAGTCCTCTGTAAAGGCTTATGATAAAGGCAGAAGAATGGATAGAATCATAGAATCATTAAAGCTTTAAAATACCTCTTAGATCATCAAGTCCAAGCATTAACCCAACACTGCCAGGTCCACCACTGAACCGTGCCCCTAAGCACCAGATCCACATGGGTCTTGAACACTTCCAGGGACAGTGAATCTATCACTTCCATTATAACTCTATGTGAGCACAGAGGAGTTGCATTGCTCCTCCAGGAATGTTGTCCTCTGTGGCCTATCCAAAGTAGAAAGTGAAGCCTCTGATGCTTGGTCTAGTACCATAAAATCCACACAACACTTCTCATCAAACGTATATACTCATACATGCCTCCATATGTATAAATACTTTAGGTCAAACAATCTTGAAGTTATGCAAGAACATTTATGTGGGAGATTTCATATATCCCACCAATATTTCCAAATACAAATATTGCCAAGCCAAAAATATGCACGTTCATTCCCATGTCTATTCACTTTTTATTGTCCTTGGCCACATTTTATAATCAGAATGTCAGGCATTGCAGAAAGCAATGTGTATAAATATAAATTAGATTCTAAAACCCCTAAGACTGGCTGACAAATCAGAAGTTGGGCATATGCTTGTATGCTCAATTTTGTTTCATTTCACATGCCTTTTGCCTTCCCTACAGCTATATTTTTCAGCTGATTCAAATGTAACTCTCAATGAACTGACATTTTCTTTCAAACTTCACCGTATCTGAAGTAATCAACAGCTAATACAAGATTATATTGTCTGTGACATACTTTGAAATTTGCAACAAGAACCACAAGAGATGAGAGACTTCTGGTTTTTAAAATTTATTTTAATGGAAATTGAAATTTCCATCCCCTTGTGTACTTCAGCAAGCCAGGATTCACAAAAGTAAAGAATCTGATAAGGTTAGCAAGATTGGAATAGAGTTATGGTGAGGTCTTCTGCTTTGTTTTCATATGTGTTCATTTTTGCTGAAATTATGGTGCATGGAGTTTTAAACCTCAATTTTCCTTTGAAAGGCAAAAAGGGATTATTCCAAAATTTAAACTCAAGTGTAAGCTATGCATAAAAATGCATGGGCATTCAAAGTGAAAATTGCTCAATTCCGCTATTCTCAGTCTTTACTGCTGTGAATTACAGGAAAGTAATCATATCTGTGTGATTGATCTAGGACCCAAATTATTCAGATGAACGTGTCCTATACCTGGCATCAATGCAAAATTCTTTCATGAATTATTTTAAGACCTGGAGATAAACCAACACCTCATCATGATCTTCTCTGGGAGAAAAAAAGAGGCAAAACTCAACGTTGGGTGTTGCACTAATGTAGGATGTGCATAACATACTAAAATATTTTAAAGTTTCTTGCAAAATGTCATTTTGTTCCTCCCATCCATGATACAAATTTGATATTGATTTCACTACATCAACACAATTTAAAATTGATTGGTAGTTGAATTATGGCAGTGTTAACAGATGTGACAAAATATAGATCATACTTATATCTTCTTAATTGCACAGAGTACTGTTTAAATTCCTCTAGGGAATTTTGGTAATGTTATTAGTCATAAGCAGAAACTATCCCAGAGGTTATTCAAAATACTTGGTTCACCACATTGCAGCTAGTATTGACCTGGTATTTTTAAAGTCTGTAGTTTATCAGCCCAATCTTCCTTTCTATCAGTTGATCTATAGAACACATTTAGTCTATTTCTCATATTCAGTGTAGTTTCTTAATTTTTTTTTCACTTCCAATTGTGCAATGTATGTGTAATTAATGTGTTGCCTGTAACTCATTCTCAATCTCACCCTTTACCCACAGGGAAGCAAATAATTGCCATAGAACACTCTGTTTTCATATGGACATACGCAACTTTTTATTAGAGAAATCAACAGATGCACCTGGTCTGAACAGAAAAGAGAGGAATATTTGGGATAGTCTGTTGAACACCCCAGAGTCTGTAACTTATTCCAAAGAAACTCTGGATCCTGTACAAACAAGCTTCTCTTACAATGCTGCAAAATTTTGCCAGAGGACAAGACTTATTGACCACAGCAAACAGGTGAGAGGTAGTATTGGACTCAAAGTTTCTCAGTTTTTCTCCTATTCACCAGAGCAATTTTTCCAATTTCTTCAGAGTGTTTAATATCTTTTCGGGGAGACATTAAATGTCTAATTTTTCTTCTCAAGAACAAACCAAAGCAAACATACCTGGCTTCAAATACCACGGTGGGTATGGACTGGATATGTATCAAAACCAAGCCTCTCAAAACAGGAGTAGCTGAGAACTGAAATGTTTTCAAAATATTTAAACCACCATAATTTCTCACACAGATAAGTGTTTATAAAACCATCATAAAGGCCTTGAAATATTTCTCCAACAACATACTCACCCTGGTTATTATATCCAGAATATAAAGTATTTGTCTGGCAAGCATGAGGTGTATGGTCAAGCTGGAAGTGCTCTCAGTCCTCAGAGTTAATGCAGAAGTCTCTCATATCACCAGAAGCTCAGGCCCAGAATCACACCTAATTTAAGGCATTTAGTACCTGAATTAACAGGTGTCACACCAAGTTCCTTTCCTCAGGAAAACGGACACACCTTAAGAAGATTGTTCAGATTTCAATAAGATTCAGCTTTCTTCTGCAGGTATTTACGGTTGTTCTTCATTTGCTTTTTCTCAGGCAACTGCAAAACTAGGTATCCCTACCCAAAATGGAACCTGAACCCTGGCTATAATTTAGACTTTGATGGCCATGCTATAAAAACCTCAGTCATTCCAAACACATGATTAGGAGGCAAATGCAGCTCCTAAACTTCTGAAGCTACATTATTTGGAAAGACATTATGACAGCAGCGCTGCTAAAATCAAAAGAGCTTCCCAGTCCATATGGCATCCAGGGTCAAATTCATGAGCAAAACGATTCCATCTGAACCGATCTGGATGTTTCACAGCTGCTCTGCCTCCTTGTCACAAAGTAAGTGGAGTGCGCCGGCGAATCTGATGCCGACTGTAAATCTTATAAATATGACATAGCCCAGAGGGTCAAATTCATCCCTGATTGAGCTGCATTAACCTTATTCATTGCCTTGTGTCACTTGTTTTATAACTTTGCAGTGGTGTCAGCTTTGTTCAGGATGTACAATGGCAGGAAAATGGTATGAAATACATTGATCAATCAGATTTATAGAGGGCTTATGCTTACATGACTAGTAAGTAAGAGGGAAATCAAATTGCTAACGACTACATGTTTTCTCCAGGAAGCAACTTCCAGCTTACAATTTGATCACTTACACTCTGCAAAATTCATCACAGCCAGCTACTTTATCCATCATCCTCCTGATTTAGTCGTAGCTTTTAATTGTCACGTTGTAGGCTACTCCCCCCTTACTTCATATTCAGCTTTTTCTGTCCCTACAATGGGAAATAATTTTTTTCCCTGTGTCTATTTGTGTTCCTTTTCCTAAGTGGAGATTTGTTTAATAATGGGCAAGGACTTGGATTCTTCATAAAAGCACTAAAATATATTAATCACTTCACTTTTGTCTGTGGAAGGAGAGGCAGGAAAGAGAGAAAGCTTTGTATGAAAGTGATTAAATTGGGATTGTTTGAACTCATTATTGGAATTATTGAGCTTTCTGTTAACTTGAAAGAAAAGTTCAGATCAATTATATGCACTCACTACATGTTCTTATTTTTCTAATAGCCTAAAGATAGAAGTGGGATTTCTTGCATACAATTGCAGTCGAGGCATAAAAGACACATTTATTTCTACAGCAGAAGAGAGCAGAAGGAACAAGTCTGATTGCCATATCTTAGTTTTTCCGCAGACAAGAAAAAAGTCAAAATTTTCTACCCAGCCCTATGCAGATGCCCTGTTCAAGCCCTGAGCAATATTTCATCTCTCTTAGACCCTTGGGATGAGGTGTTTGTGCTGTGGAAGTCTTGTACCAGGGTGAGATGTGTTTTCTGTAATATGGTGCAAGGAAGGTGTTTCCATCCATATGCAGTAGCCCATGGCACCACTGGATGGCAATGGTTACATTTGTCACTGGCACTTTTAACTCTACTCCAGTCCCTGTGATCTTCTGTACAAAGAATTGCAATGTTGAGGACCTGGTTTTCTTCCAGCAAAGCTATTGAGAACTTTTCCATTGCTGTCTGCCAGAGCAAGATTAGACTTAATATCTTTTAAAGAACGGATAAGTACTGCCCAGCTTTCTCCCATGTTCTTACTCTTTGCAGTGTAGGCAGAGACCCTCATAGAATGGATTTTAGGTTTCTGAGCCTTGGCAACTTACACCCTATACGTGAGGTAGAACAGACTTTGGGCTGCTCTAACACTGTGAGAGGGCAGGAGAGGAGAGCTTGCGTGTCACTGTCACCTCCTCACATGCCTCACCTGCCACAGGTCCAGACTCTGTATTAGAGAATCGCAGAATCACAGAATGGGTTGGAAAGGACATTAAAGGTCACTCCAACACCCACTGCCATGGGCAGGGACACCTTCCACTAGACCAGACCTTTGAAGAATCTGCCTGTGCTGGTCCATGTCAGCAGCAGCAGCTTTTCTTCTCCACAACAGGAATTTGCTGGTGTCTTCTGCTCATCCCACATAAGTAACACAAGAGGGAACAGCTGTATTCAACAGCTTGGTCTGTAGTCTATATAGGAAATAACTACCAACATCTTACTTTTCCTTAATCTTTTTCTTGCTGTTCAAATGAGTGGACTCACCAATTAAACATGAGCTGTGCATGAAGATTTTCAGTGGCTTATTCATTTTTCTTCTGATCTGTGCGGCGACAGCCAATGAGTTTGCAAACCTATGTGCTCAGTTTGGCACCAAGAGGGAAAACAGTGCAACCTCTGTAAGGAACCTGTAATTTATTGAGTTTTTAGCTTCACACAGCTGGAAAACAGCAGCTCTGTAGGTGCCAAGGGTTGAGACAGAGATGCTTGTAACTGTTTCATGTAGCAGTGGTGGGAGCTCAACCAACAACTACTCTTGCAAACCTCAGCATACCATGTTTATGGCTGAGGTTTGTATTGTTTGCTACTGGTGTCTCAGGTACGTCTAGTCACAGACAGATATTTGTATTTCTAATCAGGAAAATTTGGTGGTGTTACTCCAAAATTCAGATAGAATTGATAATTTATGAACATTATACATCTTATTTTGTTGTGATGGCATTTTAGCTTTTCTGTTGTTAATTAGGGAGACTATCAGCTGTGAATTTCAACAAATCTGTTGAGAAATTTTGCAAATCTAAAAGTGTGATAACCATCTCCCTCAATGTGTCCTCACAGGGCAAGAACACCAGCTCATGAAGGCCTTCTAGCAAATTGCTCCAATCTGTCAATATCTGGCTTTATTTGGAGGCTCTAAATTGTACATTGAAAATATTTTTCATGATAGAAACCTAGTTCAGTTTTGATCTACGTACCACTGTGAAACACTAAGATTCCTTCCTTGAGTCCTTTGTGTTTGGGGCTGAGCCTAATCTGGGCTGAAGACACTGCCATTGGGTTGTTTTGTTTTGCATCCTGTGTGTAAATGTGAAACATAGCTGAGGAAGTGAAGTTACGAGGTAGCCTTCAACATGACAGTGGGAAAAAGGGTAAGGAAAGATGATGTAATTCACCATCTTTTTAAATCAGCAGGAATCGCCTTCCTGCACCTCTCAAAATGATGCCTCAAAGAAAATTCTAGGATACCATTCTGGAAACTGCAGATAAAATACTTCACTACTGTGGAAATGAGCTCATCTCAGGAGTGGAAGTGAACAGAGAGAAAATTGCTCACTGCTTTCACTTCTCACTCTCAGACAGAAAATATGCACAAGCTGTAACTGGGGAAAATGTTTAATCTTCCATAGTTCACTGGGGAAGTCATGTAGTTTAACTTTAGGAGAATGCCTCATGAACTTCTGCATGTGAATGGCTTATCTAAAACCCCCTGAGTGTTAATGGGGAGAGAAAGGCCTTTAGGGGTGCAGTTCACTTCACCCTAAGGTGGGTGTTTAGGCATCATACTGTTAAACCCACTCAATAAAAGCTTGTGCTTGCGCTTTTATTGTAGGGACAGCAGTCCATGACTGAGTCAGGTGCGTGCCTTTAGTATCTAAGAGGTTATAGGGACTTTTAACAGTTACACATTTTAGAGTCAATTCTTCTGCTCCACAAAATAAAGAGCTGCACATATAAAAAAATAGAACAGTGTGAAATCTGGATGGGCATAACTCAAGAGGAAGAGAAAAGAGATGTGAGAAGACAGGAGGAAAAACTTGATGCTGGGAAGAATGAATGGAAAAGATGTATGAGAAACAGACAAAAATTGTACTTGACTACAGCATGTCCTCTATTATTTCTAAGTTTCGGGAGTTTTGTGGTTCTGTTTTTTTTGTTTTGTTTTGTTTTTATCTGTTTTCTCTTAATCTAGATTTTAAAATGGTTTCCTTAAGTTCTGTCAGCAGTTGAGTGCAACCTTCCGGTTGCAAACTCCTCCACACACTCACTTTTCCCTCCTCCCACACCCAGGATGCTTGGCCTTTCACTGATATCAACCATAAATTAGCTGACCCAGGGCAGAACTTTAATCACAAGAGCAGGTTTAAGGAAATGCACTGCTGGGCAGAATTGTGCAAGTTTAAATGTACCTTTTTTTAGTTCACCCAAAAATGATGAAAATGCAACTTTGTTTGAGAAAAAGGTTGTTTGCAACAATATGAAAGAGAGATTGAAGAATTCTTTCCAGTTGGGGGAAGGACCATCCCATGGACTTTGTAGGCAGATTTTTCTCAGCCTCCAACGTCAGAGGAAGATACACTTGTGATAAATAATTTAACTCCAGCATGTAGATTGAGCCATGTAGATGACCATTTTCAGTATTGGCTCTATTGAAGGTTTAGAAACATAGAGATGAACAAAATAATGTAGGTTAGGTACTCATCTATGATAATTTTGAATGATATCCACTCAGTGTTGCCCTCACAAGGCTCCATCAGCACTCACATGACTCTGCCATCATTTCTAGCAGGTTATGTTCTATTTAGGCCAAATCTGGGCCTTCACCATTGTGGTTCTAACACAATAGATTGAAAGATGGGGAAATACTTTCTTTTATTTGTAAGGAAACATTAGAATTCAATTACAATGACTGCCCTAAGGTGGTTTAGGAGGAAGATTTTAGTGAATGGGTCGTCAAAACAGCCCAGTCTATTCCAGTGGTGTTCCCATGACAGAACATACTATGTATACTTGAATAACAGCATCTGCCTAATTAACCTGCATGGTTCTGGTGACAAACTGCACTGTGTTCTTCCAGTTCTATGCCCTGTCCCTGGAAGTGTCCAAGGCCAGGTTGGATGGGGTCCTTAGCAACCTGGTCTAGTGAAAGGTGTGTCTCTGTCCATGTCAGGGGTGTTGGGATGTTCTTGAAAGTCGTTTCCAAGCCAGACTGTTCTATGTTCTATGATACAGAGTCTGGACTACCGTGTAATTAGCATGAAACTCAGCCTGGACTCATTGTCTGCTCATTATCCCTTTTCCCAGTTCCAGCTGTCCACATTCTTTCTCCTGGGAGTTGGGTTGTGTATGCTGGAGATCTACCAGTGAGGACATTAAATGAATGAGGGTTGCTCTGGAAATGAGGCCAGGTTCCTTTCCCAGAGTACTGACTATTTGTTATGAAATCCTACAGAGAGATTGGTCAGATCTTCTTGGTGCAGTAAATGTTGTCTTCTTGGGCATCCCTTAAAGGGAAGATGGTCAGTTATCTTTTTAAGTATCTCTGCTCTTTGTAAAGTAATCTTACAAGGTCTGGGATTCATGTTTAGAGACAAGGAGTGGGTGAGGGATGAAAAGTAGGTTGCTTTGCTTTCAAAAAAAAAAAACCCAAACACTTGAGCTGGAGAAAGCTGAGGAAATACATTGTCCTTGCTCCCATGGAGATCTAGTGTGGGATAGAAGTAGAGATTTTGTTAGAGTTTGGTGTGCAGGTCCAATATAACAGGGTTGAGTTAAACACAGTGTTTTTGGAATTACTTTTTGAAGTGAATAAAAATCCAATACATTTTACAGATCATTCCCTCTGCTTAACACCTTCTGTCCATGATGATAAAAGACAGTACTAAACAAAAGGTATTAGAAAACAAAGCCAATAGGTCTTTTTTTCGAACCCTGATCTTTTCAAAGAAGCCTCTCCACAGTCAACTATAGTGAGAATTTCTAAGTCCAAAAGTGAATACACCACTTATTTCTGTTTATGGTTAAACCAGTGCAAGTCTGCAATGACTTTAGGCAAGTTTCTGGGCACACATGGGACCCATAAATTATGTATTGAAGAAAAAACCCTGGTGGACCACAAGAGGTAACCAAAATTGAACATGCAGCCTTTTGCATCAAGTTAATAAACTATTGCCACCTAAAGCAAAAGGAAAGACTTTATAGAGACTGGTGTTCCAGCTACATAAGTTCTGTTGCTTAGACATAGCAAAAGCTGTATAATAAAGAATAGACAGATTTTTAAGTCATCAAAGCAACCCCTAGACCCTGTCTAGCAGACTTGATGTCAGAGGGCTTGTTGAATCTCTCCCCCGATAGCATTTGTAGTGGTTATATTCAATGCTTACACTTCCCAAAGAAACAAAAAAAAAAATAGGATGCAGACTAAAATCTCTCACATGCCTTCAATTACATCAACATTCACTACAGAAGCGCTCCTTATTCTCCATGCTTCTGAGTGATTGTTTGAATTCAATCGGTGGAGTCTGGCCTTAACTTTGATGTTTCAAAAGCTTGCGGAGAAAGTATGCAATCAGAAAAAAAAATCTAATTAAAAGGAAAAATGATGAGATCTGAAAAAAGTTGCAGGAGTCAGAAGAGAGGGGGAGGGACGTGCATTTTAAGAGCTTGCTTTTAACTTCAGGAGAAGTTCCCCTTTAATGGAAAAATAAATAAATTAAAAGACTTTGTTTTTAAATTCATTTTTTAAATGATAGTGAAGCAAAATTTGTGCAACTACATAGAAAAATAGAAAAATTCCAATTTAGAATTCCATCATGAAACGACACCATTCTAATTTCTCCAGGCCACGGTTTGTTAATATTCCACAAAGTCCCAGGATGCAACTATAAGACAGCATTCAAATCTATGAACATGAGGCAATCATGCTCAGCAGAGTATAACAATAATTATAATAGAGATTAAATAAAAATAATTAGAAAAAGTTCATCTAGTTTTGATGTATTAATTATTCTGACCCTGTTCTATTCAGAGTCTAATTATCTGGTTCAGTGAAAATGCCAAGATTTCTACGACTCATAAAAATTACATTCCAGTAATTATGTCAGCAAACTAAACAGTATTCATTTACCATGCCTTTTTATGCACACATTTGAATATGCTTTTTTAACTGTTTTTGCTCTTTGTTCCTATTCATGGGAAATAATACCTGTAGAGAAATTTGAAAGTCAGTAGCACTCTAAATGTAATGTGCAATTCTTGTTGATATTTTTCCTTTGTGAGGCTTCTGTAAGTCTCATATAACCTTTGTTTAAAAAACATGAATTAAAGTTCACTCTTCAGTTGTTTCAAAGAAGCATTTTGAAGTCTGTGCTGTAAAAAAAAAAGGGTAAAAAAAGAAAAAAGTTTAAAATGGCAACACAAAGCAAAATTTCCTTTCAAATATGTTGGCCATAATAAAGACTACAAACCAGCCCACCCCCACGATGACCATGGTGAGTGTGTTTTTAGAGGGACAGAGTCTCATCCTTGTATTTCCTCTTTTTTTTGCTTTATGGGAATGCAAAAAAAAAAATGTGTATCTCCAGATACACAACATAAAATTATATAAATCATTGAACCTCAACAGGATGTGAAAAATTTGCAGTCGAGTAAGGACATGGCCCTGATTTTCATGAAACTGAAGATGAGACTTAGGCTGCCATTTTACAGAAAAGAACTTTATCTCACCATAAGGCTGTTGAGATCTCGTTGGTATTATTATTTAATTTTCAACTATCTAATGTTACTCCAAGCTTCAGCCTTGTCCCAATGCTTCTTAAACTGTTGACCTCTATCCAGAAGAAATGGTGGAGTAAATCAGTGTCATCCACCCAAGAGGCCACTAAAACCACTCCTAGGTCAGGAAAAGGATGTAAATGGGTCACAGTAATTTACTATAGATAGTAGTGTGGTTACTGTGTGAAGGGAAATAAAACACGGACTAAAACTTTCAGCAAAAAGGAAAAACCTTCATTATGTGAAATTTATTTGCACCCGAGGGAACAGAATAATGATCAACAGACCTGACTGAATGCTACACAAGAAAAACAAAATGTCCCAAAACCAAAATGTTGTAAATACTCAATTCATTTTAAAAAAATGGTAATTCAGGTCATTTTCTGTGATCAAGATCCTTCAGCTTCCAATTGATATTATTTCACCTCAACAGAGCAGGATTAGAAATATATACATTTCAGATTTGACTTTGTTTGGATTTGGGCTTTTTGAGGTTTTTGTGGGTTTTTTTTCAGAAGGAAAGATGACAATAAACTGAAATGTTTAAACTAATCCTTACAGCTTTTGAAAGTAGAAATTCACATCTGTTTCTTCATTATTTGTTGCGCTGACAAAATTTAAAATATATTTAAACTATCAAAATGCATTACAATTTCAACAGACTGCTGAGATTTTGCTTTAAGAAGGGTAAATGCATAACAATATTCTAAAATTTCCCACTCTAGTTTACCCGCTGCTCCCTAAACCCATGTACCCCAGGAAATTTCAACCTTTAGGAGTTTTTTGAGGCTTTTTTCATTGTATAAATCCCATTTGAAATGCACAGTTTTCTGGTTCACAATATAACAATTTCCATCTGACACAACTCAGTCCAAAATCTACTTTGTCAAAGAACTACCTAGATATTTTCTGTTCAGTAACCAACCACTCTGGTTTTATGGTTTGGGATTTTTTTCCTCTTAGCTTTCTGCTTTGTTGTAGGTTGAAAGACCTTGTAACATTGACCAGACCAAAGGAACCATGAAAAAACAAAATATTACAAGGAAAATATCTGAAATACACAGCTTCTGTTGAATTTCTGCAATTGCCGCTTGTCTAATTTGTTCAATTATTTTTGAAATGTCACAACATGAAGCTTTGTCATATTCATAAACTATATATTGCTTTGACATAACTACCTGGACAGTCACTTGTGCTGCTCAGGGAGGATAAACTGCATTGCATTGCTTAATTTAATAATTAATTGATTTTCTGAAATTCTGAGTCTTGTTCTGGTTATACAAGCTTCCAGGTAGGAAGGAATTCCTTCAGGAAGGAATATTTTGGGAATATTTAACACAAAAGATTGTGTCCTGGAAGACTGAAATGGTGCTGTTATCATGTCTTATAGATAGCTGTGTCTCATATGGAATGACTTTCCGCCTTAATCTGCAAGATGAATTCTTAGTAATACAATGGAATCAGAAATAAATGCACCCTTACACCTCAGCCAACTTCTAGATTAAAGTGTAACAGCTGATTTTGTAAATAAAAATGTCAAGTATTTCAACAGATGAAAGAACTTTTTCTTGCTATCAGAACAAGAGATGGTTTGACATTCAACTTCGATCTCCAGTATTACCAGCACCATTTGCTGCAAGTTTCTTGCTCCTCCTATGTATTCCCCAAAGGTTGTGCTATTATTCTTATGGAAAATGTGAGAATACTAAGAAAGTGCTATATATTTGATGTACTTTGATATTTTTCATACCGTTTTGGGACAAGGAGGGGAAATAAAACTAGATCCTTTTAAATTCTTCTTGCAAACGGCAAAAGGCAAGAGAAGAGAAGAAGAAAAAAATAATGTTAATATCAAAGGTTCATATCAATGTTATCTCCTTTACAGGAAAATTTTGCTTACATTAATGTACTAAAAATCAATTAACAATTCCCTACACTTCAGCAGAATAATTCTATTTTTCAAAAGGAAAAAAAATCAAACATCAAAAACAGTCAAGGAAAAATGCAAAAAGAAGACTCATTTTGTTGAGATCTAAAGTATGTCTATTTTGAAAGGGATAAAGGATGGATTCCTTATTTTTCCAAAGAAAAGTTGATTTATCGGCCAGTGAAATGGAAACGTTCCTTTCAAAAAATGACCAAAATAACAAACCAGGGTTTCTTTCTCTCTCCCTCCTGCCTTCCCCTCTGTCCTTTAGCTGGAAAGACTCAGATCATCTAGCTGTACCTATGTCAGACCACAGCATTTTGATTTAGTGTTGAGATGTCAACTTAAATTATTTCTATAGATCATTCCCTTATGAGAGGAAAATTATCTCCATCAAAAAAATATATCAGATGGGTGGGCTGCAGCTATCAATTACCCTCTGAGTACAAGCTTTGGCTAAATCTTGTTTGCTGCTTATTCCCTCGTGGGCCAGAGGTTAACCTGTTAAGTTGAGAACTGATCCCAAAGTAGACATTAACGTCTTAATGCATTTAGGGGCTGTGGATCTTTTTGGCGGCAGGCCCCTGGGATTGCATTGTTTCTCATTCTTGACTAGGTCACCAATTGCAGAGGGCACCTGGAATGCTTGAAAAAATATGGCTCGGTTTACCCTCTTCCCCCAGTTATTATTTCAAAGCTGGATGTCTTTCTACTGTTCAAGAGGTTCATGTGTCATGAAATATTTTCCAAGGAACCAATAAGAATAATACAGCCGGGCTTTGAAGCGGCGTGTCCCGTCTTTCTTCTTGTTGTTTCAGGAGCATTATTGTAGCTTTACAGGACTGTAATTTTTACAAAAGGAAATTATTCGGGTTTCCCTTTCTCTGCATCACACTTCAGTATTGGAGATGAATGAAAATGCTAAGACTTTTCACCATGGGTCAGACTCTGAGGTTTGGCGCTGATTTTACCAGCCAAGACTTAGCTAGGTTTTTTTTGGTTTTTTTTCCACTGGTATTTACATTTAGGCATTCTCAGGCAAAATTCGAGAATGGAATTATAAAACAACAGAGGTGAGAACGCAGAAGTGCCTAGCCTAGTTTAAAGAACATGTAGGATTTCTTCAGCCACCAGTATAAGCCTCATACCCATGAGTTCTCAGAGCTCATAAAATATTTTCACTGTAAAATCCTCTGTGCAGAGGCTTGGGAGATATTGTTGTGCGGTGTCAGATCTTTATCCCTGCTCAATCATAACCTTGAGTAGAAAAACCCAGAGGTGTTCTGTGAGTGCTGTAGCTTGTACCTGCCAGCAAGATTTTGCCTCTTGGAGTCACAGAATTATAAAATGTCCTGTGTAGAAATGGACTCAGAAGGATCTTTGAGTCCAGCTCTCTGGGGTGTTGTGTGAAGAAATAATTATCTGGTTTTCTCAATCAGTATCATTTCTGCAAACTTGATTTTGGTGTTTCCAGCTGAAATTGAGCATTTACTGGGCTTATTACAACAAAGAAGACAGAGAGAGTTTTGCCAGATTTTCTAGACTCACTGGATATATAAAATTAAGAAAGAAAAAACTCACACAATGATTTAACCACAAATTTCACAACTAGAACTACATCTATAGGTATTTTATATCAATTACAGTGGCTGCTGATGAAAGAAAATTACAGTAAAAAAGAAAAATCAGACTTGAAGGAAAACAGCAGTTGTAGGAAATAAATGACAGTGTTTGCAAAAGCCTTGTAATGAGGGGCTTCTCTTCTAAAGAACCATGATATCTCTCTGCAAATTCCCAAGCTTCTGAGTCCTTTTAAAGGACTCAGCTGCTCATGGGTGATATCAACTTTTAGCTGGATGAGCCCCAAAATGAGCCACCCAAGGATCAGACCACACTGTTTGCAGCCAGGACTGTGCATGCATAGGCAATTACTCCAGGAGAAAGTGATGAGAGAAAATGTAATGTAAACTCTGCACTCAGCCAATAAATCTTACAGTAGCCTAATTTTTCTAGGACTGATGCCTCGAGCAATACCTGTGTGGGCCGGAAAGGAAGGAAGAAAAAAAAGTCTTCAAGTATCTAAAATTCCCTTATCCTGTTTATCAGAATACTGGTGCTTCTCTTAAATTGTGACCTTTCCCTTGGGGATTTTGTTCTCCAGATGAGGCTTCAAAGCTTTTGGGTTACTGCAGGAGACATCCTTGACCACGGGTAGACCAGAAACACGTACTATGACCAACTGCAACTAATTTCATGCTGTCAGAGTGGAGTGTAACCTCTGAGTCAGCAGTCACTGCCTGTTTTCAAGAGACTTTTGTAGCTATAACCAATGTCAGCTGACTGAGGATGAGAAATAAAATCTTTATTTGGTCATAATCTTTACTTTCTGGTCAAGTATTCCATATTCAAGATCTCAAACAAGTAGCCAGCTCAGCTGCAATCTGCTTCTCGATATTGGGCTCTCAGTAAAGAAAGTTAGTTGCAGTCTTGAACCTTACATTCCCTATTCCTGCATCAGGGAGGGATATATGGGATGGCTTCACCCACCTCAGTCAATGAGGAACCACTGATTTTCAATAGTTACATCAGAGGGAGTGAAAAACGGCAAGGTGAAGAAATAATAGTAATTTTTAAGGGTTGAGTTTGTTTGTGTTTTGCAGAGAAGAAATTGAACAGCGATTTGCTTTGTCCAAATTTCCCCACAGATTTTTTCCCCTCAGACTCTCTTGCTCAGTTTTTTTTTCTTTAAACAAAACATGAGGTCTTCAGTTATTGAATTCTCAGGCACCTGGTTCCAGTCAGCAAAAGAAAAATTAAAATTGCCCTTTTAAGAAACTTTGCAGACAGTTCTTGCTAAATGGATTTTAAAATATAATTTTGTTTTTGCTAGTTTCTTTTTCATTTTCCAGAGGGATTTTTTCCAATTTGAATAAAGTTTTAAT
>VZTJ01000487.1:1335558-1356915 GCA_013397795.1 Orthonyx spaldingii | reverse complement strand
GGGGGGAATATCAAACAGGAAACAAGTTCCCCTGACTTATGATTGGCTGTAATTTCTCCTAAAAAGACAACAAATCTCTTGCACTTCCTGCTAGAACATAAAGGATATGTTTTTATAAAAATCTAGACAATGCACTCATTTCATACATGTATCATATTTATTCTTACTGAAATATAAAGTTGAATTAGCAGAATTCTCTTCCCTGTGTTAAGCCAAACTTTGCCTTTTTGTTACAATTTTCACTACTAGAGCTTAAAATCATGTTCAGGGACAGTTAAAACATAGGAGAAGCAGCTTATTATGCAGTGATAACCACACGTGAGTCTGAGCCTAAACTTGCATAAATTAGCTACCTTAAATTCATATGTTTAATTAATGGAATTGTGCCCACATGGATAGTTATTGTAGTTTTTAAAAAACTATCCAGAGAATACTTAACCCTGTTTTGCTATTAAAGTATATGCATATAAGTCAGAAAAGGAATGATTTTAACTAAATAATGTATATTGAAGGGGTTTGAGTAGGAAATAATACAAATCCAAAGTTTTGATTAGCTGTAGTTTTCATTCAGGAAGGTGGAAATTGTTTTCAGCCTTTTTTGGGGTTGTTGTGACCTTATTGCAAATTACTCAACTTTTCCTCAAGTTTCATGAAATACCTCATCTATTTTGTGATTGTGGTATAGTCTCCAAATTTGCCCAAAACCAGCACATTACCCCATTTTTTTCATATATTGAGTGAATGAATTGTCAGACCATAAATATACATTCTTGGAGCATAGGAGACTTGAAGTGCATTTTTAATCTCCAGCTTAGCAGCACAAACATTAATTTGCAAAAATTAAAGTAAACCAAACTATTTCTGTTAGTGAAGGAGCTGGCCTTACCTTTCATGTTCCCATTTTTATTTCTTGCCCCTACCCAGTTTCATTCTTTTCTATCACATAATTGTGACGTTACACGGTGAACAATAATATTTTATCCATTTTTGACATTTTTAAATCACTTGTGGTGACATTTTGACTGCTTATTTTTCAGCAGAATTGATTGCTTGATGCTTGATCCAGTTTTACCCACGGCCCCGTATCAGTGCAAATGACATGAAGACAAGGAAAAGCAACAAGTAGGGACGTGGCAGGGAAAGCTTCTCTCAAGCCTTGCAGCCTCCAGAAGGAAGGTAGGTTTAACCATCCTCAGGAGTTTTATGCACCAGCAGGAAGGAGAGAGACAAGGCAGTGCCTGAGCTCCAACTTTGAAAATGTCATGGTGGATTTAGGTATTTAAATCCCTTTAATAGCCCATCCCTAAGTGGTTTGACTGAGGTCATAGTGACATTTTACAACAAATCAGGGAATGAAGCCCAGATGTGCTATGGCCCATACAGGCATCCTAACTCCTGTTCTAGGTTTCCTTTCTCTCTTTTCCCACTGTAACCTTTTCCTAGCACCTTTAAGATGGTCAAAACTTGCAGCCTCCATCCTTGGTGGTTTTAGAGTATCAAGTACCATCAGAAAATTACCGTGGGGGACAGGATTTGAAACAACAACAACAACAACAGTGAGCATGCAGAGTTTTTTTCTCTATTTCACTCCCAAGGCGAGGAATTTTTACAATACCCTCTGGAGTTCCCCTGGCCTCAGCATCAAACATAGAGTGAAGCAGCCAAGAACAGGCCCACACCCTGCACAACTTGCCAGCAATAATTAATTAACTAAGGAGCAAACTGCAGCAAATATTCCCTGCATAGGATCACATGGTTTCATCTGGTTGCATTCCAGTGATTGGAGTGTCACTCCAACTCTTTGTTTTGCTTTTATTTTCCTCAGTGTGTGGGTGGTTTTTTTTTGTTGTCCTTGTTGTTGTTTTCCTTTAAATGAAAACTCAGAATCTGATTTAATAACCGGAATCTCAGCGCTGAGCTCCAGGAATAAAAGTAGTAATCCAAAAATTTAATCTTATTCCTTGCTAAACTTGAAACCTCAGTGTCTCATCAACAGTCTTTCAAACTGATTATTGCTCCTGCATGGACAGGGCAGATACTTCTTGAGAGCAAGAATCTGTTCCTGCCATGAACACTGCTGGAACATCTCTATCAAGTGATTCATAAGGAACTTCAGCAGCTTGTTGTCAGCTTGTCTGGTGCTGCTGCTACCCAGTAATAATATTCTCCAGAAGCCACAGGTGCTCAGAAGTACATCTTTCAGAAGCATCACCTCACCAAGACTTTGGAGTTTGGCTTGTCTGCCATTCCTGACTCTGGAAGGTAAATATAAATTATATGTTTTCCTGTTTCTCACAGGAGTCCATCTGGGAGGCTGTTTCAAAGCACAAATCATAACTGCCAAATTCGGGGTAGGTACTGCAGTCCCATTTTGTATTAAGGACTCCTCAGCTAGAATGTGCCCCACTGTTAAGGAGTTATATTCATTTCTGTCCCCACTTGACATTAGAGACTCATGGAATCACAGAATCATAGAAGAGTTTGGTTTGGGTTGGAAGGGACTGTTAAAGGTGACTTGGACGTTTAGCACGGACATCTTCAACCAGACCAGGTAGCTTAGAGCCCCATTCAACCTGACCCTTAAAGTTTCCAAAGATGGGGCATCTACCACCTCTCTGGGCAAGCTGTGCCAGTGTTTTACCACCACCATTGTAAAAAGCTTCTTCCTCATAGCTAATCTAAATTGACCCCGTTTTTTAAAACCATTCCCCCTTGTCCTATCACCATAGATCCTGTTTAAAAATTTGTCTTCTCTTAAACCCCCTAATCTCTCATTTAACAGGTGGGACACCTTAACCAGGAGATCTCAGGAGTTCCTCCTTTCAGAGGGTTCACATCTCTTGCAAGACACAGAGGATCTCACTCCACAGCTCACATCACTGTCCTGGGAGTGTGGTGTGATTAATCCATTATGATTGATTTCAAGCTAGCTTTAGGATAAATTTCTTGAGGATTTCTAGGAGCATGAATGATTTCAGGCCTCTTTGCTGAGGCCATTCCTGTTTGTTAAGAATAATTCAATATTCCTTAGGCCCCAAATAAAAGTTCATCACAGCGCAGGAGGGAAGCTGCAGTTACTGTGAGCAGTACTGAGCTACTCCTGGAATTCCCCCTCTCCTTGTCCCTCCAAGGTACACATTTCTGTGTGGATCTTGCCTATAAAGAGATCTTGATATATCACTGGGCTGCTTCATAACCCAGTTAAGGCACTCACCTGGTTTGTGGGGAGGGGGAGTTTGGATTTTAGCCTGGAGGACGCTAAATATTTCAATACCTGCTGTTAAGTATTCAATGCAGTGGGAACTCGAGTCTCTTCAGTCATTAAACTATAGATCTGTGTTAAAATGTGCCTTTTCTTCAACTGAACTGGTGGAAATTCATGCAGAGCGAAATAGACTTTACCAGAAAGGTTACAACTTCCCCCTGCCCTTCACAACCCAGGACTCTAATCAACAGAATGCTGAATATGGGTTAAAGAGTTAAGAGATTTAGCTAAGTTTTCCACTTTTTCAATAAATAGACTATATTTCAGAGTTTCTTGAAAAGATTGATGCATTTGTTTCACCTACCTTTGGAAAGAAAAGGACTGAGTGTCTAATTTAGAAATGTTCTGGGATATACAACTTCAGAGCTGGAAGGCTTGAAAGCCTCAGGAATGTGTAGGAAATAAACAAACTTTCATCTCAGCCATTTCTTTCTTGCAGAATTAGACAAGTTTTTGCTGAATATGATGGCTTTTGTTGCCTCTATTGACAGGCAATTAGAACTCCAGCTTACAGGTAGCTACATGAAAATTGGCCACCACATTGCTCAGCATTGTGATGCCCAAATTCCCTTAATGGATTGTCCTTTATGAATTAAAAGGAAAATAATGAAGGACAGACTCATGTGTTTTGTCTTTTGCGCTCTGGACGCAGCTATAATGAAAACAGCAAAAAACCCTTGTGATCACTTCCTTGTTGATTCACACGTGTTGGGCAGGTGGGAACTTGGAGCTGGAGTACTGGGACCTTCTCAGATCTTATTTTCTGTGGATCCTCCACAGAATCCAGCCCATGTACATACACAGAAGCTTCTTTAGGCATATTTCTAAAATTGCCTCCTCTTTTCAGCAGTCCTTTTGCATGTCTAAGACTTTCAGAGGTTATATTATTCCTTCAGTGAGGCTACAGACTCATTGGCATGGTCTCCATTGCCCAGACCTGCCCTTTGCATAATAGCTCTCATCTAGGCAAAGCAGTTGTAAAACCATCAACAGTTCTAGAAAGCCCAGGTTTGCTGCATAATTCAGCTCCCAAATTTGGCCTTTCCTTTATTGGATAACTCCATCTGTTAATGAACACAAACCAGATATCCACTCCTCTTAAAACACCCATTGGGCCAACTCCTATTTAAATGTATGTTATACTATATAGCTTGTTTCATCTTGACCAGATTTTTAAACACAGGAGACTTAAGCAAATGAACATGATTTTTGCTCCGTGCTGATAGGCTGAAGAAAGCCTTAGTCACATAATGAAAGTGGCCAGAATTTACTCAATGAGACATTCTTGGGAAACATTCAATGGCTGCAAGCGTAGCATTTGAAAGCCCAGCTTTTGCGGTTGCACTTTAATAAACTGTTTCCTATCTGTGCAGTGTGATTGTTAGTTATGGAGAAGAGGGTGAAATAATCTTTTCTTCTCAATAAAAATTAGGCAGGGGAGCTCTTGCTCTGTTTTCATCCCAACTCCATCTCTGTGTTCACAATGATTCCCCTTCATTGTTCTTGACTTAAATTTCAAGTGATGGCACATAGGGAAGATTTGCCAGACCTGACTTATCAGGGAGTGTGTGTGTAAGGAATTTCAGAGTAACCTAAGGACCCATCATCCCTGTACAGGAAACAAAGAAATGAAAGAAAAGCATTTAGATCTGTTTTCAGTGCCATTCGTTGCTTATGGGGGCAGGTTTGGCAGCCAAATGGCAAACTTGTTTCAATTAAAAGGTGAACCATAACGGGGAAAAAAAGGAAAAAAAAAAACTAGGGAGGATAGAGTTTTCTGGAAAGGAAAGCAGCAGGCTATAGTCTTTCCTTTTGCTTTTGCTAGGCTCTTTATTTACTTATTTATCATCAATTAATTAGCAGCTCTGCAGAAACACTAGCCCCCAAGCAGCTTGCCACTTGTGCTCAGAGTAAATACCCAGCACACACAATGTAATTAAAAATGTAAATAATACTATCGTCAAATGCTAGCTTACGTGTCAGTAGAAAGGACACTGCAGGGCTCGGGAGAAGGAAGAACAACAGTGATCTGAGGGCTACAGATCTGCTCATTGTGTGTGTTGACCATGGGGTAACACATGGGTCTAATCTATTTACTCATCGTGGTAGTACCTCATTGTTGATCACCATCACTATGCACCCTGAGCACCAGCCAAAAAGAGAGCAGTCACTGTTGTCATGGTGATGTTGTGAAAAGAGGCAGCAAAAAAAGCTCATCCAGTTACAGGAGGGCTGGCTGGGGGCTTGGGAAATATGGGTTGGAGTCCCTCCCTTGTCACAGGGCTTTCAGTAGGATGCCGGCGGCTCAGTCATTGGCTTGAGAGTCATTAATTTCACTGAAATAGGTATTTAAATCCTTCTGAGGGTCCTGCCTCAGTTCCTCATCTTTACTACTCCACTACTCAGTGGCATCTTTACTACTTTGGTGTCTATGGGCATTCATATTCTCTTGAGGTTCACTCATATGTAACATCTCGTTGCCTTGTTAATTCTTGCATTTCTAGCAAGACCTTTCCTTTGAATGGGAGGACTTATATCCACTATCTTCTCTTAATGACCTTGGGTAATTTACCAGAAAGTGGGTATTCTTGCAAGTTCTAAGCCTTTGTTGTGAAAATATTTTGGGGGACGTACTCTGACAGATACATATACACATTATAGAGATTCCCTATTCCCATTCAGAAAAACCCCAAAACCAAACCAGAACAAAACACACCAGAAAACAGATTGAAAAAGGGAGGAAATGAGTCTCTCAAATTACAGCTGTTATGAGTGAGAATTGTTGAAATATCATTACAATGAAGAAAAGATAATCATAGAATCATAGAAACATAGAATGGTTAGAGTTGGAAGGGACATAAAAGATCTTCTAACTCCAACCTCCTGCCATGGACAGGGACACTTTTCACTTGATCATGTTGTCTGGGGCCCCATCCAACCTGGCCTTGAACACTTCACATGCTATTGAGGCTTTGATTTTGGTAAGGGTTGAGATTAACAGGAAGGTTGAGATTATAAGTACAACGTGTGCTCTTGTCAAATGTAGAATAAAAATATGATTTCAGCATCACCACTCATCCCTCTCCAAAGGATTGGAGTACCATGAGGTTTCTTGGCTTCTGTCTTCCACTAGCCCTGCTGTAGAGGTGGGTCCTACCCAGTTTCTTTCTCTCCTTCTCTCCAGTTTCTTGGAAAAGGAACTGTTTTTTCTTTGTCATTCCCTCCAGAACTCTGTCCTTAAAGAGAAACAATTGCCATTGCTGTCAACTCACTGCCTTATGAGCAAGTGTTTAAGCATTTCTGTATGTGGATATACATGCATGCATTTGTGTTAATATATGTATATATACGTATATATAATATTTCATCCAGTGCATTCAGTCTCTGATTTGGGCTACTAATTTCAAATATTATTTCTAATGTAATAGCAATGTTATTAATAATATTGGTATTGATATTGATGATGATGATGATAATAATAGCTAATCTAAGGTAAAGAGAAGAAATAGGAAAAGAGCTTTGAAGGCAAGTCTTGAAGATTAACAAAACCACTTTTTCTTCATTCCTTAATGCAATCTTAATTTAATATTCTGATCAGGAATGAAGAAGGAGTTGTGCAAAAAGCTTTGCTTGGTTTATGCAGGGGCTTTGCATCATTAACATTGTTCCTTCATAGTAATATTGCCTAAACTGAGGGTACTGGGTCTGTGTTATGCTAACATAATACACTGAAGGGTTTCTACTGCTTTACCAGGTTTGTGGTAGCTGTCTTAACAAATGAAAGTATCTTTAAAAATGTCAGGGTTTGTTTTTTTTTTTAATATATATCTTTATATTGATCAAAAAAAATATATCTTGTGATTAATTCTAGTTACCGGTCAAATTAAAAAAAAAAAAACCAGATATTATGGTGTTTGTCTTGGCTTATTCTACACATCAGTAGGAAAAATCAAATTATGATCTCTGCTCAGGGCCTTCCCATATTTTCTTAAAATTTTAATAATTAAATAAAGAAATCCTGAGATGACTTTGAGGTGTAGTTTTTTGTAGACTGTTCTCTGAGGTATGTCACTTGAATACTGATTTCTTATTTTCTTTTTAAGGAAGCAGCAGATAGATTTGTTATATTTCTTGCTGAAAAATAAAATGACACATCTAGTCACTTTTATGCATGTAAAGCCTTTCTTCTTTCCCTTTGACACTAGCATTCTTACTTTTCCCTTCAGTTTTTTTTTCCTAGTGATGTTTATATGCCATATTACACTCTCTAATTTCCTTTTATCTTTTCTTTATTTTGCAATGTCTCAGTACATGTCTCTTTAAGACAAGTTAATTTAGTCAATTACTCCAGTTTGGTTTCAGATAAAATCTTTAATTTATCCAGGCCCCTCTTTATTCTTTCTAAGATCCTCTTTCCATTAATTTCATGAAACATTCTAATTCTCCATTTTAGGAAAAAACTAATTTCACTCACTTGCACAGAATTCCTCTGTCTTTTTCCTCTATTGCGTGTTTTACTTAAACCGAAGTATGGAGGGATTGGTGATGTTCTTACACACTAGAGCAGCTTTTCTTTCCTGCTCTGCCTGGAAAACTGCCGCTGATCCACTTGCCTTCTCCTGCATCTCTGTACAAGAGAGAAAATGATGCATTCCCACAAGGATGAGGAATTTTTTCTGCTCAAGTACGGGACAACACTTGTGCACTGTCACTGAGGCCATGCCATGTCTTGCAAAAGGGTTGTCAAGCCTTGGAGCAGGTTGCCCAGGGAAGTGGTGGGGTCAGCATGCCTGGAAATGTTCAGAAAATGTGGGAATGTGGCACTTCAGGACATGGTTTAGTGATGGACATGATGGTGGTGCTGGGTTGACAGCTGGACTTGATGATCCTGGAGATTTGATGACTCCAACCTTACAGATTCCAGGATTTTGTACCCCTGGGTGGTGGATATGGGGGATTGTTATTTGGGATTGGCTGGATCACTAGAGGGACAGTGTTGGGACTGCCTGTAGGTCAGCAGGTAGAGGCAGGTGTGCCGTGCAGTCATGCTGGAGTTTCCCTTCACTGGCACTGGAATTTCCCTCCATAGCGTTAGAAATGGAGATTGCAACTCTCTTAGCGCCTCTCCCTCTCCTCTCACCTCGGTTTTTGTTGTCCATGAGTATTTCACATCCTGACAGTTCCCCAGGCTTGTTTTGCCTCCTCCAGCAAGTTGCTTTCATTTTCCTCATTTATGAAATGCGAAAGATAAATCCATTGCAAAACAGCCTGACCATCAATAGCTCCAGAGGGCATGAAGCAATGGAAAGGCAGAGATTGGTCACTACTGTAAACAATTATATTGCTTCAGAAACAGCTTTCCTTGTTTAGCAATTTTCTCGCTCACCTGCACTCCTTGCTTCACTTACTGGTCTTAGAGATCGAGATTGATGTGTGACAAGTCCCTGACAATAATCAGTCCCCTTGTACTATTCCAATATAAAAACATTGCAATATGTTACTGTATTTGTGAAAAAGAACTCTTCCTGCTTTTCCATGCAGAGGCACAGACAACAGGATCAGGAAACTGAGTTTGCTGAAGCTCAACCGGAAAAAAAAAAAAGAAAGAGACTAAAAAACAAAACAAAGAAACACGGGATTTAGGTGGCTTGTCAAGCTTTTTAGGTGGCTTGTCAAGCTGACTACCCTTGTCACAAGAAGATGTGAGTAGCTCTGTGGCCAGAGTGTTCAAAACTTGGAAGATGTGAAGGACTGTTATTGTTAGTAAAAGTTCCTTGCAATGGAGATTAAAATATATCCTTTAAATAAATTAACAAAAAAAACCTTATAGCATGCAGCAAAATGGACCTGTTTTATTGAGAATAAGTATACTCCTTTTGCAGCATGCTTTAAAAAACTATTTCATCAGAAAAAGATGCAAAAAAGCCCTAAACAAAATCAAACAGAAGACCTCAAAAAGAACTGGGTACATGCTGGAAATGTCAGCATGTTACCTCACAGGAGATGTATTTTTGTTGTCTTCTGCTCCTTGTCTTTATAAATGACCCTGATGAGCCAAAGTATATTTTTGATAAATTGTTTCTCTTCTTTGTATTGGAGTATATCAGAACCCCAAAATATATTCCAAAAGATTATACAACTCTAATTCTGCAAAGTATTGGAAAATATGATCCAGATCCTCAGCTGCAGGGTAGCAGTGTATTTTAGACTAAATGCATTTGGTTCAGCCAGGTAGTGTTTACATACACAAAATCTCTATTTCTGTGCAGCATATTGACATGAACTCCCCTAAATTAAACCCATTTCTGCAAAGGCACTTCAAAAAGCAACCTCCTTACAGAATGCCACCAATGTGAACTACATTTGCAGAGATAACCCCATCACAGTGGACTCACATTTGGAATAATATTTACATATTCAATTTTTTCTATCATGAAATGCTCTATCAACTGTTACATTCCAATAACCATGAACGTAAATGAGTGCAGACTTCAAATGGACAATCATTAACCTATGCTGTAATGATTATACAACATCCTTCAAATACTGAATGTTTTGAATGTGATCAAGTGATTCTTTCTTGTTATTTTGACTTTCATACTAATTATTAAACTTTAATTACCCATTATGGGTAATTATTAATATTTATTGTGCATTATTGTCATTGTTCATGAGCTTTTATAAAGAGAACTGTATGTGATATAGAAAGAAACATCATTAAATTAAATATTCATTTATGTGGTTTTGCAGCAACCTATTTTTAAAACAAATGGGTATGAGCCTGTTTTTCTATTAGCTGTTATGTTTATAAATATTGATTTAATGCCCATTATTCTTCTTGACTACATTTCTGTGACTTTCTATACCTTTATGTTTTCTCCCTTGTTAAGATTGCAAATGTGAACAGAAAAAAAAAAAAAAAAAAAAAGTTGTTAGAAAAGCAAGCAAATAAGAAGTTCTAGCAGTTACATTAGCAATAAAAATTATTGCCAGTGCAGGTGCCTGGGGTAAGACAGAAGTAAGATTTTCAATTGCAGTGTGCTTAATTTAAAATTAGGGGAAAAAAAATATTTCATGTATTACTTTCTCTAGAAATTGAGATGGGATAAAGCCAACTGACTTTTTGAGCAGCACACAGATCTTAACTCATTTTAAATGTGCTTAAACATAGTAAGGTGCCTAGTAGGAATTTCAAAAGTCTCTATGCCTGGACCAAAAATACAAATGATATTATGGTTCAGGGTTGATTTTGAATTTAAATGGGCACAGTGCGCCTTCACAGATGGCCTGGATGAGACAGTGAGATAACATATCCAAAATAAATTTGGCCATCGGATTTCTTGAAAAATATCTCCAAATTTGAGCTGAATTCTTTGAGATCTTTTATTCAAAAGCAATCCTTAGAATAGAACTGCTGGTTGCTTTTGGCCTTCAGCAGGTTACTGAGGCAGTCTCCAATTGAAGGCTGACATATTTCAGTGCCACCAACATGGTGTCATGGAATTACAGAATGGTTTGGGTTGGGAGGGACCTTAAAGATCATTCAGTTTCACGCCTCTGCCATGGGCAGGGACATCTTCCACTAGACCAGGTTGTGCCATGGTCCATCCAAACTGGCCTTGAACACTTCCAGGAATGGGGCATCTACAGCTTTTCTGGGCAACCTGTGCCAATGTCTTACCATTATCACCGTAAAGAATTTCTTCATAACATCTAATCTAAAGGCACCCTTTTTCAGTGTTTAATTGGTGTGTGTGGTTCCTAGCAGGACTAAGCTCAGGAATGCATTCACTCAGGACATTCATTCACTCAGTACAAATAAATTCATTTCCTCAGTAAAAACAAATTCAAAGCTCAGCCTCAGACTCAGACATGACCACCATGCACTTGCTGAAAACATTCCCAGCAGGAAAAGTCAAATCTGAATATTTATAAAAAGTAAGCACAAAATGAGTGTGTGCATGTGTGTGTGTGTGTGTGTGTGTGTGTGTGTGTATGTGCTCCATTTAAAGGAATTTTACAGATGATCTGGACTAACAACATAAAAAATAAATTTTTGCACCATCTCCCCTTGTATATGCTAATTTTTTTCCGAAATATATCACACATTCATTTCCACGAGCCTCATGTGACTTTAGACTCAATTAAAACTAGCCATACATATGTAAAATCTTTACCACCTTAAAGAATTTGACCCATATTGGGAACAATGTGTCATACAGGACTGTATCATCTGTGGTTTTATTTAAAGCTCACATAATCAGATGCCATATTTAGGTTTGAAAAGCCTTGGTTTTCTGTGCATATCTGGATTGCTCCTGCTCCCCTAGAAGCCCATAAGAACATTGATTTGAAGCAAAGCACACTCAGCTTGAGAGGAGGCAGGAGCAGCATCTCGTTTATGCACACTTACATGCATACCAATATCATTCTTACAGGTTCATGTAAAAATAATCTCAGGATTTACTTCCAAATAGTCCAAATCCCTCTCTCCCTTTATGATAGGCTCCACTGTGCCTGTTCGGATTTCCAGGTGTCATTTAAGAATGTGAAGTGCTCGTGAAACAGGAGGCAGAACAGCTAAACCTGCTTCTGAAACAGATGACCCCATCCCCTCTGCACATCAGAGCTGGCCAGCGGATTGACCTGGATGTGTATTCACCTGTTTTCTGAGGGCGGAGGGTCAATTCTTTTATTGTGATTTGTTGTTTTCTTTGAATCGAATTCTGATTGAAATCTGAGTAAAATGCATTAAAAATAATGAATGCGCGTTGCCAAAAAATTACTGCAGAGGTGTAATTTTTGACCTGGTTTCCCTGAAAATGTGCGAGAGAAATTTAGACATTTCCATGAGCACAGCAGGATTTTTACAGCTCACATTTCTGCTCTGTGGTGCTCTCAGAGGGGCAAACTGCATAGAAAAACATTAGATGCTCGATTAGATAATAGCATTAGCATTTAAGATAAACTTTCCTTTCTTCACAAAGATAAACCCTCATTATTTAAAACGTGTTTCATCCTCTAGTTCCTCCGTAGGAGATACTCGTGCACGCTACCTGCCAATAGCAATTAAAGCTTAGTTTGCAAGGAAAGTGGGTTTAATTGCCAAAGCACTATTTATAGGAAGTCCCCCATGAGGATTACTGAGCTGCAAGAATGCAGATTAAGCAAAATGAGGGCAGCAGGGAATGTGATGCACTTTGGCTAAACAGCTCTGTCAGGCTCAATAGGTGTGGGAGCCGCAGGAGCGCCGGTGACAGCCCGACGCCGCTTCTCTCACGCAGAGCCGGGTGTTGCAGACACTCCGCAGTGTGACAGCACGTCCTCAGACATTTCATAGCAAAGCATCTTCTCTCTCCAGGTATTTATCCCCTCCCTCACCACCCAATAACCATCGCAGCTGACTATATCAGCCTTGGGGGGTTGCTGGCTTTGTGAGTTGGCGGGATTATGGTTGTGTTTGTTCTCAAAGGACGTACAGGAGAGCCACAATTCTGCCTCTAAGGGGGCTGGAATACTTCAGCCATGGGAATTAGTCCTGCATTTCACTCTATGCCTTGCAGCAGCAAATGAGTGAGTTTATCTCCTGCCTTAGCATTGTCCAGAAAACAAAGAATATTCGGACAGGTAATGAGAGACAGCCACAGTGAACCCAGGGGTAGCTGGGGTACCGTACCTGTAGTTGGGACAGGTGATTTCCTGTCACCTCCTGCCTTCGGTATGATCTACACCTGCTAGTGAAGGGACAAAACTGGCCTGTGTAAAAGGGGGATCACAGAACAATTTGGATCTGAAAGAACCTTTAAAGTGCATCTAGTGTAATCCCCTGCAACGAGCTGGGACTCCTTCAATCAGATCAGGTTGCTCAGAGCTCTGTCCAACCTGACTTTGAATGTTTCCAGGGATGGGGCATTCACCAGCTCTCTGGACAACTTGTGCCAGTGTTTGACCATCACCATAATTAAATTTTCTTCTTTTTGTGTAGTGTAAAGCTGCCCTCTTTTACTTTAAAATGATTATCTCTTTTCCTATTGCAACATACATGCTTAGTGCCCTCTCTGCCTTTGTCTTCAAGACTCTTCAGCTGCCCCTTGGTACATGCACAATTCACCTGTCCCATTTGCCTTCTCAAACAACATCTTCCCCTCAGTCAAGTGAAAAACTGATGTAAAAATGGGAAATTTTACGCTCTGCTGTTAATTCTTCATAATCTTTTTATCATCATCATCATCAAGCTTATCAAGAACATAAACGTTGGGATGTTTGGGCAAAGGAGGGACTGAAAATATAAATATCACAGCCAAACATTAATGAAGATCAAATGCTTCACTAAGTTTTAATATGATTTCTAATTATTTAAATACATTTTTTGCAATATTAGCTAAAAATTCACAACAGTTAATCATAAAATGTTAAAATATTTTATTTTTCCAATATATTTTCAGCTTTGGCTAATGAATAAATTATCTCATCTGACAGAAATTCACAGGCAAAATAGATGTTGTCAAATCTACAGCTTCACCGAAGGGGTTCCAGCTGAAAAATTGCATCCTTCCCTGATTAAATCCCTCATTAAGATTCAGGCCTGTTCTGTCAGTAAATCAGTAATCTGGTAAAAAAAGGATAATATCATCATATTCCTTGTTGGCTTGTCTGTGTCCATCTTATCCTACCTTTTTTGTACTCTAAACTCTTTGCTACAGGGATTGTGTTCATAATACAATCCACAACTTGCCCAGTTCCCAGAGCTCTGTCATTACCTATTAACTCTTACGCTCCCTGAGCTCCAAATGTCATAATTTCTACACTGATGATAATACAAGAAAAACATGAGATTTAATCTCTTTGCAGGCTTCAGCATTGCTCAAGCATATGCCCAGATCTAGGCTAAATTTTCAAGATTTCTTTCTGACTGTGAAAGTTTGACAGCTTTGTTTGTACTCATTTTTAAGGAAAGTTTAATTATCTCCCATTACACCTTGATTTTTGGAGTCAGAGCTTTAGCAAAAAGAAAACACACAGGGAAGGGATTAGACTGAAACTTGGGTTGTCTGCAGTAGGATCAGCTCTCTCAGCTTTTGTTATAGTCCATGGAGATGATGGTCTCTTGAAACTCAGCAAGACCAACCTCATGAGTTCATAATAATGATTAGTTCCATAATTTCCACACTGCCGTTTTTTACTTGGACATATGGAACACCTTGTGAGGTGTTTCATTTGTCACCATCTACAAGAAACAGCTCCTCTTGCAAAATAGACCCTTGTATGTTATGTGGGGTGGGACAATAAACACCCTGGATTTACCTTAACCTGAAGCCACCCATTTAAAAGCAGAGAGAACTGGAATTGTTCAGCCTGGAGAAGAAAAGGCTCAGGGACAACCTAATTATTGCCTTTCATTTCCTGAAGGGAGCCCACAAGAAAGATGGAAAGAAGAGACTTTCTGCAAGCGTGTGTAGTGATAGGACAAGAGGGAATGGTTTTAAAGTAAAAGAGGGCAGGTTTGAATTAGATATCAGGAAAAAATTCTTTACTGTGAGGGTGGTGAGGCTCTGACATAGGTTGGCCAGTGGAGCTATGGATGCCCCATCCCTGGAAGTGTTCAAGGCCAGGTTGAACAGAGCTTGGCACAGCCTGGGCTACAGGAAGGTGTCCCTGCCCATGGTAGGAGGTGGAATGAGATGATGTTTAAGGTGTCTTCCAACCCAAACCATTCTATGATTCAATGATCTCTCCTCATAGTGCAGGAGCAAAACCCTAAAGAGTGCAAGTTACTGGAAAATTCCAGTGCTAAGTCTGGACAGATATTTAATGACCTAGATAATGAGGAACAAAACAATGGCTCTCAGAAGCCAAAATCTTAGAAGAGTGAACTATTCTTCTGCTGTTTTTCTCTGGGGCAATGTGGTGAATGAAGTGTGTATGTGCTCATGAAGTGAAGCAAGAACCAAGTGTCTGTTAGTGAGAGGAGAATATTGGATCTTGCATCACTCAGGATTTCAAAAGCAAAAAAGTGTGTCACTTTCTGTTTTTCACAAACATTCATTCTACTCCTTTTTTTTTTTTTTTCTTTATTTCTTCCCTCTTTTTAGATCTGCTCTCTCACAGGCATCACAGGTCCCAGTGACTCCCTGACTTTACATCTGCGTTCAGAAACAGATGAGCCCACATTGAATACAGGAGTCTCCTGACTTTGAAGCTTGAAGATATCCAGATCTGATCAAGGCTTGGCTTCTTCTCATGCAGAATAGTAATGCATTTTCCCATCCTTCTGACTGGATCTTTGTTATTAGCTGGCAGAGGGACAACGCAGTGATGCACAGCTGAACCACATTCCCCAAACAGAAGGCCAACAAAAAACCAGGGTCTGCCTCTACGGCTGACTCACAAACACCAGGCACAAACAGTAACATGAAGGTTTCGAGGGGGAGCATCCAGCTTAGAAGCCTGTGAACTCTGCTCTCCGTTGGGTATGTTCCTGCAAATATTGTCACTTCTAATTCGTCTATGACAGAAGGAAATCTATCTTTTAAAATCTCAGAAATTATTATTTTTAAGGGTGGTAAGTCTATGCTAGCCAGTTATTGGTGCCATGTTCAGAAGCTCAGACAGAGTTAAATTATGCTTCAGATTAATGTATTGAGCAGTTCAGGGGTTAGACAAACAGCTGTTTCTCAAGCAGGCACACTACAAAGCTTAACTGTTCACTGGAAGGGCAGATACAGCCTAGCTGAAGTCCCAGTGGGCCAACTTTTATTTGTTTCTGATTGGGAGATATCCAAAGCTGACTCCACGCTACTGATGACCTCCCTTAGCAGGGGCAGAAAGTTGAACCTCTGGAGCCAGTGTGATTTTACCAGTCTCTGGGAAAAAAAACCACAACAAATCTTCCACGACTCTGAGATAATCTGCAAAATGTTGCACTTTCACTAATGAGCTTTAAAAATTCTGGGGGAAAAAAAAAGATATGCAAATAGAGACAGATTGCAGGGGAAAACCATATAACATCCCTGAAACAAACATGACTTGTGACATTTTGCAAAAGTGTTAGTTAACCAAGCCTGTTAGTTAATGAAGTATATTCTAAACACCAAATTACTCAACGGGAAAAGCCCAACACAGACTGTTTGCTCGACATCACTTTCAGCATTTCAGCAAAGCACTGAGTTCTTTATTCAGAGCAGCAACTACCCAGTTTGGGGCAATGATTAAAAGCTTACTCTGTGTAAAAGAACTGGCTATAAGGAAAAAAAATCCCAACCTAGAATGGAATATCTTTTCAAGTAAAAAAAAAAAAGCAACAAAAAACCAGAATTAATGGATTCAATGTCAAAAGTCATATTAGATTCAATGGCAGAGGTTCTATTAGTTTCAATAAGTGATTTGATCCCATCCTGACACAGAACTGCTTGTTAAACCTCAAGACACGTAGATGTGGCATGTGGGAACATGGTTTAGTGTTGGACCTGACGGTGCTGGGTTAACAGTTGGACTCGACAATCTTAGAGGTCTTTTCCAGCATAAATGATTTCATGATTCTAAGTGTGTTAATTCAGTATTTTGTCAGGGAAAACAAACAAACACAAAAAAAAGTAAGCTAAACTGGGTAGACAAAACTGTCTCAACAATAACTATGGAGTTTTCTGGAGCTGCATGGGTGCACACTCTGAAGAGTTCAGTAATGTGTTTTCTGTGACCTGTAGTGACTTTTCTGACAGTTCCAAACCCCCCAAGGACCCACAGTGTCTGTCTCTCAGGTCCTACTCCAACAGGCAGAGCACTTGCAAGCCTCACTGGAGACCAGGGGGAGGACCACAGGAAACAGCCTGAACTTGCCTCGAGGGGGTTTAGGCTGGACATTGGGAAAAGGTTCTTCACCCAGAGGGTGGTTGGGCACTGGAAGAGGCTTCCCAGGGAAATGGTCACTTACAGAGCTCAAGAAGTATTTGGACAGCTCTCTCAGGTGCCTGGGAGGATTCTTGGAGCTGTCCTGTGCAGGGCCAGGAATTGGACTTCGATGTTCCTTGTGGGTGCCTTCCAACTCAGGATATTCTATGATTTTATGATCAATTATAGTCAAATTAACCGTGCAAGCTCAAGCCCACCAAAACTGGCAAATCTTAAAGAATCCAATGTGTTTTATGGAAATGAAGAGTGTACAAGTTCTAAGTGCAGACTGTCTTTCATCAGAGTAATGGACCATCAAGGAGCACCATGGTGCCGTTGGATGTGTGTCTGCAGCCTCCTTTCCATCAGGAGGTCACCAAGAGGTCTAATGGGGGGTTTGATATGACCATATGACTCTGCTGGGGTGGCTTGGAAATCTGTCTGGTAGCTTGAAAGCAAGTAACACAGAGACAATTCATACTGAGAAATCCAGGGGGAATAACTGGTTATTAGTTCACTTCTTGTGGGCAGTATGGAAGAAGTGAGTCATTACAAAGGATAAACTCAAATTGCAACCGGCTTTACTTTTATATTGATAACATCTATTGCTAAATTATAACAATAACAGTGACGTTATCTTGAGAAAAGGGCTTCAAAGTACCACTTCCCATCTTATTTGTGCTCTCTACCTAGAGGAACACTGGTGGCCTAGCTAAAGAACAGAAGAGATGTGGGTTTGATTCCTGGTCATGCTAAGGGTTTCCTGTCTTGCCTTGGGCAAGCCCCTAAATCTGCCTGAGTCTCATTTCCACCTCTGTGAAATGGGGATCATAGCACTGTGTGCCTTTCATCCACCTCGATTTAGAAGGTAAAACCTTTGTGTCACAGGCTGCTTTAACACTTGAACTTCAGCATATGTACATGCACAGAACGAGGGGAGAGGGCTTAAAACAAGACTTGCATTTTGGGGGGGGTCTCATAACAACTGAAAACACTAATAAATGGTGGGATTTTTTTTAGAATGTCCAATACAACCAGAGTGGGATTCTTCTAAATGAATAGTAATGTTTCCACCTGAGCTCTTGGTCCAGAATCACGGCCAATGGGGAGGACGAGACCCTTCTTCCCCAAAAGTATCCTGGGCTGCATCACTAGAATCTTGGCCAGCAGGTCAAAGGAGGTTCTCTGCCCTTGCGAGACTGCTCCTCAAGTGCTGTGTCCCAATATGGGGTCCTCAGCTCAAGAAAGTTTAGGACTTGTTAGAGCAAGTCCAAACAAGGTCCACAAAAATGGTCAGAGGGCTGAAACCTATTCTATAAAGACGGGCTGAGAGAGCTGGGGTTCTTCAGCCTGGAGAAGAGAAGGCCCTAGGGAGACCTTGTTGTGTCCTTTCAATAGCTAAAAAGGTTTGCAAAAAGACAGCGAGAGACTTTTTACCAAGACAGGACAAGGGGCAGTTTTAAAATGAAAGAGGGTAGGTTTAGGTTATAAATTAGGAAACAATTCTTTACTGGGAGAGTGGTGAGGTCCTGGCACAGGTTGCCCAGAGAGGCCGTGGCTGCCCCATCCCTGGAAATGTTCAAAGATAGGTTGGATGGGGCTTCAAGCAACCTGGTCTAGTCAAAGATGTCCCTGCTCATGGCAGGGGAGTGCATTAGATTATATTTAAAAGTTCTTTCGAGCCTAAAACATTCTGCGATTCTGATTCTGTGAATCTAAAAGCAGATATTGTTAACAGTTCAATATAAAGTCATCTATTTCTTTTCATTACTATAAAGAAATCTTTCTCATCACAAGTTAGGTGAAATATCTCCCCCTGTCAGCAGTGTTGCTCTATTTTTGCATATGGCAACATCACTGGAGCCCATTACAGAGCACGTTCCAGGCCTAGGGGGTAATGGTTGGTTGGTGCAAGTCAGCAAAGAGAATTGTAACACAAGAAGGTTGAAAGCTCTGTCTAAAAACAATATTTTCTTTTGGCAAAGCTTTGTTTCCATTAGTAACATGAAATGGGCAGGGAGAACCCCTTACCTCCAGCACTGTGCCTCTGACAAAGGCAGTGCTGCCACGTTGTTCAGAGGAGAATGGGAAAACCTGGAAGCAGGTAGATTCCTGCAACCTACACCCTACTACACCCCTAAAAGCTGGAATGGAGGCTAAATACTGAAATACACAGTGTTTAAGCCTTTATTGTGATGACACAATATTGGTTTTACTGTAAACCAAGACATTTCCTTGAACACTTGGGTCTGATTGCTTATGAAGATCTTGGCCCAATGTTCTTTAAAAGCCAAGGATTCTGTTGGAATTGACTCTATCAACTTACCAACATTACTTAAAATCATAGTCAGTTCCCCAGGCAGGTTTTGAAGGTACTCTGAACAAACTTCACTATTGCCACTGATGGCAGCTGTCCCAGGGACAGACTTCCTTTAGCTTGTGTCCTTTCTTCAGGGAGTTAATTCCTCCTCTTCCCCTTCCCACATTGGCTCAAACCCAAAGGCTCCTCTCTCGAGGAGGTCACACTTGTCCATCCATTTATCAGCAGCTTTCTGGAGCCAATGTTTCACTGTTTGGATATAAATAAGGTTCATACATCGATGTTCCTCCCCTGGACCTGGCTGATCTGCAGAAGTGTGAAATTCAGCACAGGAGCAGTTTCCACACCTTTCTATACATGCCATGTTTGCTAGGGAAACGATTCTACACCCACTGAATTCACCAGTGTGTTTTTCACTGACCTCAAATCTTGCACATCGAGACCTAAGTGGATTGCCACCTGTCAGGAAGTGATGTTGCTTCAGCCTGGACATTTAAGCAGCTCAACTTAATTTTATATTTTTCTTTTTTTGTCTCCTATAATGGAACATTTATCTTAGAGCTGCATGAGCTGCTGAAAGTTGTCACCTCCTGCTGGAATTTCTGAAGGTTAAAATGTCAGCACTCACATGAATTTTTACACTCTTGAGGGAAAAAGGCAGAAAAAAAGGAGGAATTTTGTGATTTTTCTCACGTGTTGTTGCATCAGTTTGGTCGAATTTATTTTTTGCAGTCTCCAGGTTCCTAACATTTACCACAGCTAAACAAAAGTAGAAAATAATAAAAAAATCATGGAGCGTTGGCTCATCATCTGGCTAATGTAATGCTGCTTTATTGTTTTTCACTAAAATTAGGTTAAATCCTTTTGCAGTAGGAAAAAGAGTCTTTCCTGCCCATTCTTGAGTTTCCAACCAAACTACAAACTGCATACACCTGAAATGACAAGAATCAGAACCCTCACGGTCACTCTGAGTTACAAAATATTATTGTAATTAACAGTAAGCAGGCTGGTTACGAACAGAAGTGTCCCCTCAGAGCAAACCAGTCACCATCCAGCTGAAGAACCCTTTCCCAATGATGTGAAGTCAGGATACACTTTAGGATGAGCACAAGATCAGAGCCACTTTGTGCCGTCCATTATTCCAAATCACACCTTTCAAAGTGCTTGAAGGGTGAACAGCCCTGAGACCAGGCATTAAATAATTTGGTCTAGATAAAGCAGACACTCCCAAGAATATTCTCCAAGTTTAGACACAAGTTCTGTACCAGGAAGGTGCATTTTTCCATGTTTTCCTTCAAGCTAATGCTTCACCCAAGAAAAGGAACTTTTTGTTCGCTTGATATAATAATTTAATTGTGTATCAGAATTCAACTGTGTTACAGCCGTCTGTGTTACCCACTCAGGTACTTTGCTTTCAGCTGCAATGGCAGCAGAGTCATGGATTGGCCTGATATTTTCCCTAGAAAGAGAAGAGAGGGCCTATAATAATGGTACAGTCTGGAATTGTCCTTCCCTAGGCCTCGTTTCCTTAGATTGGCCTCTGCAATCACAGCAGGCACCCAGCCCTGATGATTGTGGACGATAGAACCCTGCAAGTCTTAGCAAGAGCCTGACTTGCCCCTTTTTGCTCTGTGGCCATGAGTTTCCTCCTGGATTAGAGAAGGATGGATGGGCATGGAATCTGGCACATCTTTTCCTCACTCTGAAATTATGCAATGGGTGATGAAGCAATGTCTGACCCATTAAAGGTGGCATAAATTATTTTCCCATGAGACCAAATGGAAGGCCAGCAAAGGAATTTTATAAAAAGAATCAGTAAAATGTAATGTATTTTTATGGATGATGTTTGAGTTGCTTCAGATTCCCTTCCCTTCCCTTCCCTTCC
>VZTJ01000487.1:1317005-1335184 GCA_013397795.1 Orthonyx spaldingii | reverse complement strand
TCTCCTCTTTTTTTTTCCTTTTCTTTTCCGATGTGGGAGACTCTTGTGGTTGCAACCTGTCCAGTGTTTTGTTTGAAATAGAAAAACCCATGTCATAACCAATAGATAGCCAGTAAAAAAAAATCCTGTTTTTGCAGGTTCATGGAAAACAGGGAATCATTCCTCCCCAAGTCAATGACTTTGAAGCAAATAAACAAGCAAATAAAATGAATAGATTTCTGGTTTGTTGTTTGGGGGGAAAAGTTCATTGCTGGGATCACACTAAGGGGAAAAATACAACTTGCTTATGAAAATGATGAATTCAAGCCTAGGGCGAATGCATGACAATTCTTCATTTACCTGAGAAAGACAAATAGATCTGAGAGATATTGCAACCAAGGAAAATCCCAGTTCTTATGTATTTCCATAACTTCTTTGCCATAAAGCAAATATATTTTAATTAAAATATTGGACTGAACTTGACTGTTTTTATAGGCAGCCTCCTGTCATTGATCAAAACCACTTTCTCTTCTTTGAATGTTTTGTCTTATAAAAAATTAACCAGTGCAGGTTTTTCCCCTCTGTCTTGCCTGAAGCAAAACAGTAAGTTTACCTGCCAAAGGCAACCATTTTTGAATTTGCTTTCTTATGAAAAGGAGCCACCAGTGTTCAAAGCAATCAACATGAGCTCTTTTTTTCTTGAAATGTTTTTCTAAGCAGCACAAACCCACTTGACATCTGGAAAACTCCACCTGTTCAGTTCACTAGCTCATCACTGTGAGATGCACTGAAAATAAATAAGTAGATTGAAGTACAGATGTGAATGTGCATGTGGTTGCATGTGGGACCAAAAGAGAATTGAGGGAGAACACTGTAAATAACAAGGGCCAAAACCTTATCAACCCATTAGAATATTTGATTTTTTTTTTAATATCATTTGTCAACAAAACAAACAGTTGTGAATGAGGATGCCAAAAGTTTTCCCATCCATTTATTTGTTGATGAAGTTAGAGGGATGCCTTACTAATTCATCAGGAAATACCTTTCTCAAGTCTGTGACCACTTTGGGGTGTTCAGGTCCAAGTATTGCCTGGTTTCCATTTCTCTTACTTTTTCCCATTTCCTATGTCTTAATACCATATTGCAGAACTTAAGTTGTGCTGAATAGTCAAAACACACTGCAATGCTAGCAGGAACACAGGGACCTGATTTTTTTCCCTGCCTTTTAGTAAAAGGCGTCGTAGATCAGTTCTTAACAACGAAGTGGACTTTACAGAAATAATCTGGGGGGTTTTTCTTTTCCTGATGTATGGTTAGGTTCTCTGCAATGAGCTCTAGTAACTCACCTAATGCCTTTGGAGAGAATAAAAGCACCTGGATCTGATGAAATGCTCAAAATTAAAAGTATCATAGTAATTCATCTAATCAACAGGTATAGATACAGCAAAATACCTTTTTAGGATTGACAGCATACCAGGATTGGAGTAAATGTAGGAAATAAGTACCATAAGAAATCTGGGAAGCAAACAGTCAGCATAGACTGTCTGATTAACTCGCAACGCAGCAGTGATTTGAGCTGACAAAATGTTATTGGAGGGATCACTCACTTCAACACTGTTTGCTTTGGGAAGTCAGGGAGAGATTTATTATGGCTGAAAGCCTTTACAGCTGTCAGATATAAGTGCTAGTTAAAAGGAGAGAATATAGAGGCTTGAATTAACAGTGGGAGCTCGGGTCTGAATACACGTGAGAGCATAAGGTTTTATCTGAGTGAGGGTATCATCAGAATCTTGCTTGGAAATGCATTACTTTTAGATCACCTTACATACTGGCAAGGTGTGTTTACTTTCCATGTATTGTGTCTTTATTGGAATCCGTATTAGTGATAAAGAAGTAATGTTACCATCAGACTAAAAGCTCCTAATGAGGTCCCCAGGCTCTGTCTTTTTTACAGCATAGCTTCTTCACCACTGACTTTAAAGAGACTGAAGGACGTGGATAAACACACACCACTAAAACACTGTTCCTGAATGTTACCTGAAAGATCATTAAAATGTAGCTAATTCTGCTGAGCACTGATTAATTTTTTGTGCCAGGCCAGAAGAGCAAATATTTTTGTGTAAATGTAGCATATTCAAAATCTCAGAGCTTGCCTTTATATAAATTTAGCAGCAAAATGTATAGCTTTTTATTTGCTTTGGAAAAAGCCTAAGTCCACACATAAGCAAACACTGAAACTTGAAGCTGTATTTTAAGGGGAAGCGGATGGAGCAAAGGGTAGAGTCTCAGTTTATATTTTAATGGTTATTAGACTCTACATATATCTAAAGACCTGGTCACCAATCCTTCTCAGAATATATTCAAGTTTCTCAAGAATTTGATCCTTTTCTTTAGTCATCTTCCCATTAACTCAGGTGAGTTAATCCAGACTACCTGAATGTAATGACCAGCTCCTCTTCAGACAAAAAGTTTCATAAGAATGAGAGGGTGGGATACAGAAGGACTCCAGAAGATGATCCAGAGAATCCAACTTAGGGATAAAGTTGTAATTTTAGTATGATACAATTATTTAAGTTGAAAAGAGCTGCAGGAGACTGGAACTGATCCCCCTCTCAGAGAAGGGTCAAAGTAGATGACATTAATTTACTGCATCCCAAAATAAACTCAATATTTTTTAAACTTAATTATGTGGCTGTTGGCCTGACTTGTTTCAGCTGCTGTGCCACAGAACGAAGTGAGAACTGTCCTTTCTCTCACAGAAACACAGCTTGGCTAAGGTTGGCATGGGCCTCTGGAGATCATCTTGTCCAACATTCCTGCTCAAACCTGGCCACCCAGAACAGGCTGCCCAGAACCATGTGCAGACTGCCTTTAAATAAATCAGTCAAAAAGCAGGAGAGAGGAAGAGCAACAGGTGATGAGCCCTATAGCCACCAAGTCTAGTCATATGATTAGAAAGCAGTCCAAAGTCTATCAAAAGTCAAGGTATTTGTAAGCAAACTGCATTAGAATCCTCTTTTTAAAAAAAAACAACATTCATCACGCCAGATTATCCAGCATTAGAAGTTCCCTTTTATAAAGCCTATTTCTTTTCCATCATACTTATTAACACTTCCAAGAAATAAGAGGGCCCTGAAGTCTGCAGCAAAGCGATGCTTTAGAGCTCATGAAGCGTCTGTACGTTCTTTATTATCAGAAGTGACACCATTGTGCCGTCCAAATGGAGGACTGCCAGAACACGCTGCCAGTCACATTCACAGCAGCATTGAAAACTCGAACAAAATGCTCTCCTCTCGCAAGTGCTCTCCCAGTTCAGCTCACAAAAATAATTTAGCGAGAACAAGGGTTGTCTGAATTATTAGTGAGCTGTTGAGCAGAAAAAGATAGCTTATAGTTGCAGTTGGCATCGCAAGCTTTTGAGGTCATGCAGCAAGCTGCTCTCCTCACACAAGCTTGCTTAATGTGCTGGGTTTGTTTTATGGCAAAAGTCCATTTTTAATAATATAGACATTATTACAGATTTTATATGAGAGAAGGTGTGTGGTCTAGCGAGTTGAAGGCTTTGGCACAGATTGCCTGTGTGACCAGGCAATGTGTCTGTGCCCAAGATTGCCAGCTCTTGGGTGAGGAGGGAATAGCATCTCATTCTGCATTTATATAGTGCCTGTCACAATGGGAGCTCTATCCCCTGACAGCTAGTAATAAAAAACCCAGTCTGCTTCTCACTCTGGGAGTCTAATCAAAGGATGTGCCAGCCACTCATATATTTGTTTTCTGTTAACATGTGATATATATGATTGTCACAGTCGCTTGCATAATACCTGCTTATGTTTCTCCAGATTTCTCCCTAAAAAACCAATACTGTGACCATTATGTGAAGTGTTGCTCATGACCACCTGAAAGGTGAGGTTGTACAGCAAATCCATTGCATGTGTGAGGCTGTGTTATTTTAACTTGCTGCTTGGCTCAAAACACGCTGGCTAGAATTAATTTGGGCTGTGGTAGATGGCAGTAGATTCAGTCTAGTTGGTGGCCTGTAGTTGCAAAAGTACTAGAAACAATAATAAAGTCAGGCTGTGAAGGGTTGGGTGTTTTTCCTGCCTACTGAGGTCTGAGAGGTTAATAGTGCAAAATCTAGATGTGCTTTGTCATTTCTTATTTTAATAGAGAGGAGGCTGGGAAATCCAGTGGAGAATCAGAGCCCCCTAGACTGGGGATGCCATAAACAAGTGAGAGAAGACAGTCCCTGAGTTGGCAGCTCTACCAACTCTGTGCCAGACAGGATGCAACCGTGGATATTAAATGGACAAGTGGGGGCTGGCCTGGGAGTGTGGGGAATGAGGCAACAATAAACCCAAGTTAATTTAGTGGGATAGAAGAGGTCTGGACTTGTTGCTTGTCTCACCTGAGTTCTCCTTATGTGCCTGGGAACAGCTCGTGAGCTCTGTCGCAGAGTAAGAGCTTGCAGGCTCAAGGAGGGTAGAGCTGCAGGTTCTCCACTGCAGTGCACAGACACAGGCAGAGATTTTACAGGTACACTCAAGAATCACAGGGCACAGAATAAGGCATTTCACTTGAGCATCTGCTATCCAGAGGTGTAGAGCAACTCTCAAACAATCCTAATGCATGATTAGTTTAAAGTTGAGCGTGAACCAATTTACATTATTTTAGCCTTAGATTTAACCAAAGAGAGAGGTTAATTCTCCCACCCTGTGAAATGGATATTTAAGTTGTTCAGTACTTAAGATTTTACAGCAGTGGTGAAAATATTGGTCCTCTGGAGGCAGGTAGTTGGATTTGCATGGTAAATTTGTTCCACTTTATTATATATGTAAATATTTGTTATTTGTGTCCAGTGCACACTCATAAAGTCCTTTGAAAAATGTTTATTTAAACTCAGGAAAGCAAATAACTCTTTTAGATTGATAAGATGCTTGACAGGGTAAGGACTAGGACAGTTTTGGACTTGTGTATGAGTAAAGGTGGGAAATAGCAGAATGAAGAGTTTCAGAGCAGTGTACCCAGGGCCAGGAGTGTTTGGCACCAATATTTATTTTGCTGTGGTGACAAGAGCTGCTGGTTTCTGTTTCAACCAAAACTTGAGGCAATCGTTTGGGTGCTGTGGTAGAAGTCAGTAACAAGCACTTCCTAGAAGGTTTCAGTCCAAATTACTCGTTTTTCTTCGCAGAGGGGAGTTTCCTCCATTTACCTCCCTGCCTACCATAGAAGGGTTGACACTGGTGATTTTTTAATCTACTATGCCCCTGAAAAGAGAGAGGGTCTGAGCCCAAATGCATTCCAAAAAGAAGTGGTTTTGAGAAACATTCCAGTTCAAGTTCGTCTCACCTTTAGCAGCAAGCCTGGTGTTGCACAATCCTCCTTCAATTTGTTATTAATTCAGTTCATTTTCATTCAGCTTTTTCTGCAATTTCTGATAAGATGGCAAAAGAACTATTTTGTTTAATGGAAATAATCACATACATGCCCACACACACACCTACAATCAATCACATCTTAAGTATATTAAATAGCGGTGTCGTAAATACTGTGGGAAGTAAGTGGGTTTAGAAAGCATGACCTTAGAACAACTGTGAAACAATTTGCTGCTGACAACATTTCTTTAAAAGGAACAAGTCTGGATTTATTGTAGTTAAATGGTCCATTGGGAAACATTCACTATTTTCAATGTCACATGCAGGAAACCCACCACATATCTTATTAAGACAAAATGTGTCCTTTCAGATTGTAGATTTTGAGTGAAACATTGCTCATGTGTCTTGCAAAAATAACTATTTATTTATAGCAATGCAGATTTATTTTAACATTTATACACTAATAGATAGATGTAATTGAGGACCAAAATTTCTAAAACTCTGTTTTCTACCATAACTCCAAAGTAGGGAACAACAGAAAGCTGAGCTACACCAGAAACAGACCTCAAATCACAGCAGTGTGTCCAAAGATGAACATGGACAGAAGGGATCTTTTCTCCTCCTGTTGAGAGCTGGCCAGGTGGACACCAGCTGTGGTCTGGAAAAGCTGTACAGCTGTGTGAGCTGGAGAAACTGCACAGCTGCTTGAGTCCACATCACTTCTGAACAGAAATGAGATCACATGAAGCCAGGTGGGGCTTTGCTTTTACAAAGGCTTGGCGAAGGACTGGAGCAGCTCTGTGAAAGTTGGTTTCTGCTTGCCTGAAAATTATTGAATCGTAGAGGTTGGAAGAGACCTCCAAGATCACCAAGTCCAGCCTTTGACTGAACACCACCATATCAACTGAACCATACACCAGGTGCCCTGTCCAGTCATTTCTTGAACACTTCCAGAATTAGTGACTCCAGCACTTCCCTTGTCATCCTGTTCCAATGCTTGACCACCCTTTAAGTGAAGAAAGGGTGACAATATTTCTCCTAATATATCTTAATATAATCCTAATTAAATTATAAAATATATCTTAATATAATCCTAATTAAAATATAATCCTAATTATATTTTCCTAATATAATCTTAATTAAACCTGAACATCCCCAGCACAACTTCAGGCTATTTCCTCTTGTCCTGTCTGTGAGAAGAGACCAACCCTCACCTGGCTACAACCTCCTTTCAGGCAGTTGTAGAGAGCAATAAGATCTCCCAGAGCCTCCTTTTCTCCAGGCTAAAAAAATATGAAGGAAAAGGTTTTATTCAGAGTTTGGAGTAACAGTTTGGGTCTTAAACCACCAAATGTTGCTCTCTCTGGAAGTCCTGTGCCATGGAACCGTGGGTCTCAGGATGGGGTGAAGGGCTGTGGCCTGGTGAGTCCAGCCATCACCATGCTCCATGGCACAGACCTGGGCTGGGACAGTTCAAAGGCTCCCAGGGAGTGTTCAGACACAATTTGGATGATAGCACAAGCCAAGCATTGTTCTCAATAGGCTATTTGGATGCAGCCACCCTGCTGGGGTTTTTCTGGGAGGGAGAGTCAAGCATGTGGACGTGAGTCAGGCTGCACCACTCAGCCTCAGGGCCAAGGCACAGGGCTCACCTGTGTGGGTCTGCACTAGTGAGGTGCTACAGGAACACTTCCGTCTCTCAGGTCTCCAGATGTAAAATGGGGATCACTGTTTCTTGTTAAGAATGAGAGCTCTGAAAATAAATGTATTAAAAAATAAGGGACACATCTTTCACGGGAAAAGTATATTTTACTTGATGATTTAAAAGCATAAGCTACTGCACTTTCCAAAAGCAGATAAACAATTTTATTCTCTTTACCTTATACTGTTTTGCAAAAACGCTTGTCTGAAACCAAAAAGTAAAACCAATACAATTATCGTATTTGCGAGTTTCTTGTACCTTCATTTCTTAATTATACTCTTATAACTGCAAACTCATAAAATTGGTGTTGAAATTCCTATCTTTCTAATCCTCTGACATACATAAGAAATCTATTCTTCTGCTATTATTTTGAATTCAAGGGAACTCATCTTCTTTACATCAAAAAATTATTTCAGTCATATTTTTCAAAGATTTTACACATTTTCAAGTTGAAAACAAATTGGTGATAAATACATGAAAATTATTCTTTTATTTTCCCATTCTTATTTTCCAAATTCACATTAAAAAAAAAGGAGAGCAGGAGAGGGAGAAAAAAAAAAGGGAAAAGAGAATGTAAGGCAGGAAGAGAAAAAGAAAGCGAGAAATGTAAAGTAAAAGAAAGATGCATCTGTCACACAAATAGGGAGAAAAAAAACATTTAATGAGATGTTCTTGGAGTATCTTATGTTGAGGTTTCAAATGCTGGAGGACACTGTCTCCCAGCCTCAAGTAGGATAGTTGGGTGTTTGATTGTGTGTGAAAATTGGAGGGAATTGGTAACTTTGTTTATGTGTTTTTGCTCCATGTTACAAAACAAATCTCTTTATTGAGTATAAAAGGTGGAACAGCAGAGAAGGAGAACAGAAAGCCAAACCTGCATGGCAATGAGCAGTGGAACTGGCAGGAGCGATTACTTTACATTCTCCTTGCCTGAAATTATCTATTTCCATTCTATAGCATCTTTGTTTGTCATTCCCCTGCCTATGTGGTTGCACATAGACTTCCTTTGTTTCTAAATCCAAAACCATTATCATGTTACCTTTAAAGTTTGGCATCCAGCGACACAGAGGTCACCAGTGCCACTTTGTGCAGGGCTTGTATGACTTCATTAGCTAAGTAGAACTGTGGGAACAGATTCTGGGTGACCCTCAAGCCACAGAGAACTGTGGTTTGCTCTTTTTTTTTTTTAATGTTGTTCCAAAGACATCCAAAATATTCTTTCAGTAGTGTTTTCAGTGGCAGTCTTATAGAGGCCCAGTTTTGCTGGGAATACAGGATACATCTGCTTTATAGAGAAGGCCAAATTCTGCCCCGCTGTGGGTAGCTCTGAGGGTGTTGTAAGAGTGGCAAACTCTCTCAAATGCATAAATTTCATTTTTTCTTGATCATTGTCACCAGATGTCCTGGTTTTTTATTCAGAGTTTTAACCTATGGAACCAAACCACTTTTCCCCAACCATCTTGGAATTAGATTTTGTACCTGCTACCTCCCTCCCATGGAGTTCTGCATGAGTCTCACACATAGTCACATGTTTTTGAAACCAAATCTCCTTTAATGAGGGGAGGCTTGGAAGAAGGAGGAAAAGATGGGAGGACCTGATATTTTTTCTAATCATGGGAACTCATGGAATTTGTTCTGAGACAGAGATTGGCCAGGCTACACCATCACTAGGGCTTCCAGGACTTTCACATGTTTTTTAGATACTTGGTGTGTTTTGTGCCAAATCATTATTCTCATTACAGTTCAGCTTCTATTATACAGAAGATGGTGACCAGAAGACAAGGAATTGCAATTTGTCGGTTACTGACATGCTGAACTGTCAGCATTCATCTCATGGGTGTCTTTATTTGGTGAATATCACAGACTCATAGGATGGTTTGAGATGGAAGAGAACTTACAGAGATCACCAAGTTCCAAGTCCCCTGCCACAGGCAGGGAGAGCTTCCACTAGAACAGAATATACTGGAATTTTACCAGAAACAGCAACATAGCCAGGATTCAATCTGTTGGACTCACCACAAGGAAAAAGAGAACCATTTTGAACTTTATTTCACATCCTTTCGCTAAACCTGTTCACAAAACGTTTTGCTGTAGCTACTTCCTTCAATGAATGAACCTATTCACTTTATTAGGAATGGCCATCTGGGTCCTGATGGGTTTTCTGCTCTGCAGTTTTCGTCCCAAGCCTGTGGCATGTGCTGGAAGTGACTCTATCCAAATAAGACACTTGCCCCATGGTCAGGCAGTAATGACACATTGCTATACCTGAAGTTATTGCCTAACATGCTTCAACTGCTGGGAGAAATTCTTGTGCTCCCACATGCTTCTTCAACTTTTTTTTATTTTAATACATTAAAGCCCATCCTTACTGACATCATTAATGGCCTACATAAAATCAAATGTGTAGGAGATCAAGTGGAGGAATCAGTGTTTATATTTGGATTTATTGTTTAAAGCAAAGCCAGATCATTAGATCAGTAAACAGTACTTTAGCTAGAAACTTGGTCAGATGATAAGCACATAGTTTATTATTAGATAGTACTTTATTACACTTTCAAAGACAAACTAGATTAACGGGGTGAAATGATCATTTTCCACTAGTAATTAAAGTGATGCAACATCGTTGGAGCAAACCCAGGATGAATTTTTGAAGGGAACTGGATTAAAATTTCAACATAGGGCTGGATCCAGACTTTTATGGGAAGGCTCATTTTTGTACTGTTCACATGGAGCTTCACAGCCTTCTTCAAAAGGCTGCTACTCCCAAACCAACGTCTGTTTAAATGATCTTTACTTGAAAACAATATTTGGCTTGGGTTAAATAAAAGTCCATCTCTTTTAACCTAACACAAATCATAATAAATCCACTTAAGTCAATAGTCAGATTACAGTGTTGAAGTCCAGGTCTCTCAGAGGGTTAAAAAAGGCAGAAATAAGAAAGGAAAGTAAACAAGATTTCCAAAGATTCTTGATTAGATGTTCATTGGGTTCATATCTCTCCCTAGCGCCTACACATGAATAAGGGCCCAGAGGAGGATCTCAGCCTCCCACTCTGATTTTTTGATGCAAGTAGATATAGATGTGAATGTTTGGGGCTGAGCCAACCTATGAGGTCTGGGTTTTGGTTCAGATCCCAAACCGATAGAATTTTCTCTTCTGGATTTATGTTATACAGTTTTACTTCAGCAAAACAAATGAAGAGATTTCCAGGTTGTCTCTGGGATGAACCTAAACCCAAAAGAAAATCTGTATTTTGTCTTCATGCATTTCTGTTTATTACCTCCAAGTCTATCTCTGTTCAGTAGGAAATCCCAGAGTATCAGAGGATTTGGGATATTCTGTCACTGCAAACACACCTACTGCATCACTTGGGCTATTCACTGACTCCAGCTGCCTTTGAAGCATTTGTTGAAAAAAAGGTGAAATCTGTACCTTGGTTTCTTGTTTGTGGCATGTCAAGCTATGAATTAAAGTCCCAAAGTTATGCATAAGCCACTGATGTGTTAATTTGGTTAAATCTAGAGGTGAGCAGCTCATCTTTGTGACTGACAGATGCAGTATTAGCACCCTGTCTGCCTTGCTTGGCTTCTCTCTCTTTCTGTTGTAATTGCACTTAAAATCCATACACGGAAAGAGTCAGAATTACTCATCAGAGTTCGTCTCTCCTGGAGAAACAGTGGCAACAGCTTTTGCTTTCAATTTTTATTAAAAAAAAAAAAAGGGGAATTTTTGTTCTTGTGCTAATGTGTTGCTGGTGGCAGAGAGCAAGTAAGTTTAGAAATATTTGCTATTTCTCAGGTGTCAGCTATTTCCTATTTAGTGTGATATGTTGAGGTTCACTACTGCAGGAATTGGGACAATTTCCTACTCTCTCTTTGCTCATCTTTCAAAGGATTCCATTCTGAGCCTAAGTTTTGCATCCATGCCCTCTCAAGTGACTGTCAGTTTAATACAGAGTCCTGCACAATTCATCCATCTTTTATCCATGCATGCAGGCATCTCTTCCAGTGCAAGTCAACTCCTCAATCTCACATCATTTCCATCAAATTCCCGGTAAAGGGTGGGCTGATTCCAGCAGGACTAAGAGTCCCACCTAGAGCCCACCATGGAGTTCATGCTGATTTTTCGCCATTGATGAGAATTTGTCTACCTTCTGCACATGAAATTATTCTGAATGTATTTCAGATTACCTCACAGTGTTTAATCTTCATATAATGCTCACTGAAGGAACACTGGAGGCACAGGAAGATGTACATGATGCAACATAAGAATGTAGGATGAAAAGAGGTGAACAATTTTTGGTTGTTGTTTTATGGGTTCTCTTTTTTTAATCAAGAGAGTTGTACATGTACATTTTACTTGGTATCATTTTTAGTTGTGTCTGTGCAGCAACTCAGATTTATCTGTGTATAAGCAAGGAGACTGTTCATATATATATATGTATATGTATGTATATATGTGTCTGAATTTCACTACTCTAAATAAAAAAGTACAATTTTTCCTCATTTCCTCTTAAAAATACTCAAGAAAACATTAGATAGCTATCAGGAACTTCCTTAAGCACAGAAATGTCATCCTCATCCATTTGACCTGCTAAGAAATTAATCTCACATCGTTGTAAGTTTGAGAGAGTTTTTAAGAAGGTAAATGTCTTTTTTTTTTTTTTTTTCATTTTTCCCCCTTTTAATAGCAAATACTATCAAGAATGTTTGAAAACTTTTAGAATTCCCATCCAAGTTAATCCTTTTAAACCTAGCTATGCTTATTAGCTTTCTTTGAACAGATAAGGCTTAAACAGATGTGTCATTTGAAGAACTGAAGTCAATTTAACAGCAAAGAAGGATACAAAATAGTGGCTACAGAAGGTGAAATGTGGCATTTGATGAAATAGTGGTGATACATTTTTAAATCTCTTCTAAAACTATATTGTTGAAATGACAGAAATTACTAGTGAGCTGTTATGGTTTTAGGAATTATAGGCATCAACCTATTTAGTGGTGCTAAGAAGCAGCTTGAATCCCTGGCTGTCTCTCTCCAGTCATTTCTGATGGCATGGCAGCTTCTGCAGTTCACTCTATCTGCCAACAAGAAATGCCTTGAATCTATCAGCCGGTGGGTTGAAATGGAAAGATAGGAAACCTCTTTATCCATCTTTAGGAGCAGAAGGAAATTCTTAAGTCATCTGAATTAAAATGGCAATTTTAATTGAGTTCTTGCCTGTATCTCATTGTGCATCCCCCCCGGACGGTGGCAGCTGAGACACACAACATCACCTCATTTGGATTGTCCTATTGTGTCTGCTGGGGCTGGGCAGGGTGCTTTAACAGGGATGTGTAGAGCAAGTGTCTGCAGAGTTGAAAGACATTTCATTAGACATATCTGCAGCATACACAGACAGGAGAACTTTACAGTAAGGGCATATCGTGCTGCACCGTCAAGGAAGAGTCAAAGGAAATTTTTCCACTTTGCCATACAAAGCTTATCTTGGAAGGTTATTTACAGTTAATATTCCAAACAGGAGCTTCGGAGTTTCAGAGCCATCTCTGAAAGCATGCTCTGGGAATTTAAAGCAGAGGAAGTTTTGGAAACAGGAGGTGCAGAAAGATCTGGAGGGGAGAACTACTGGCTGAACAGCTTTTATTTTCTGCTTCCATTTTAGCATATATTTGGGGCCTGACTTTTAAGACAGCAACCCACTCACTCTGGGAGAAACTTTAGTGGGTGCAAGAATGTGTCTCCATTTTGGGGTCCCTCAGCAGTGCTCCTGTAGAATACAGAAGCCTTATTCTAATAATGAATTAGGTTCTTTGGTAGCAGTCCCTGCAATTATAAACCATCATGAAGTGCCTTAACACCTCTTTCCCTTCTGCAGTTGCTGTAATCAAAAAAATAAGGTCTGTGTGTATTTTTCCAGCACTGCTGTATCTAAGGAAAACTAATCCAAACCTAAATTTCAAGGGGTCCCTCTGCAAATAAATCATCCCAGACATAACCAGAGAGTTGGGGAAGGGTTAACACCTGTGTCCAGGCTGTCCGTGAAGATCAGTCCAACAGATGAGGTAACAGGATTTTGCTGAGGCAGAGGAAAGGGATGGCTTAATGAGAGATGAACTGGAGCTGGAGCCAAATTTAAATTAATTAACTTCAGCTAGACTGAAGTTCTATTGTGAAAAGTCAACGACTGGGGTTAGTGAGCAAACTTGGAAACACCAGGCTGGGAAGGGAGTAAAATAATGAGCGTGGATCTCACAGAGACACCGATAACAAAACCTGCAAAGGTTTGCAGCCACTGGTGCACTGTGACTTGCCAGAGCTGTTTCTGGGCCCGTCTCTGAGTGACCAGTGTTGCTAAGCCCTGAGTGGTAACCACACACTTGCCTTTGCAAATTCAGCCTCAGAACTGAACAGATCAGAAGCCTCAGATCCTTGTTTTATAGAAATCTCCACCTCCTGGAATGAATTTATTATAAGGCCATTGCAGCTGCTTTTCAGCATTTCCATTCTTTCTTATTTCTGTATTTCAGGGAAGAGGGGGTAGGGGAGTAAAACCTAAATATATACAAAATGCTTCAGACATAAGCACATTCCTGTCATTCATTTATTTTGCAATTTAATTTTTTTTTAAGCCAACCTCCTGATTTCGAGTGTATGAAATTCACAACACTGCCGTGTGACAAAAGCTAACTTGAATAAGCAAGCTCTCCATGACTGAATATTTTAATATTAATGCTTTTTTTTCATTTTCAGTAAAGAAAATCCTGGGCCAGATCCTCAGTTATTGCCAATGGGGGAGGCACCACCGAAAAGAAGCTTCGTTGAAGTCAGTCATACTATTCCACAGTCTTGCTCTGTAACACAGGCTTTTAATTTCACTTCTTTTAAAACAATTAAATGTCCAGGTAAAATTAACTTCCTGTAATTTCACTCATCAAAAAGTCACATCTTGTTGCATGTTTTGGTCCACTCAGTAGCCAATGGAGAGATCACCAGCCCTGCTATGAATCTTTGCAGTCCTTGGAGATGTCACTTTCTCAAGCATTTTTGCAGAGGTAGCCTGAAGGATGGACTTTGAAAGATTTGGGATGAATAGAAAAAGTGGAAAAATTCCTAAAGGAAGTGTAGACAAGAAACAAGACTGCAGATTTGGGATGATCTCTGGCCTTTGATTTTTGATTCAACAAAGTAATCTAAATTCAATACATGATATAAAACGTTGAGTATGTGTTCATGCTTTGCTGAGCAGTATTGAGTCAAAGGTATGGATGCCAACTGTTTAGCTGAGCCAGGCTTCCAGTCATCATTTTTGTTGCTTTTTAACCATGAACATCAATTTTGAGGTCTGTTAATAGCATAAGCAGAAGAGGCCACTTGGGCAGCAAGGACTAACAGCAGCAGCTCAAAGGTGCTGTGACACAGACTCAGTGATGTAGAATAGAAACCTCCCCCATTGTGCTCCTGCTCTCTCCTTTAACAGACTAAACACACGTGTCTCTTTAGCCACTTAGAAAAAGATGTTATGAAATGGCTGTAGTCACAAATGGAGTTTTAAATGGTTTTAATGTAATATGGCAATCTGTTCACAAATCCTGATGTGTTTACAAAACATATCCTTGCTGCCTAATACGTTTATTTTAACACTTTATTCAGGCTTAAATGCCATTTTCACATGCTGGATTTGTTTGGATTTTGCATAAGGTTGTACCACTTATTCAGGAATGTTGGACAATAATGCAGCATTGGGAAAGAGTTCAACTTTTGTTTGGGTTGAATCGCATTCAACTTCTGTTATTCACCAGTTAGGGCCTGAGTCATCAAATAACAGTTAGAACTGTTTAGTTTCTGTTCTCAGCCAGAACAGGTGACCTTCTCATTGGTATGGCCACAGGCAACAGAAGTTAGTCTCACCTGGACAGAGCAGGACAGAGGTTAAGTGATTTCCAGTATAATCAAGTATTTTTCTATAGGAGAGTTTTATTCAGTTAGGAGCAAATATCCACAACTTTCCAGATCAACACGTGGGTTTGAAACATAGCTGGATTCCTCCCCACTTCTGTGCCTCTTGTTGGTAGGTACACAGTTCACTTTTTATCCCTGTTTTCAGTAGGTGAGGGAATTCTGTTCCACCTGGGTGAACAATTACTTGGCATCGGTTGTGTTCATCCTTTCCCAGGATGTTTTCAGCACGTCTCACACCTGTGCTTCACACTGTATACCTTGCAAATGCTCCAGACACTGTGAATGTCCAGTTCTCTCACTTCAAGACAGACATTGAGGTGCTGGAGCATGTCCAGAGAAGGGCAGCGAAGCTGGGGAAGGGTCTGGAGAGTCAGTCCTGTGAGGAGAGGCTGAGGGAGCTGGGTTTGGTTAGCCAGGAGAAAAGGAGGCTCAGGGCAGACCTTATCACTCTCTACAGCTCCCTGACAGGAGATTGCAGACAGGGAGGGGGTCGGTCTCCTCTTCCAAGGAACAAGTTACAGGATGAGAAGAAATATCCTGAAGCTACACCAGGACAGGTTCAGGTTGGACATCAGGAAGAATTTCTTCACTAAAAGGGTGGTGAAACATTAGAGCAGGCTGTCCAGGCAGGTGGTGGAGTCACCATCCCTGGAGGTGTTTGAGAAACAACTGGACATGGCACTTGGTGTTGTGGTTCAGCTGACAAGGTGGTGTTCAGTCAAAGGCTGGACTCGATGATCTTGGTGGTCTTTTCCAACTTCCTTTACTCTATGATTCTACACCATGAGGTACCAGGTGACATCTCTTCAGCTGCAAACATGGTCATTCTTCCATGATGCACAAGACAGAGTAACAAATCGGTACCAGAATTTCTTCCTTCTCAAGGTGTTCAAGGACCAACATATCAAAAGAATACTGTGGAATGAAGATCATGTGAACATTTTGTTTCTCTGATATAATGAACTTCTAGAGAAAGGTTAAGCTACCTTGTGCTGGACAATGACCACCAATCACATCTGACTGTCGGGTGTTTTTGAAAACTATTATTATTCTTTCCTCATATAATGAATGTCTTGTCTGTCTGCTCTACTAAGCAGAATGTACATGTAATAATATATTTATTTACTTTCACAAGAAAGTCTGCTAACAGATCAGCTTTTGAAAGGAGAAATTTTAAGTGGTATTAGTTAGAAGACAAGACTTTCCAGTCCATACCACTTTCTAGGCCGTGGGTAATTTATATTATAGTTGATATGGTATATATCAAATAAAAAGTTGACATGTCTCGTGTTGTGGATCATTTAAACCATGTATATTTACTGCTGGTGAGGAGTTTAGCTTTGATCCTATTCACTGGTGGGGATTTAACCTTCCTTTTGTCATGTTTTTCTACCAGCTATCATCATCAACTCCAAACTTACAGCCTATATAAAGAACTCAGCAATTATAGGACATGAGTTTTGGTTTGGTTTTGGGGTTTTTTTTGGCACTTAAGCTAAGGGAGTTTAAAAGGAATTTCATTGTAGTTTTAGTTTTCTCCAAATTTCACCTAATCCAAGTGAGCCTGTCCATCATTGATGTTAACATGGATTCAGTCAAACAAGGCAGCAGCAGACCACACCACATATGCCACAGTGTATTATTCTTTCTAATCAAAAGGTTTGCTTTGGTTTTCAAAGTGTGGGAAACCTGACACAAGATGCCTGTCGCAGATAGGGAAGGATCCTCCGCTCTTCAGCACAGGGTAATAATAACAACAACAATAACTTTGATTTTGTTTCAAGACTTCTCACTTGGGATCCTACAGAGGTTCTAATATCCCGCCATGCCAGCATATTATTTTTGGATTGAATGACTGGATGAGCTTGATTTACATCTTATCTCACTCCATAGCCCATAATGTGTTTTTAAATCATGTCTAAACAATTTACCACAAAAGCAAAATTGGAGGCAGGCAGTGGGAAGTATCTTGGATAAGTAAAGCATCAAAGAGAGAAACCTCAGAGGACGAAGAGGGGTTTATTTGCAGCTGGCTGAGTCATGTTTCATGTGGGGTATGGTCCCTTGCTAATAATAAGCAAACTGCTAAAATACTATTCCACACTTATTAACTTGTTTGGTGAGTTAGGATGTCCTGTGCAGACATGTTCGCTGGTAACTTCTTTTCTCTAAGAACTTTTCCCCTGATAGCCTTTCAGATAACATTAGAAAATAGGTTTTTTCCTATGTTTTCTCTGTCTTATGTCACACTGCCAAGCCTCTGAAGAGCCTTCTGTTGTGCTGTGATGCAGCCTGCAAGGCCTGTACGCTCTGAATCTACAGCAAAGAGTCTTCAAAGGAAAGCGACAGCCACATCAAGTGAATGGCTGCCATTTAAAAAAATAACATTGATGGGGTTTTTAAAGATTGTTGGTTACTACTGTTTCTGTATCAAAAGTAGGGGTTTTTAAAGATTGTTGATTACTACTGTTTCGGGATCAAAAGTAGACATTTGGGGGGGAAAGAGTTTTTCAGTGAAGATTTTGTTTTCATTAGAAAGTTCAATTTTTCTTTGTTTTTTTGTACAGGATGATTTTGTTCTGATGAGGATATTACTATTATCATTATTATTTCATTTTTAATATATGAATTTCCCTCTTTTTCTTTTTTTTTTTTCTTTTTTTTTTTTGTCAAAGAGGATGGAAAAGGAGAACAATGTTAGAGAATACTGACTTATGCTAAACCAGTTTTGAGACCTAGTTTTCAGGAACAGTAACTCAGCTTTTGAGATAACTCTCACTAAATTCTTAAATATGTGGGCCCATGGAATTATTAATTACGTTTGGGAAAATCTGATCAATCCTTTAGCTAGTCAGGCAAACACCAGGATGGGGGACAATGGCTCCCCAGAGCTGTATGTGGCATCTCTTGCCACAGCTGAGTCCCACAACACGTTTTGTGTAGCACTCTAGAAACAACTCTCTTTGTTATGTAGTGCTTGTGTTGAACAGTGGTAGATTTAAAACAATAATATTATGACTCTTCAGAGATCACAATCAGTGTTTTAAACACAGACTCCGAGACTGTGTTTTATCTTAACATAGGTCATGGTTGTCCTGAATATAATTTAAAATTTCAGGCTATAAAAATGCAAGATCTGTTGAAGCAAAGAAGAAAAACAGAGTGAGAAA
>VZTJ01000487.1:1287524-1316959 GCA_013397795.1 Orthonyx spaldingii | reverse complement strand
AAAAAAAAAAAAATTTATTAAAATTGAGAGATACTCCTTATGCTGTCAGCTTTACTCTTAATATAACCAGTAGTCCTATATTTGGGGCATCATATTTGGGATGGAGGAGGTGAAAGCTCCAGCATGGAATCAGGCATAAAAGTTATTTGACCCTTGACAGGTCTTTCCTGTCAAATGCAGTTTTCTTACCCTGTGGATCCTCGTGAATGATCCTGGAAGGATGACTCCCACTTTGATAAACAATCCCATCCTTGCTGAAGAAAACATTTCCTCTATGGTCCTTGTTTGTTGGCTGTGGTGTTTTCAAATACCAAATACACAATGTTTTCTGTTTAAAAAAAAAAACAAAAAACCAAACCAACAGAAACATTTTAAAGCCTTTATCTGTCTTATTTAACCCCAAAAAGGAAAACAAAAGAAAAACTGACACCAACCAACCAACCAAAACAACCTTCCCCCTTGAGCAATAAGACACTCAAGTTCTTTTAAGCAAATCTCAGGTGTTTCTTCACTGGTTTATGGGGTTTCTCACACAAGAGCTTGTCACCCCCAGAACATATGGGGTCTTCTGAGCCAAAGCCATGCAGTCTCTCAGGAGGGGACCTGAGGACCCATATCTGCAGTCCTCACTTGTAGAAACATTATCCCTTCTCCTCAGAGGGTCAGCACTAGAGGGCAATACAGCAACACACTTAGACACACACCACTGATTTTCAGTGGACAGTGTTTGCTTCACTGACATGAAAAAAGGGAGGGTGGAGATGAGTTGTCAAAACTGTGAGTCAGAGAGTAAATTGGTCCCACCTTAACCACAGTCCTCTGCCATGCAGCAATTCCCCTTATCAGATTGCTATCAGAAATTAACACTGGGCAAATCTGCAAGATAAATATCATTAGTTACATTATTAGAGATAGATGATATAATACAGAGGAGTTTCACCATGGGGTAGAAATTAATAACTGGAATTGCATGTATGCTAGAAGTTACCAGCAAATACAGCTTTATTCTGATTAATTTAAAAAACTGGTTTCAAGACTGGCAAAAAGCATTAAAGTCCAGCTGGATTAACAGCAGCAAAAAACGTCTTCAGACAAATAAGTAAAACTGATATTATTAATTCCAATCTCTGCTCAGGGTGCCATTCTGAACTTGGCCTTGCCCTCTACTTTACTGAAACTCTATATGAAATTAAGAGATGGCTGATACAGGACAGGCTGAGAAGTTCAATCTGTTGGGACCAGGATTCATTTCAACCCATCAGTGTTCATTATTCCACTAAGTGGTGACATAATTACAGAGCTGGGCTCCCCAGGGACTCTGTTGGAGCTGGCTCCAATTTGTAGGCCACCCTGCAGGAGAATGTCAACCCCGCTTACGCCAAGCAGTGGGTTTGTAGGGAAATTGGGCAACTCCATGACATACTGAACATGAATTCCTTCCTGGAAATCTGTTGCTGTCTCCCTGATAAGACTGATTTTGAAACTCAGAGAAGACTGAACAGAGGTAAAGTAAATGCTACCCAGACTGTGTTAATGCACAGCACTACATTTCCCCCTCTCCATCACTGTAGTGCTTATATTATCTATCGTTATCACTCTATTTTTCATGGAAAATAAACCCACCACCTTGAAGGTTAGTGAATACCCTTATCTACTTATATTTTGGCATTGCAATCTTCTTGGTTTAGCAGGCACAAATCTTGTATTTACATAGACACCAATAATGGAAATTTTACACCATGGAGGGATCTACCTGAGTATTTTATATACGTTCATACTCATGAGCTCCTTATGGCCCAAGACCTTGTAGATATTCACTAGCAAAATGACTGGGATTGGGACCTGCAGAAATGTAGATTTTTGGCATCTTTTCCATGTTTACACAGTGGAACAGTGCTAGGTTTGGTACATCTTTACGACTAAGCTGGGATTGGTAACTGAAAGTATTTAGGTTCATCAGCATACCCTACATAAAGAGGAAAAATATAAAATAACCCTTCCCTGTGATTTCAGCCCCTCCAACCATTTATTTTATGGCACAGTGCCTCTACAGCTCCCTGCTGACTTTAAGTTGCTTGCAGCTCAACTTCAGCACAAATCTATGCAATGATTTCAAGTTAACAGCAACTCATCAAGGCCCAAAAGGCCATGGGTAGCACAATGCAGCTCAAGAATGCACATCCTGAAACCCTACCGTTTAAAGGACTCCATATAACCGAGGGAAAGCAGAGAATATATTGTCAGTATGGAAGAAGCTTAGACAGCTGTGTCAGAAGGGGTTTAGGTTGGATATTAGGAAAGGTTCTTCACCCAGAGGGTAGTTGGCCACTGGAACAGGCACCCCAGGGAAGTGGTCACAGCACCAAGCTTGGTAGAGTTCAAGAAGAGTTTGGGCAACACTCCTGAACACATGGTGTGACTCTTGGGGTGCCCCATCCAAAGCCAGGAGTGAGACTCGGTGATCCTTGTGGGTCCCTTTCAACTCAGCACCTTCTGTGATTCTGTAACATGTCAAGGCAAATCAATGCCTAGGATGATATGCAGTGACACTGTTCTTAAACATCCCCAGATCAGTCTAGAACATTTGGAGCAACACACTGCAAACAGGAAAATTTACATTACCAATTAGACAGTTAGTTTTAGACAAGGCTGACAGCATTGACATTTGCTGTCAAAGAAAGTGGAGCATATTTTTTGAATGCACATTCTGAGAGATGTGCTTTTATAGGGAGGAAGTCCTGATTTAGCCAAACAAGCTGCAACACTTCTTGCAGAGGTAGCTGAATGACATGTAAGGGCTTGCTTTGTATAGAAGGTCAGACTAGCTGATCCAATAGTCCATTCAGAGCTTAAAGTCTCTGGGAGCCTATAGTCTGAGCTACAGACTTAAGCCTCTTACTGGGAGTTGAAACAGTTTTTGTATTGTCCCTAGATCATGTATTGAGGAGAAAGCAGACCAGACGGTGAGCAGTGGGTTGAATATGCCAGGGAGGATGTAATTTGGAAAGGAATCCATCTTTATACTGAGTCATAACAGCAGTTTTATTATTACCTCTCCATGTGTGGGTATAACACGTTACTGAAAGCTGGAACTACAAACTGACTCTGAAGTAAGGATTACAAAGTAGAAAGACTTCAGAGTGGTTAACAAGGTCTCACACTAAACATCACCCTATGCCAGAAGATGAAAGGAGAAAATCAACAGAAATATACACACTTAAAAGTCCATATTGTTGTTTTTAAATTTGCTCATCCTCAATGAATATATAAGCACGGGGAGGTTATGCTGCCTTGTGTTTGCTCATCCCTGGTCTTTCTCAGCTCACCTATTACTTAGGTGTATTAGAAGCAAATAGCACCTTAAAAAAAAAAAAATCACCTCTGATTTGCATCAAATCAAAGGAGTTTGTAGCTATCTGAAGTTTTACAAGTGGGGACTTCACTTTAGTGATGAAGTTTCAATGGCTTGTTTCCTGGTACTTAGAGGAGATTTGTGCTACCCCAGTAGCTTGTTAAGCTGTTACCCTGTTTTGTAGGTACTAATTTCTTTTAATGTGAGTTTACTTTGTCTTACTTTGTCTGCTGTTATTTCTTGAGTGGGTTTAGTTATCTCCTCCTTAAAAGGAGATTTCAGACTGATAGTATTTACCTAAGAGAGCCATGGACATTATCTTATCCATTAATGCATCTGTCACTATTTGGGAGGATGTACTTTCTACTGACTCTAAGTAAAATGCCCCTGAGTTAATCCACAGTTGTGAAAAATTTCTTAATATTGACATGTAACCATAAAGGTCAATATCATCATGCTAAGTGTTTTCTAATTAAAATATCAAAAATTTATATGAAAATAGGAAAGTTAAAATAGTAGATAAACAGACTTGTGTGGCATGTGGGGTTTTTCCCCCTAATGTTTGCACCAAAGATCAATAAAGCCAAGGAAAGCTCCTCTTTCATTCTGTTAATTGGGTCCCATAAAAACCAAAATGGTTGTGTATTTACTGTTGTATTTATAAAACACACAAAACAAGTAATGTGTCTCTAAAAGAAAAAGTAGGGCACCAGCAGGTCCTAGGTGCCTTTGAGAAGCCCAAGAGCTGTTCATAAGCCAAAAGGATTGATTTTAATGCCCAACTTGATGATCAGCTCAGTAAAAAAAAAGAGTAAATAATAATTTCCCTCACAATGAAGATTTACAGCATATTCTCACCAGATCACTCTTTGGTTGGTCTCAGTTTCCACTGAGAAACAAAAGGTAAAGCTTGGGGAAAGTTGAAAGAAACTTTGTAAGGATTTCATGAAACTTTTCAATGTCAGGTTTTGGTGTAAGAATTTGGAGAGGGCTGCTGGCCACAGTGAGGGGGTACTTTAACAAATGCATTTCTCACCAACTCAACACAATCATTCTGGAAATTTACTCTTTTTTTTAAAGCAAAATGTAAAAATCTGGGAGCAGAAATCAGAGTCTAAAACTCCCTTCTTCCAGTTAAATACCCTCTCAGTCCTCCCCTATATTTTAGCATCTCTTGCAGGTTTGACACAGCATGACTTTATCAACAGAAGTGGAAATTGCATGAGCCAGCCAATTCAGGCCAAATATGAAACACCAGTCAGCTTTCATCTGATATCTGAATTTCCATAAAGAGTTGAAAAAAACACTCTCTTCTCTTTCTTTTTTTTTTTTTTTTTTTTTTTTTTTTTTTTTTGGGTCTACTTTTTTGATTTAGTGCACACGCATTTCCTCCCCTTCATCCCCAGTTCCCCATTATCCCTTTTTTCATCACTTTTGGTGGTTTTCACACTTGAAGAGTGAAAGACAATTCAATTAGTAAATTTTTGTATAATTTTTGACTGGGCAAAGCATCCGAGCTCCTAAAATTAGATCACACCATGTTTCAATTTTTCAATTTCAAAGTATTTGTAATTACTAGAAAAAATCTCTTACTGAAAAAAAGATTTGGAAATTCTTATTTTTAAATTGTTATTTGAATCTCAGGTGCATAACAGAAGTATTGAACAATCCCAGCCAAAATCATGAGCATCCTCCAGCCTTTCCCATCACTTTACTGCCTTTGCTAACTCCTGTTGTAGACAAGAGTTAATCTTCCTTCTTTCCCTTGGAAAACTTAGGATCCAAACAAGCAAAAATGTTAACAAGTAGCCCATTTAATAGGAGCAAATAGAATCACAGGGACTCAATAATTTTCCTGAAGTCACACTGGAAGCCCACTAGCAAACTAAACAAGCCTGGACCTCATATCCTGGTCTACGGCACAAATATTTAGGTTGACTATTTATTTTATTCACATATTTGAAATGCAACAGCAACAGTTTAAAGTGCAAAACCATTCTCAGACAGGTTGTTCCTGGCTCTAATGTACATTTTTTTAATATTGGAAGCTCAAGATTTTAATGACTTTGTGATTATTATTATTTATTACTGTAAACTGGCTTATATGACACTGTCTGAGATTGCCTTATCATAATGAACCTGACTACAGCACCCACAATCTCTCCTACACAAAGCAATGAAAAATTTCTAAGAATCAGATTTCTAAGTATGATCTTTGGCGAATACCAAAGAAATATGAATCACTTGTCATGAGTCACATGAAAATGTTACAAGGCATAAAGCAAGAACTGTTCACGTGAAACATTTTGCATGAGAAAAGGTGACCAGCTGACTAGGCCAGCAAAATGGCTGCAGGACCTGTGAATTTCCACTGAGATGTTTTTATTTTTACATGTGAAAAAAACCAAAAATCTCCTTTCTTGAAGACGCTGATGCAGTGGGAAATGAGAATTGTGCGTAGCTGTATTCAAACCCAAGCCCAGCAACAAAAACCCCACCCTTGTCAAGACCAATTTACCACACCGCAAGTTTCTAATGGATGTGAGAAGCAGGTCGATCTGAAAACAAAACTATTTAATAACAGGTTTTCTATTGCTCTTACCACATTAATGCCATAGATTTGGTGTCTAAAAGACAAGCAGTGTATCTGTCTTTAACCCTCTCCTTATGCCATGATTCACTGTTGTGTCTGCTCTGTAATTTGGCCGTACCTGGGCTCCCTTTGCAGTGGGTCTCGGTGTGGTCTGAGCTGTGTGAGAGGCTGCTCTTGGTACCTACGTGAGCCAGTTTTGAGACGGCTTGGGAATCTCCACTGAAACCACAGATCCTTTGGTGCAGACGTGCCCAGAACTTCTCTTTGTGGATTTATTCACATCATCTGTAAGACAGAGAATTAATATCTTCTGTCAGCCCTGTTTTGGAGCTGATAAACGGCTGCCTGGTGAAGTGGTGGGGCTTGCCCACAGTCAAACAGAGATTCTGGGGAACAGCAAGGAGCTGCCCCAAATTATCTCAATCTTGCTCAAAAAAAGTGCTTTGTTACCACAGCATCCTTCTCCCTGGATGAACAACAATTCCACGCAACTCTGGAAATGTTTTAGTTCTTCATTTTTGTATCAGGACTCTTTAAAAGGCCAAATTTGAAGTGAAAACCTCTAATCTGATATATGTGGATAAACGTTTGGGGCACCAAGGGCAGAGTCTGATTTCACTGTTTGGCAGATGACACAAACACCAGTAAAGGCAGCAGAAGCAGTTTTAGTTGTCTTGGAAGGTGGGGAAAACATAGCAGTGTTTTTAATGCACTGCATAAATGGTACCTGACCTGGTGGTTTCCTGGCACATGAAACAGGAGAAAGAACAGGGAGGACATGACAGATACAACCAGGTGGGTTCACAATCGTCACGGAAAGAAAAGAGTTCTGTCCCCAGAAAACTTTTAGGGTAGCTGATGCTGACTCCAATAAAGTTGATACAAGTGTAAGACAATGGCAAAAATGTAAAACAGCTTTTCAAAGCAACCGTTTTTATCCCCACTACAATGTTTACTTCTCCTTTAATATACTGAAAAGATTTCCATCCCAGAGGAACGTTCTGGACATGCTGTATTATACAGTGACATTATGCTCTACCGTTTCAGTCATCTAAATATTGTTTTTGGGATTACTCGTGGAAACTTCACAGTGGAAGAGGAAAGGGGAGGGGAAGTTGCATGGAGAAAGGGAGGGGGAAAACATCCCCTATTAAAGCTCCATTAGCTCCAGAAAGGAACTCTGTGAAGTGCATGAAAAATATTGTGGATTATTCAAAGACATCTATAATTTGAGTGTCTGTTTTCAATGTCAAGTTTCCTCCTAACCCCTATCACTTTTTTCCCTATTTTTTAAAATTTTATTTTTAATTTTATTTCTGCAGAGGAGGATAATGATTATTACAGAAGTAAGTGGGGAAAAGATGGATTGTCTTTATATGAAGTGTAAGTGTTGGGTAAGGCAATTAAGCGGAACAGAAAATAACTAGGATTAAAAGCCTTTTTTAGATCCTGCCAGGGCTGAAATCGTTGTCACAGGGAAGATGTGTTTAAGCTCTAGCAAAGTTTGGGTGAGGCAATTGTGAAGGTGACGGTCTAATGACTGTAAAACCTTCAAAATGGCAAACAGAGGAGAAGGCTTCCCACGAAGGAAGGACATCTTCTCTTCCCCTCCTCCTCCCCCCTGGGCTTTTTAATGTCAGATGTGAAGTGCACACCTGTGATAAATATAACCCCACAGCTGTCACTCGGGGCTGGGAGCGTGGGCAGGAGTGGGTTGGGGGACAGCATCTCCCCTGGCTCCCACGCAGGCTCCTTTTAGCTGGGGTTTCAGCTGGCAGTTCCAGAGAAAGCAGGCGGTGAAGCCGGGCTGAATCACTGAGCTGGCAACCTTTGAGTCAAGCTTGAGGAAGGAGTTATTACACAACTTTCACATTCGGGGTGGAGAGCGCTGAGAGCTCAGGAAAGAGCAAACCCACACGAATTTATCGGCAGCTGGGGAAAGCAGGAGCCTTTGCTCTCCCCCTTTGCCCTCCCAAAGCTCGCAGGGAAGAATACACAGGGGAAGCTGCAGGTAAAACAACACGTGAAATCACACAGTGGGTCGTGCAATGCTGATCATCCCTCTGCATCAGACCAGGCTTCTTTGCTTCGGGCAGCCAGTTTTAGGAGGCTTCAAGCCACGTGGAGTGAGAAAAATCAGAAAAAAAAAAAAACAAAAAACAAGCCCTGGTATACAGGCACAGAGGGAGGAAGCGGACTTGCGAAAGCACCTCCCATCTGAAGCAGGGCACAAGCTGCTGCCAGAGCGGTTTCCCCTCCAGCTGCCTCAAAACAGCTCCATTTTGCAACCTCAGGTGCAAGGTACCTGGATGCTGCAGCCTTTCCTCTTCTCCTTCATGCCTGCACCAGGCACCAGCTCAGCCCCAGCCCTCCGTGCTGGGTCAGGATGACAGATCTAAATAACAGGAATAATGACAGCTGATGGTATAATTAGAGCAGTGAATTAAGTGTGGGAGTCCTGCAATTTGAGAGGTAGCTTGTGACCTCTGGGCTGTCTCCATCGTTGATGTGTGCCCTGGGACACCCCTCTGCAATCAGTGGGATCGCACAGGCAGCGAGTGAGAGCACATTTCATCCCTTTTTTTAAGCCAAAAACCTGCTAAATAGGAAAAGGAACACCACACTCAACCTGCCCCACAGTTTGGACAAAAAAATGCGGATTTGGTGCTGGGCTGAGAAATTCTTGCTCTAGTCGCAGATAATCTGCTTTGGTATTTATGTTTAATAGTAGCAGTACGTAATACTTCTAAATATTATTATTGCTTGCACTTAAAGTTGTGTGATCAGGCACTAATGGACCTGCCTGCAACCTTGTTCTCCCCAGGCAGCAGCCTGAACTCACAGACTGGCTTCTGGTTCTTAAGCTCAGCACTGCTGCACACATCGCCTCTGCAGCTGGAGGGATCAAAATGTTGTTTTTCCCTTGTGTTACACAGTGAAATTTCAGACCCAGAACTTCCTGGCATTTGCTTCTGAGGAGAAAGTGGGGAAATTAATCTGTTCTGTTTGTTCTGGCTTAAATATGGAAACATCTGTTAAACTGTCTCCGATTGCCTCCTGGCTGCATTAAAGTGATGACAAATTTTGCCACTGATTACTGAGTATATTTCACTTTTTTTTTTTTTTTTCTTGCATGCAAGTTCTGTGCAATGCTCAGGACTGCTGTACCTGGTGGTTTGGCTGCCTGTGAAATGATAGAGATTAGATCTGCCTATCAGCCTCACGTGTTGGTTTGAGGAGCTACTCCACAGCTACACACCAGTGCAGAATTTTGTCAGCTTTCCAGACAGGTCCCAAATATCTATATACTTGTACCATATTAAATATATGTATGATATATATACACAATCCACATATATATATATAATCTATTTTAATACAGATGTATTTTTATATACATGCATATCTATGCTTGTACCTTGCCTCTGGCTTGGCTTTCTGACCAGAAATTGATTTGAGAAATAGAAAAGGATTTAAGCAGAAATCCTATTGCTGAACACAGCGTATCAGTGCTAAGCAAAGAGTTCAAAGTGGAGGTGCAGAAAGAAGTTCTCAGCCAAGGAACCCTACAAGGATTGCTCAGTGCTTTGCTGGGGAAATGGGCCAAGTTCGAGCAATGGTCACCTCTCTCCCAGGAATCAGAAGATAAACCATAGGCCAAACATATCCTACAAGGCCCAAAAGTAATCAAAGGAGGGGGAAGACTCTAAGAGAGCAAAAAAAAAATTTCTTACAGATATTTCTGGGTTAATGGAAAACTCCTGATTGTCTGAGAGGAGAAGAGAGAAAAGCATCTAGAAAAGGAGGAACAGAGGAAATAAAGGGCAGGGAGGTTTGGGTCCTACTCAGAAGTTTGGTTCAATACCCAGTACCCTCAGGAAAGGGCACTGATGAGCATTTTGGGATGGCTGTAATCCTTCCTCAGCTGCTGAGGCAATCCCAGATTGCAGAGAGCATTTAAGTGGGCTGAGTGTAATTACCTGATTGACATTAAGTAACAGTGTAATTAGCACTTTTTGGCACATCTTCCTTTGAACGTGTGGTGTTCAATGCTTCTGTAAATAAGATATTTATATGACACTCCCAGCAATACACTTAATGATGACTGTAAAGGTTATTTTCCACATTTTCCAGAAGCAACACTTGAAGGAGGTGTGCTGGACACTGAAGTTTTCTGGTGAATGGAGAGATTGAGTTAATGGGCTAAGTTCTGCTGACTGGTGTAAACTGTGGCAAGTATCAAGAGCTTTAGGGAGAAAACTTTTGAGGCTGTAGTGGTAGAAGATAATGCATTTGTGGCTCATCAAGAAAACTCCTTTTCACATGTAGAACCTGGGGAATTCCTTACTGCACAACAAAACTGAAGCAAGGTGAAGGAGAAGGGCTCAGGATTTTTGAGAAGAATTATTTTAACCTAAACTGTTAAACATTTAAAATTAATCAGCGAAGGAACTGCATTCTGTAGGTCTCTGCTTGGATTTAAGAACTTAATCCAAAGTTTCATGAAGTGAACACTATAAATACACAGCTTCAGTGTATTTGCTGCAATGCTGCAATTAGTTTCTGGTAAAACAGCATCCCAAATAATCATGAAAGGTTCCTGTTTGCTGATAAAAGGAAAGAAGTAACAATCTCATTACATTATGATTATTAATATTATACAAACTCCCTTTATTTTAACCAAGATGCTTTGCATAGATACACAGTGCTATCTCTGTCTATAACTGACAAAGGGTAAGAGGAAAATTTCTCTTGGGTTGCTTAATCTCAAGTTTTCTTCAGGGCTTCTTGTGCATTCTTTGGTGATGGTGATTCAGATCATGTGTTGGATCAAGCTTCCTTACTGGAGGATTGGGAAATGTGATGGTTTGTCCCAAGAGAAATGAATGTTTCAGACATTTGGCAGAACCCTGCGGGTGACCATGAATCACAGTTTTTGGTCAATCACTGCTCAATACCTGTCTACAAAATGCTGGGGGAAGAGGGGGTCAGAAATGTAATAACTCTCTGCTTTCTCTGCAAAATTAAATTATTGCAGTGAGCTTTGGATGACGTTATTAAAGTGACACAGTGAGAAATACAACTTTTTTCCCTTTATTGCCTTGAGTCAGTTGATAATTCACAGCGGTGAACAAAAGAAAGCCAGTGGATAACACATGTTAGCAAGGTCTCTGCAAAATTACCTTCCGTATTAGACTTTTTCTTTATCACTGAGATCCGCTGCTGGTTCACATTAAAATTCAGAGTGCTGACAAATGCGTTTCTCTTTACAAGATCGCCATTATTTTTTTCTTTTCGCTAGGCAGGAGCAGGACAGCGATGGGCAAGCAGAGCTCCTGACACCCCTGAAGGTTGTTTATTGAGGGGGAAGCATCTTATCGTTTCAGGACAGCTACATCCAGCTCATGGGGTCTGAAAGTCACGTAACCATCAGCGTGAAGAACTTACTCGTGGTCCCTCGTACCACTGGGGAAGTGGAAGCTGCATCTCATGCACTGATACAACATCTCAGTGCATCATCTTCCTCATCTGCCTCCCTCTCCTCCTTCCCGCTCACTCCTGGCACTGCTGCCCACCACATGAGCACTTGGAAGGGGATTATTGTCATGACTTTGCACCTGGAAGTTCAAAGAGGTCAGGCACCCAGAGCAGTGCAGATTGTCACATGGATTGTCCCAGGGAATTTGTGCTTTAGCTGAGCTCCAGCTCCCAACAACTGCCTGCTGGTCACCAAAAAGGCCTAAGAAAGGTTTTTCTTTTATTATTTTTAGTAGCAGTAGTAGTAGTAGTAGTATATTTGAAAAGTTGTCATGGCCTAACAAGAAGCTGAGATGGGCCCCATTGCAGCTGGTTTCCTTGTGTGGAAGTTTTAACATTTTCCTGTTCCTCTGTCCTGACCCTCAGCTGTCACTGTCACCCAGGCAATGAACTCAGGTACCAAGCTGCACGTATCTGGCTTTTACACCAACATTTTTTTGCTGTACTGGACTCAAAGTACCTATTAAAAAAAAAAAAAAGAAGAAAAAAAAAAGAGGTAGAGAAATCTTTATCAGGGACAGACATAAGGAATCAGCACAGATTATTGGTTTTACAGGATGGTCAGAATGAGTCTCACCTTTTGATCAAAGCTATCACCTCTCCTTTTGATAATAAAACCTGCACAGAAGCAACTTGTCCCTGATTTTGGGTAAGAAATCGCCTACTTGCTTGTAAACCCTGGTCTGACAACCTGAGTGTTCCTGCTGTAAAATCTGTGCCTGTAATCAGTGCCTCAATCTCCAAAGATCTGGATGCTTTCAGCAGATCATCTGACCTCTCCAATAAATATATCCAAGCTCATATAATTTGATCAAATCCTCTCAAACCTTGCTAGCCGTTTAGGAATCACACACATCCCACCGGAGTGCTGATGCTGATAAAAATGTAATGCTCCAAAACCCAGAGATCATTGGTAAGACAACCATCTGGGTGGATGCTGAGGCCTGAATTCTCCTCTTAGTGTGGACATCATGAGCTTCATAGAGTGGAGAACAATCCAGGGCTGATATGTCATTCAGATTTTTTTTCCTGGGCTTGCAGACTCAGTTTTTATTTTTCATTGACAAAACCTGAAAGGAAGAAAAACCAAAACCAAAAGCCCATCCAAAAAATCCTCACCAAAATACCCCCATGAAACCCTAAAATGGGAGAAGAAAAATACTAAATATTTGGTTACATATCGCTCCCCATATCAAGGCTGTTGGGATTGGAAGATCTTTAATGTCCCTTCCAACACAAAATCTTCTATGATTTTATGATTTTTTATTCTTGCCAGCTGTTCTGTGCACCAGTCAGCTTTTGGTATTTTTACTTTCTTTTCTTTTCCTGCCATCAGGAGAATTAATGTTCAGTTATGGGAAAAGGAAAAACCCAGGCTCTGCACACACCATATTTTGTGTATTCCCCAACCAAGTTTCAAACTCACAATATTTAGCTGAAAGCTAGAATTCTTCTGAGACACTTCTAATTTTCCAGAGGAAAAGAGATTAAATCTGAACTACTGAGTCTTTTTCAGTTTCAATGATGGTTGGTGAGAGAAGACCTGAAACTCTTACTTTACACTCACCATTGACTGTACACAGTCAGGCTCCAAATAGGTAATTAAGAGTCATTTCACTGTTTACTTAATATGATAGCCATGGCTCTAATCTAGAGTTTAAAGTGTTTATTGCAAGGCAAGAGCATAAACATTGAGGGAAGTTTTCTTTGCGATTTCTTGGTGCACTAGATGGCACTAAAGCATGGCTTTTCTATAGAGGGGGAAAAAATCCCCACAAAAAATTGATATGGAGGTTCAGTAAACCTGAACTATTTTGGTCAGGTATATTTTATGAAAGTTCTTTGATATATTATTTGTAATTTTTCATTTTAATTTTCAGATCATCAGAAACAGAGAATTAATTACACCCACTTTGATATTAAAAGAATTTCAAATGGAAAATAAATAATGCTGGGAAGTTGAAAAAAAAAACCCTGAAGAAACTAATTTACCCCAGGCTAGATGCAAAATTATTCTAATGTTCAAAGATTAGGGGGCTTGATGCAAGTGAAAAAAAAGTTCTGTACCAATTACATGGCTTTTTCATGAACTTTAGATATCAAAAACATTAAAGTCATAAAAAATGTATAACATCTTCAGGTTTCCTATATAGAAAAAATCATTCTTAATATATAAGCAAATAGATAGCTCCACGCTGTCTCCCAGGCATACCATGTTCAAAACATCAGGTAGAGCCATCCTGTAAGGACAGGGCACTTTTTCTCCCACACAGGTATCAAGAAAGCAAAATTAAATTTTAATTTTTCTTTCCTTCTTCCCCTCCCTTCAAATGAGGAGCTACGGCTCAGCTCGTTCGAATTTCCTTTTAAAGCATTCTTATGTGTTGTATACAGCACTCTCTGCTCTCGTATATGATCATAATAAACAACAACAAAGGAACTATGAAGGGTGGATCCCTGTAAAACTCAGTCTTCTAGACAAAACCAGAAAGAAATACGTCTTAGGTCATCTTGGGTATTTTTGACTCTTAATGCTGAGGGTGCTTACAGAGACATTTAAAGTCTTTATGATGTTTTGATGATTCCAGGGTTATTCACTGGGTGTTTTGGTAAGAAAGGAAGCAGGAAGAAAAGAATAAGGAGTTAAAAGAAGAAGAATGAAAGAGCAGAGAGGTGTGGATTGAACATGAGCTCACCCCAGCACCAGCAGGGATCCTGCAGCCCTGCATTTCCAGCAGCTCCACAGCAAAATGAAAGTTGCTCCTTTTAATGCTTCGATCACAAAGACGAGATGTGAAGTCCAGGGTGTAAATACATGTAAATATATGGAATATATGGAATATATGGCCTGAGGCTGGGCCAGAAACCAAGCAGGCTGCAGAGGTTATGGTTTCATGCTCAGGTTTGAGAAGCAGCCCTTCACCTGCAGTTCCCCCACTAAGAGACGTAGCTTCCTTTAAGCTTCCAGTTGAGGGGCTGATCCATCAAGCACTGACTCTGCCATGAGCAGAGCTGCTGTATCATGTAAGCAAAGAACTCTGACTTTTCCCTGAAGTTTATACCAAAGCTCATATATTTGTACTATTTCTTCTATTATTTTTCTGTCAACTGAGTCAAAGCCTGCACCTCAAGAAGTATTTTGTAGGAAAACCCTAAAATCCCCACATGTAACTATTAAATGGGACCCAAGAACACAGAAGTTTTTAAATTACAGGGTTTGCAGCAGTCAGCTCATGCTGTTCTGAGGGCCAATATTTTTAGCACCTCTACAGAAAATAACTTCCCTGAGAATCAGAAGTGAAACCATTTCAGCGATACTTGTTCTTAGCCCTTTCCACACTTCGGATGAATAACTACAGGGAAGGAGAAGAGGAGAAATACACTGTTTCAATATTTTTTTTAAGTATACATTTGGCTGATGACTTCACCAAAAAAAAAAAAAAACCAAATAGGAGGTGGTAGAGTTGCACCCTCACTAATGTCAATTGGTATTATTCCACCACAGGGCTTGAATTTTGTGTTTTAAATATGATAAATGACCTTGCCTGTTTAATGAGGATACTATTGATCTAAAATGAACATCTTAAAAAAATTAATTACAGACATCATCGATAACACTTCAGGTTATTAAAAATGAAAGAATGCTAAACTTCCAATTTACTTTTCACTGTGCTGCCTGAGATTCATTCAGTCTAGACAATTTCACCTTCTTTCTCATTTGGTTTCAGCTGTTGATCTTACTGTGATAAGGTTGCAGCCACCAAAGGGGACTTTTTTAAAAAATAAAGTTTCTTAACAAGAAGAAGAAAAAAACATTAAAAGCCACCCTCTTGTCCTGGTTCTCTTCCCCCTTGCTTTCATGACATGTTTGGTTCCCACGCAAGGGGAATTACAGCAGGTAATTCTTTTACTCTCACAACCCTCCAAATGCTTGGCCTCCAAGTCACCTCCATGGCTGCTTTGGCTGAAGGTTTGGGTGCTGCAGGTCCTCTGCCAAGCTCAGAAGTGTAGGTCTTCATTCCACCTACTATCATGGAGTGGCTTGAGTTGGAAGGGACCTTAAAGACCACCTGGTTCCAAACTCCTGCCATCGATAGGGACAACTCCCACTAGGCCAAGTTGTCCCAAGCCCCATCCAACCTGGCCTGGAACACTTCCAGGGATAGAAGCTGCTTCTTTAGGAGCAACAGTCAAAGTAAATATCTTAACATGAGTCCACTTAATTTCCATATCTCTGGCACAATGGTGACACCTTTTTTCTCCTGCAAGCTCCCAGGGCCATCTGCAAACTCTCTAACCAGAACAGACTCACCCCCAAAATTGGTTCTGGCCCCTGGGTGTAGAATACTTAATGTAAGAGCATTGCAGACCCCACTCCTTGAAGCTGAGCCACAGGAGCTGTGGGGTCATGAGGACAATTGGGTTGCTTGAAAGTCTTGGAAGTGACTTGAAAGTGGCTTAGACTACCAACTTAAATCCCACACAGACACTGGCCATGGAGCTGGAGAGCTTTTGGACTAGTCCCCAGTTTAGCAAACAATTAAGGACATAATGTGCATGATTATTCAAGTACACAGTGTTGATTAGTGACTGTCTAAGCCTGTGACATTGCTGTAGCATCTGTATAACTTCCAGAATTTACCTGGTGGATTACTTTAGTATTTCAGAACCAAAGGTATATACTTTCCCATAAAAATACCATCAGCTTTTTTTAAACAACTAAATTAATTTTTGTAATGATTCTTCCCAGGTTGCATCTATTGAGATTTTTCTTATTTTTACCTCCTCCAGTTTCCCTTCTTTCTTCTTTTTCAACAAATAAGAAAACAAATGAAGGAAAAGTAGAGCAGGACAATAGACCTAAACTATTAGCAAAAAATATTTCAGAGTTTGGCTTAATGCTTTATTTTTTTTCCCTAGGTAACTCACACACAAATAAATTATTTTATTCAAGCAATTATATGCTAACACAGCCAACAGCTGGGATCTTAAATATATGCTAAAAACAGGTTTAATTTTTCAGTTTAGAAAATAGGTAAAACAGCATCACTGTAAAGGAGCCTGCGTATTTTCAAACAAAATTCAGATTTCTTTGTCATTTAGATGGGTGTTAAAAATGTGCATGCAGATCATACTGAGGGATAGAGACTTCTTTTCTTTGCCTTTACATTTTATGTTGAAGGAATTCAAGTGCTATGAACAACTAATGAACACCTTAAGAGAACTAAGTTAACCAGAGCCCCACCACATTAATGTCATGTTCTGATACTTTTTTTGTTGTTGTTGTTAAATTGTGTTTTTACTTCTGCTTTTATTACCTAGTGGGGAATATTATTAAAAGAGGAAACACTTTTGGATAGCTAATGCTGATCCAGTCTAACCCTTCAAAGGGAGGGAGGCAAAAGAATAAAATTTAAAGACAAATCAATGCAGTGTAAGAGGTAGTTTCATTTAAATATTTTTAGCATGCTCCATTCCATCCACAGCTGAAGGGATGCAATGAAGGAATTGTTGTGTGGCATTCTAAGTTTCATGTTTGTGGAACATCTGGTTGTATCACAACCATGCCCTGTGACCTTAGAGCTCATGAATCAGGGATAGAAAAAGTGGTGAGTTCCAGGGAAAGACCTGGGCAGCCTGCAAACATCAGGTTAAGGGGATTCTGCTGCATGTGAGATTTTTATAGACACTCTTAAAAGTGTACATGTGGGTCTGTACGTGTCAGAGTATATCTGTAAAATAAAAGTTGGTTACAATAGATGCTCTTATCTGACCTACTTAAAATTGTACATGAAAGCACAGTTAATTTCATCTCCTATCTGTCAGATTGATACAAATCTCCTGTTCAGTATTAATTATTGTGTGCATGAATATTCTTCATTTTTGGGGGAGACCTGATGATTAAAGCTACTGCCGACAGAAATCCTGAGCTCATTAAAATTCCCACCCCCACCCTAACTGAATGTGCGTGCGACTTTTGAGTCAGGATTCATCCCAATTTTGCTGTCATGCAGTCTTTTGCACCTTTGGATAAAGGGTGTAAAATGCTGCCTCTGTGAACAATTTTAAACTCAGTTTATATTCATTGCACAGTGAAGCAAATCAGAGCAAAGTGGTCCCAGTTTTGATCTCAGCCTCTCCTAAATGCTCAGAGCTCATTTTTCTTTGGTTTCTTTTAAATCCTCCAAAGTAGCTAGACCTCAGTAATTTATGAGATGGTACTGGGTGTTAATGACATTTTAGTTCTCTTTTAATAAAATAATATGTCCCTGCTCAAAATTACGTCAGAGAAGAAATCAGGAATTCAAGGCTAAGGTTAATCAGCTGTAGTACTGTTTGACAAACAAATTCAGAACAAAAACTTGCTGTACATCTGGGTTTCTGTTTATGGCTTTAAACCCCATAGAATGTGGACTCCTGCCTGGAAATGTCTTCTACAATGAAGGCCCCGATGCTCTCCCAAGCTGATCCTTCCAGGAATCAAGAGAAGTCTCACAGACTTCTGTCATTACTTAAAAAGAGGATCTCCACTTCGTGGGATCCAGGATCTGAACCAGATCAACAGTTAACACTGTTCAGTTAGGGTGTTTGGGGAAAGGAGCAATAAATTGCATTTTAGTGGTCAGATTTTAGTTATCTGCCTTGTACATGTTCTTTTGACAGGAACAAATGCATTTGGATGAAGAAGAGGCCCAAAGGAATATAGAGGAGGCTGCAGAAAAAGAGAATACAGTTTCACTCAGAAATGCTGAGAGATTAATAAGCTGTTTTCATTAGACACTTTAAATTGGCATCATAAAAAATCCCTAATCAGACACAATCAGGCCCCAAACCAAGAAAGACACATCTCAGGATAGTCAATTGACTCATAATTACATGTTCAGCCAAAATGCCTGAAATCAGGTTAAGTTCCCTGCTCTGTCAGAGCTGAAACCAGAACTGTTCTGATATATTGAGTCCTGCAGTTACTGGACTGCTCTGGCTATGAGAAATATACTGAAAACAGCATTATGAACAATCATTTTTTTTAACTATTTCTAGAGTTTGATTGTTTTTCTTAAACATGCTGCCCAGGGAAGTGGTGGGATCACTGTCCCTGCAAATGTTCAAAAAATTTGTAAGTGTAGGACTTGGGGACATGGCTCAGTGGTGGCCTTGGCAGTGCTGGTTAATGGTTGGACTCAATCTTAAAGGTCTTTTTCAATCTTAACAATTCTATGATTTTATGAGGATGAATTGGTCATGAGCAGAAGAGTTCCACAAATAGCCCCAAACAGATATCTTTACATCTGCAACTTTTCTCTATGGTATACTTATGAATAAAACAAAAGTAATAATTAAAAGAGTGATGAAGAATACATCAGCCTGTTGTGCTAACATTGAGAAAATATGCACTCTACACTTAGGTGGTTCTAGGTACCTTTGAGTGGCTTCCTTATTCTCACAGCCAGGTGCCTCTGAGAAATATTTGGTAAATAGTCTCTTGTGCTGTAATCAACAACCCTCATGCCACCAGTTCCAGTGGGAAAAGCACCTTTGCAGTGGCCAGCTCATGATGTTTGGTTTAAAAAGTACTTGGTCAGCACAAAGCATCTTCACTGAACCAGGCATGTCTGTCAGGGTCAGATTTGAAGGTGAGATTTTGAAGGAAAAAAACAAAACAGCAGATGAAGGACAACATAAACTGGTTTAATCTAGATATTCACTCCCTAATCTCACAAACATCTATGGTTTTCCTTAACTCTACGTGAACCTTTGCACAGTGTGTTTAGCTGCATACTGCACTGGTTTTTTTTTAAGTCCTTTGGCTTGAGAGGAAAAAAGAAAGAAAAAAAGAAACCTCTCGTGTTAGAGTCGATCTACAGGCCATTTATTCATCAGAAATAATTGTGGTCAGACATTTAGCTGAGAATGCTGGTATTTGTCCTAATGTTCTCTAAATGTTTATACCAAACTTAAATGAATGTAAATACCCCATCTCTGAGCTCTGTGGTAAATCGTTTGTTCTGCACAGAGAGTGTTTGGTGGGGAAGTTATGCTACAGCCCATACCTACTAAAATAGTTGACACCAATGGCAACTGGCCATCTAATCCCCGAGCTCAAATGGAAATACTTTGCTCTACAAGCAAAACTGCAAAAGAAAAGAAAAAAAAAAAAAAAAAAACCCAAGCCAAATTTTGGTCAGTTTTGTGCCTGAGTGAAAATAATCTGCACCAACCCTCTTCCTGACACAACTTATTTATCTCTGCAGGCTGCTGAGCTCTGCAGCCCGATGTGTTAGAAGTCAAGTCTAGGCTCTTCCTCTTCTCCCTCCATCTCAAAGCTCTGGTATTTGTTTGTCTCCCCATGTTTTAGCTCATTATTCAAAGGGATGAGTAGACGGTAAAAGTTTCAGTTGGCTCTGGGTGAAACCTCGAGCATTTGTTTTCACTGCAGGGAAAACTCCCGTTGATTTCAAAGGGAAGCAGGACTGCAGGCGTGCGCTTCCCTTCTGAAAATCAGAGCTCCCAGATACAAATTTAAGGCTTGCAATAGACAGGTATCAGTTCCGCTAATTAAGTCTCATTTATCTTAACCATTTCACTACTTAATCAGATAGCGCAGTGATAAGAAGCTATAAAAATATATGACAGATAGTCAAGGTCTAGACTTCTCTAATGTGGCAATTTTTTATATTATGATCTTCCTTTGTATATGCAGATGAACTGCTCTTTTATTAACTTCCCTTTGTAAGCATTTCACACGCCAAGAAATCAGATAGGGCTTTGAAAAAAAAAAAAGCTTTCCAAAGTGATGAGAATGAATTAGCCCATAATTGGACTGATTGGTAAAAGTTCAGTACAATGCAATAAAAGTGCACCATTATCAGGATTTAAACTTGCTACGGGGAATTTTTATTGCTGTTCATTTAAAAAAATATCATCTTTGGCTGCACTCTGCAGGGACTTACCAGTGCTGAAGTAAAGAATTCAGTAGGAGGAAAGGAACTCTCATACAAATATAAGTACAGCGAACCTTTAGCTGTTAGCATATATATTACTGGAATTGCATTGATTTTCATGGGCTGTCATCTGTGGTTGTGGAGAGAAATAAAATCATAGGGTCGTTAAGACTGGAAAAGACCTTCAAGATCATCAAGTCCAATCCTTGACTGAATACCACCATGTCAGTTCTATGTACTAAAGAAGAGTGGCCACCTCTCCTTACAGGGCATCTCTGCTACAAACCTCAGCAGCAGCCCAAGAATCTCAGTGCATTTCATCAGTTAAAGTAACAGAGGAGTAATACACAAGAGTTTGACTTAATACAGCAGAGACAAAGATCACAGGATTTAATGTCTACAAACTGAAGCTGGGCACAACCCTGACAAGAAACCCACCACATGTTTTAATGCTGGAAGCAGATCAATGCAAACTGTGTTGAAATCTTTAGCTTAAAATGGGGAGTGTTTCTCACCCCATTGTTTTGTCTCATTCAAACATGGCCAGGGAAAGTATAGGGCTTCTGTATTGTAGGTGATCAGATTCCCTTTGGTTTTCACAGCCCTCTGATTTACAAATTTCTGGATATTTCCCAATGGGGAGGCATCCTATGATCATAGCTCCTGAAAAAAAATTTCCTCAAAAAACTTCTCTTGTTTCCTTTGGGGGCCTCCACAATATCTTGTGATCTTGATGGATGCCAGGAACCCTTCAGGATCTCATAATTAATTTTAAAAATTTTGCCATTTTTCAATACCCTAATTCCCTCCCAGACTCTTGGAGAAAGAGATACTCAGTGTGATTTGAAGGTTATCTCTTTGGGAATATTTTAGAGGAGGGGAAAAGTAAATTCAAAATGCACATAGCAAACATATTAACTCATTCTTATTCGTGCCAAGAGAGCCTCTGTTAGCCCATAGTTGTGTCACTAAGAAGAGTGATGGAAAGATGATTGGATTTGTTGATTTTAGATGTCTTTTCAAACCTTAATTATTCTATAAGAGGCAATATTTGGAGTAAACAAGTAGAACATAAGGGAGCTACTCAAGATAAAAATTAACATCTTGATCTCAATCTAGAAATTTCTGGTTCTCATGGAAAAGTCTAGTCACAAGTTAAACAAAAGTAAAAAATGTGGTCTGAAGCAAAAAAACCAAATAACTTGAGGGCTGATCATAAAATGCTTAGTAAGGAAGGAAATACACAGAATAACCATAAATTTAAAGGTCTCTTTTGATGAACAGGAACTCCTACAAGCATCCGAATGGTGATGAAACTACCGAGCTGTGTGATCCCGCTATCAGAACTGCATCTCTTGTTCAAGGAAAATTGCCACAGCTTCTCTCAGGCTGCTGAGTATGAGCTTTGTGGGGCTAAAAGAGGCAAAAAAGAGAATTGCAAGGCTTTCAAATATTTTTGCAGTAGAAAAGTATCTATGTCTTAAATGAACCTTTTTATTTTGTCACTTCAAGTCCGGATTTCTCCACTCACACAGGGATATCACTGACAGCACAAATAGACCTTCAGGGCTGATATTGTAACTTTTGCTTTTCTACAAAATGGGGAGATTTAAAAAAAAAAAAAAAAACAACAAACAAAACTTGCTGCAAAGAAGTTGTTTACTGTTAAATTTTAAGAATACCCAGACTACTCATAGAGTGACTTCATCCTGAGCCCTGGTACTGTGGTGTAGGAGAAGGAATAACAGGGTGAAGTATCACAGGTTTTTGCAAGATTATCTTGTTGGAAAGGAGAGGTTCTGATCTGAACTTTAAAACAAAAATCTAAAGGGATTTACTGACGCTTATAATCTATTCTGTAGTGTTCTAATTCACCATTTGAGATTTCATGAAGTCTTAGAACGGTTTGGGTTAGAAGGGACTGTAAAGATCATTTCACTGGAAAGTGAACTATTAAGATGCATCATTATTATTAACAGTGGTTTAAAAACTCCATTTTCTAATAACAATCAGTGACCATAACACATAATTCCCTTTTGAGATTTGGAATACCTGGCATAGTTCACAAGTTTTCACTTACAGAAGTCATACAGACCCATAAGAATTTCACTTTTTATGACGGCAAGGTTTTAGGACTGTAGAGAGATATTTTTATTGTAAAATCTCAAACACAGGAAAACAAAATAAATGCTTAAATACAGGAAAGCACCCTAAATTTCCTGTCTTTCCCATTTTTAAGTCTCCTGATTGTGTGGCTCACCTCACAATTTAAAGAATGAGGTGACTTATGAATATTGAAAGAATGAATAATTAAAATTTCAACAGCAAAGAAAGACCCTCTTAGATCTTGATGAACTAAGTCATGCTTTTTAACTGTGCTTTGTAGAGTAATTTTATTAAAATTATGATGATTTATGATTAATTGACCCATACCAGAAAAACGTAATAAAAAAATCAGAATTCCACACACTTTTTCTTCCTCATCTTATTTCTTGACATTTATGTCTTTAACGGGGAAGCTATTTTTCCTTTGTCTGACAATCTCTAACTTACATTGGAAACATATTTGAATAGCCTATGCCTGCTTCTTTGAGATTGCATTAGGCTATTGATGACAGTTAAACCAGAATATGTTTTTAAACTGAAATTCAGAGTGTGTCAGAGAGAAACTGAAGTCTCTGAGGTGTTTGAATAGATTATCAAGACGATATTTTATCAGCATTAGGGATATTATAAATGTATTTATATTGCAGAAAAATAGATTCTAAGGTATTTAACACAAAAGACACATTATATTGATTTCTACCAATCCCTCAGAAATTCCATTCAGTATTATTTTTTGTCCTGTGGTTCTAAAACAATGTGAGTTGTGAGGAGATAAGGCTACTGCAGTTTTAATTGCCCTTTCTAAAAGGGAAATTACTCTGCACAGCCCTCTACCTGATCGTTTGTTTTCTGAATGCTTTCGGAGCAGAAGCCTGTACTGAAATATTCGCACATGCTGAAATTGTGTTATCTTCATCTTGTTAGAGAACAGCTGGGCAGATGTGGTAGAGACATCCCTTTCTCTCTGCCTTATTCTCATGCAGATTAATTTATACCACTTTTTTTTTCTTTTTTTTGTTTTTTTTTTTTGCTAAACCAAAGAACAGAGATGATGCAAGATGTTTGGGAGAATTTTAGTTTGTTTTTCTCTCCTAGAAACAAAATTTTGTCACTAGGACTTTAACAGTTGAACATTGGTGAGATATGGGAGCCAGAATCCACTGGATTCATTTGCATCACTGTAAAACATAGATCCTGATTTTCTTTCTGCTCCTGGTGACTTCAGTGTCCAAATTTCTTGAAAGTTATTTGATTCTTGGCTTTTCTTTGGGTGTGAATCAACCCCTGTGCATGATTAAACACAACTGCAGTTCCAGGGATAGCAAGTGAAACACTAAGGGAAAAACTGGTCTTAATTTGTGCTGTTTTGCCTTATGCATTCCTCCAGCACTGTTCCAGTGAGCTTTCTACCCTCACACACCTCACTCAGTATATGAGCACTGGTCAGCTACAGAACACATTTTCAGGTTCTACTACAGAAATAATGCTTTGGTGGACTTCAGCTTAGCCCTTGATTTATTTCAGAAATTTGAAAGATAAATCAGCAATAGAAAAAAATCACAACAAAACCCAATAATTGTATTTTGTGACTGCAGGGAACCTCTTGGGAACCAAAACTTTATAGATGGGAACGCAGCATGGCACTGTGCTGCTGTGTGGTGAGCTCCAAGCTCTGTGAAACCAGGCACTTTGCACAGGGCTGGTTTATGTTTGCATTCTTTGTAACCTGTCCTTGCTATGATCTTGTCCTGGAAGGGAAAGGAGATTTGAGGTTGTAGAAAGAGTGACCCTGGTATGCCCAAAGCAGCCAGGTCCACAGGAGGTGATGACCACAATCGATTTGCCATGAGCAGCAAATCTCTGTGTAGGTCCTAAAAGAAAGAATTGCACCTTCTGTTCCCTTGGAGGACAGGACAGTGATTCAGAACAGCCCCAGCACTGCTCAGCCTGAGATCGAGGGGTGGGAAAGGAAGAGCCCTCACAAATACTGAGTTTACAAATAACAGTAAATTACTGATTCTGATAGTTGCTGTCACAAGCTCGGAGAATGTTGCTTTTTCTCTGCCTACAGTCCTGTTTCTCCCCTCAGAAATCCCTTGCAGACCAATGTACACTCTCTGGATGATGGCATCATCTTAAATCAGGTGTTCTTAACCCATCCTGCCATATCCTGCATCTTCCCAAAGCACGAGACTTTAAATAAGTGCTTGATTTTAGACTGTATGGACAAACTGTGCTGTTTCCCTAAGTTATGCAGAAGAAAGATGCTGTCAGTGTGAAAGGGTTAGTAATTTTTAAGAAAAATTAATAAAAAGAAAGAGTTTTAAGCAACTTCAGAAAATTATTTCTGTGTTGCAGGTGAGTAATCAGAAATCTTAGAAGACTTAAATGATCCATGCTCAGTAGTAGGGTTAGATAGGAAGGGAAGCTAATTTTTCTAGTGTGAGCCTGCTGTCTCTCACTGTCACGCCACTCTCACCAGTAAAGCTATCACAGAACCACTCTTCCTTCCTCTCTCATGCTTTGCATGTCCTCTGAAATGGCAAAACATCTCTATATGTACATCACTGAAATTAATCTAAATGTTTTTGTAGGTGTCTTTTTAAAATGTGATGGACCATTTAGCTTCATGTGTTTGGGTCTTGACACCTTATGCACACATTCTAGGCCTTGGAGGGACCAATTGAAAAGAACTTCCCAAATGTGCTTTTTTACAGAAAATTGGATGAGCCGGAGCCAAACTTCCCTATTTCCTTTCTTTTGCTTTTTGTCTACACCATCTGCCTGTTAAGTTATTTTATGAGCTGAGTGGAATGAACCAAGGATCATAGCCAGGACCTAATCTCCACATTTTAATAATGTTTTAGAAGTGTACTTGGTTACACCAGCAAGGATTTCTGACTTGAATTTTGGCAGGGAATCCTGCCCCTCCCTTCTCTCTGGTGGAAGCACCAGCACCATGCTGCTCTGCAGGGGATGCACCATGGATTGGGAGAATATATACAAACCTCTTGGAGTGACCAGCAGGAACTGAGGCTCCCAAGGCTGGAAAACAGGCGCACACAGGACAAAAGACCATCCTGTCTCTTGGGGAACTTAGAAAAGCAGGAGTTTGCAAGGCTTCCTTGCAAGGAAGGGGCAATTTATTACAAATAAATTGTCCTTGTGTGTCAAAACTCCTGTAGTTTGGGACTGGTAACTTTTGTGTACTCCCTGCAAGCCTCACAGAATGGGCTTGAGGGTATTGTCCTCCTGCCTCAGTTTCCTTTTCCTTCTGGCAGAATAAAAATGCTGACCTCTGCTTGCTACCACCAACACAACATTTGCAACCATCGAAGCAGATTTGTTTTAAAAAGAAACACTACATGAAATTTTATGAACATGAAGCCTTGTTGAAGGATGCAGTTGGCTGCTGCAGCCACAGTGCATCCAGAGGAACATCCCAGGCTACACCAGGCTGTTGAATACTCCCCTGGTTATACCTATGGACTAAGGATTTGAGCTCCTGGGCTTCTGTGGGGCAGCTACACAGTGTTGACCTGTGGCAGATGTTGCAGGGTTTCCTAGTTCTTCTTTCCCTCCTGCTATGAACACTGTGAAGAGATAAAGAGCAAAGGAAACAGAGATGAACTGATGGGCTTCCTCCTTCTATGCAACAAAACTAAAGTTAATTTATCAAGAGGAACTGCTGCAGATTTCATGAGATACATAAAGCTTCAAGCCCAAGTAATCACCACTGCCAAACTAGTTTGCTCAATGGGAAAAAATGTCTTTCCCGTGCCCACTGAGTGGGAAATCAGTTGATCAGAGACATTTTCACCACCAAAAAACATTTTTGCATGCTGCCTCTAGGATGACCTTTTATAAATCCCACCAAATCCTAGCTGGCTTCCCACCATGTTGCTAATAGTTTGATCTGTGACCTGCTAATGAGGTACATATTGTTTCACCTCCAGTAAAGGTATTAAGGTGTCTACTCAGTTCTGCAGCACCACGGAGATTACAGTTGCTTGTGCCAGGAGGAAAAGGAATTTCCAGGGCATAAGTCATCCTTTAGAGTTATTAACAAAGGGATTTATTATGTTGCTCTGTTTCAAACAGCAGTGTACACGATGCCTAGAGCATGCCAGAGTGCAGCTACCTACCACATAATGTCCTAATGAATCACCACGTGCTGGAGGAGCTGTGGAACCTCAACATTCAATCCCCCCTTTCTCCCCCTCACACACCAAACTGACAAATAAGGCCATCATGGCTTTGCACTTTTATCAGGTAAAAGTGATCTCAGGAAGATGAGTACATTGAAACCGCATTGATAAGAATATGGGGTGGGGGGTGGGGGGGAAATCCACTTTTGGGAAGAAAAAAACAAAAAAACAACAAAAAAAAGAGAAAGTCTTGGTGCAGCAAAACAGCTTTAATGCAAAGGTGTTAACCCTTATCCCCACGGGCACGGGGGGGCTGTGTCTGTGCCCAGACAGTCAATGGGATCTTTAACCATGACTCCAGGGCTTGCAGAGTCAAGTCCTACTGTAAAAAGAGCCTTGCTTCCCAGAGTTGGGAAGATGAGGCTGACTAAAGGCTATTGAATCTTGCCTGTCCACTCTTGCCCTCTCTGTAATTTATTGTAATTGAAGGCCAAAGGCTCTCTCCTCTAAAACAAGCAGCTAAGAAATAATTACTGGACCAGGGTTCTGTGAGTTTTAATTAAGCAATGTTTAGAGTACATATGGAGTTCTCCAGGTGGCAGGAGAGACAAATTATTATTTATTTGCTTTTGCTCATTTTATTTGCATTTTCAGGCTTAAAGGCTAAAAGAACTGTGTTTTGTTCTGATTTTGCTTTCAGTAAAGGTGCTATAAATTTTCTTATTCACTCCATATGGAAGTAGACTCAATTAATATTTAGTTGTCTGCGGTTAATAGCTCAAATAATCTCTGAAACGCCACAGTCGTCTCTGGTTGTGTTTTGGGAGAGGTGAAAAAAAAAAAATCCCAACCATATCACTGAGCTCTGTTTGATTGAGGAATTGTTGGCCTTTTTCAACAGTGCTTTCATTTCAAATTCTCACTAATGCTTTTTATAGGGACAAATTTTCCCCTGGGAAAGCCTTCTTTCACCCTCATGAAAGCAAGTTGCTTTGTCTTGGAAAAGAGCCAGCCTTTAAATGGACTGAGAAACAAGTTCATCTCCCTCCACAGAGTCCCTCATCCTCTTCCTCCCTCTTTTCTCCCTCCCCCAACCATGCCCTGTGTTAAGAAGTGGGGTTGAAACAAGTCTGGTAGTCAATTTTGGCAGATTTCAGTATTTCTCCTTCTTTCATTTATTTACCCTTCCAGCTGGTGAGCCATAGGATTGTGGACTTTTACCATTTTGGTAAATTATTGGTTCCTTTTGAAAGTTTACAAAGTAAAAGGCTGATGGCATCACAAGCAATGATTTTTAAGACCATTTAACATCTCCAAAGAAAGAGTTTCTAAGAAAAGAGACAAGTGACGGAGGTACCTTTCATTTTTAAAGCAAAGCATGGGTCAAATTCTGCTTCCACTGAACTCTGTGGCACAGCTCCCACAGCTTGTGCTAAGAGGAAGCTTGGGCCCAGGGGATGATGAAGCCAGTGATTATACAGCACATTATGCTAAAGAAAAATTAAATTGAATGCAGCTGCTTTTATATAATTCAAAGACAGAACTCAGTGTTTTCTTAACTTGTTTTTGGTTTCTCATCCCCTCTCCCCTCTCCGCACACTGATTTCTTGCCTACAAAAGAAAAGCTTCAAAGAACACAAGCAAATCCAACCCTTTCATTTAAGTTTTGCTTTTTTACCCCCATTTTATCCATTAAAAAAAAAAATTAACAGAAGTTTCCTCTACTTGATTGTGATGCAAAAAATCCCCTTTTTTAGTTCCTTTGGTGATGTCTTCATGGTGTTAGGGGACTCAAAACTGCTTTAAACTGGGACAAGCTGTTGTCTCAACCTCAGCTTTAGAAAAGTTCCACCTTCAGTCAAACAAGGATTTTAATGCCTATTCAGAAAGATTTATTTTCAAACTTCAGTTGCTTACTGAAGCCTAATCTATCTAAAAAGGTAGATCAGAAACCCCCAGTGGGTTTGATAAAAACTGCATAAACCAAGCTCAAAATTCACCAGTTTCTACTACGTGGAAAAAAGTCATGAAGTTAAGAAGCACAGAGTTTTAATATGAACAGACATATTACAAAGTGTAGAATATTATATCTCTTCCTAGAGGGAGGTTTTTAGCTGGAAAAATCTGAATTTTTATAAAGTCATTGACATGATTCCACAGTTAAGAGCATTTTCTTATTGCTGTTCAGGCGCTGATTCATCAAACTTCTGGAGCCCACATGAAACCTGAGCATGTTTGTGGTTCCACTGAGTTCAACAGGGGCACAATCACATGAATAAAGTGAGATATGTGAGTGCCTTTCTGAATCAGGGCCCTATGCCAATGACAAAACTTTCATTAGCAGGATCTACCACCAAGTAATTTCCACTAGAAGATAATGCTTGCATTGCTTTACTAAGTAGGTTCGTATTTGGTTCTGCATTTGAATATAAGCAGACACCATTAATAGAAGGTCCTTGACAACCAGTGTTTGTGGAAATAACATTGCTGATATAAGCCTGATAAATGTTAAGGTTTGTACACCTCCTTGCCTTTCTTTGCATATCTCAAGAAAAAACAATTGCAACCACAGAAGCAAAGTCCCCACAGATCTGGAAGAAGAAGGTCTCTAATGTAACTCTACTATTTTTAATTATTTCTGAGATGTGTTGAATGGCTCTGAGAGCATTCGAAGTTTTGACTAAATAAATAATTTTACACATAATAACACGCAAAATTTAGCACATGTATTTTGAAGAATCCTTCTTTTTTTTTTT
>VZTJ01000487.1:1262380-1287446 GCA_013397795.1 Orthonyx spaldingii | reverse complement strand
CCAGGGACAGGAGGTAAGAGAGAACTGCCGAGGGGAAAAAAAAAAAGAAAGAATGGGAAACAACTTTTTAATGAAATTGTTAGGGACATCAGGTTGCGTACATTCATTTTGCACATATAATGTACTTTGTCCTAGAGGAGATGTTCATAAAAGCCTCTCAATTCAGTCATTTGACAGATGAGATCTGTTCTTGATGTCACTCCCTGAGTTACAGGTCTCTTCTTCTATTTTGCTGCTGTGATTCTTATTCCGTTTATCTTTGTGCCCACACAGTATATCGGTATAAATTCACGTGTGTGTGCGTATCCTATACATACAGACTGTCTTTATTATGCAGATGATAGCAGTGTTAAGCTTGCTGCAGAGGGCATCTCTTTCATATTTCACAGGAATGCTAGGCAAGGAGATCTATTCTTGAAGCCCACAACATTAGAATAAGAATGAAATCATTTTCATAGCCATGCAGTGGGGGAGAAAACAGTAAAACTCTGCAAACAATAAACGTGGAGCCCTTTTTTTATGACATGCAGCAAAACAAAACCTTGTGTTGAAAATATTCAGAGCAACTTCAGCACTCAGGAATGGAGTTACTGGTGTTGATTCAACACTGTCAGAGAGCAAAGTGGGTGGAAATCATTACTGTCCTTCATCCTGGCATGGGCTCGTTCTACTCCCACCTCACTTGGTGCAAATGAGCACAAACACAGCACAGTGGAAACATGGAGCCAAGGTTCTGTGCAAAACAGCAAGTTCTCTGTGCTTTTTAATATTTTTCCACTGCTTTTGTCATGTTTTTAAATTGATGTTAGTGCTGTTATTATTATCGAGTTAAAACCAACACATCCATTTTATGGGCTCAGGTTTCTGTTTTCTACTGCACAAGTAAAAGAAAAGCTTATTAAGTAAGTTCTGTGACCTGTGAAATTGCTGAAATCTCTTTCTGAAGACTTTCAGTGTAGGTTTCCTACAGGTTGGACATTAACTGTTGTCTTTCATGACCTCTCTGGCACCAAGACATACTGAGGCGCTTCTCTCAGTCCAGACTAATTAGGATTTTCTCATTACTCAGACACCTATTTTTAAAGAATTCCTCAGGATTCGATATTTTCAGAACTTCAGCTCTCTTGATGAATTTTGTATAAATCAATCACCAATATTTAAAAACCAAAACCACCAAGAATATCTGAAGGAGAGATGGACAGCAAACAGCCAATCAATTAATCAACGTGATTGCCTCAGAATTTTTTTTGACAAAACCAGTTTTGGTTTTTTTTTTCCTACAAAAACCAATTTTTTGATCTTTTTTATTAGTATCCCCAAAAGTGAGGATTCGTCTGACTTGGCCTTAGTTGCCTAGTTAGGCACCTCTTTGGAAAATATCATCTAGGGGGTGTAGTCTGGATAACATTTGAATGTTGCTTTCAACTCAAAATATTATATGATTTTATGCTCTAGGATGAATAGACATGCAGGGAGAGAAGGTGTCCTGAAACCTATAACTCAAGCAATCAGCAAACAACAGATCATATACATAACACATGTACCTATAAGAAACTACTTCGAGATGACGCAATATCAAATGTTTCCTGAACCCTTGGTCCTAATTTTACCACAAAGAGTGTCTACCTACACTTACTGAAGCATAGCTGGTTTTGGATTGGATTCACAAACGCCAGCTGAAAATGCTGTACAAAATCTACCTTTGGTTCTTTCAAGCTATGCACAATCAATCCTCAGAAGATCTAAAAATCAAAGAATTGTGAACTGTGGTGCCCTAATAGAACAACCCTCAGTTCAGGTTGCACCTATAAATACAAAAAAGGAGCCGGAAAAACAGCCTTCTTTCTGTGGTGATTTTTTTTTTCATTAAAAATAATCTGTGTAATTAATTAACAACACATTTGTGAATGATTAAGTGCAGAGAAAAGCTGTTGAGAAAGGATTTTAAAAGCTGCGCTACTGTAAATCATTGCAGTGTAAGCCTTACTTCTACATAGATAATATATCCCAAATGCCTTTGAAATTCTGCAATAAGTGAGAGGAATAGAAAATGAAGGGTAAGAGATACTGTAAGCAAACTGCTTCTTAACATCTCTATCAAGGCAATACATTTTACCTCAGCGTGTTAAAAACGCAAACAGAATCTTTAACTCCTAAGATCAATTGCAAGCACAGAGAAACTCTGAGTTTAGGAAAGGCATTCTGTCTTGTCAAGCTCACCTTATCATCATGGAAGAATAAACAGTGTAATTATTCTCACCTTTTTGTTTGTTTTCTAATTGGATCATTTATTACTTTCGGGAAATTCAAATCCACATCAGATTTATAGTGTGAGGATTCTAAAATATTGCTTTGGTTATAGAAATGTCAAAGCTGGCAGGTAAGCTGTCTTGTTGCCTCAGGAGCCTTTCACATGAGCAAAAATTATGGAAAAGGCCTTTAGAAATGAGTAGGTTCAACAATCTGTTTCTGTGTTATGCATGGTTGAAAACTCTGTTCTTTTACCGATATTTGAGGTCCATTTATCAGCCTATGGTTTATAACATTGGTGTGCTTGAATCAAGCACACAAAGGATGGGATTGTAACTGTTCTGTTTTGCAGAATGCATTCTACTTCTAGGTTGGCTACAACAGGATTTGGATGGCTCTTAACACAATTTTTCTGGTTAGTTACCAAATATCTACCAGTGCGGACCATGACTGATCCTGAAATGGCTGCTCTGCATTCCTTGTAAATGCTGAAGTGCTCAAAATGTTTCCTATTTAGCACTGAATGAAGTTTGTGTTCTCTGCTGCTCAGCAACACAAGTTTCCGCTGTGCCTTTCATTAAAAACTGCAAAGCAAGGCCTAAACCACCATCCTCTCAAAAACGTATCTTAGGAAAATTGTTTTTTTGATGTTCAGGAAGTTTACTCATGGGTTCATAACATGTGAGTCAATCCTAACAGATAGCACACAGTATTCCTTCAACCATAGAATCACAAAATCACAGAATTGTAGAATGGTTTGGGTTGGAAGAGAACTTGGAGATCATAGAATTCCAATCCCCTGCCATGGGCAGGGACACCTTCCCCTAGACCAGTTAGCTCAAAGTCCCTTCCAGCCTGGTTATGCATACTCTACTAATTAGGCATTTCACGTGTTAAAGGGATTGATTTTCTATGGTAGGCAAAAAATCTTGGACAACAAGGAGCTCAAGGCATTCGATCTAAATCTCACTGAAGTCACTGGAAAAAATCAGGTTTGAAATCAGCCACCAACCTAATAATCTGCCATGGCATAAAGAAAACTCTGGCCACAGTGGTGACGTTCCTACACGCCAGAATCTCACATCTGCACAGAGTGGTGGTGCATGGAAGTGGCTTTCTGTCTGACAAGCTTTATCTCTACCCAAGACAGGAAGAAGCAGTTAAGGGGGGATATGACTGTGTGGGCACATAAACACTGCCCTGGTCTCCCTGGGTGCCCTTTACAAGCAGCAGAGGGAAATGGGTGTTTTGAGGACTTGGTTCATCTAACTTCATTAGAGGCTCAATTTTATGAAACAACATTGACTAAGCAATAGGAGAGCTCATTTATCTTAGTCTACACTGGAAGAATAATTTGGAAGTGTGCATCCATATAGGGCATGGCCAGAAGATACTCCCATGAACACTCAAATATTCCCTAAAAAAAAGTAGAGTTACATAGCAGGAATATTCCCTAAAACAAAGTAGAATTACATAACAGGGGCCTGTAATAACTGCAGGGAGATAGGGGAGAACAGAAATAAAAAGAAAGGAGGATTCTGCTCCTTTTAAAAAAAAAAAAAATTAATTTGGGTTTTTTTGTAAGAGTGATACTTTAGAACTGGTGATAAATCAGGAAGATTAGAACTTTATCTTCCTTTTTTCATACACATATATGCAGTTCCTAAAGACTGTAAAGTTTTATGAGATAACAAACAAAGGAACCAAAACTGAAGGTAACTGTTCATGTATATACATCTCTCCTTAGAGTCTTTATTAAGATTACATTTTCAAAATAGTGAAGGAAAATGTAATGCAATCCTTACATATAAAATTAATGAATTTTGTCATTTTCTTCTTTCTCAAGACAAAATATTGTTCAAAAGTTGTTCAAACTCAGTTTTTAGTGAGAAGAGGAAAACATACAAAAATTTCAGTTTCACTGAATTTAAGTAAATCTTTTAGCTGTTCCTAGTGACTTATTTCAGAAATCAGTCATTATTCAGTAAAAATGAGTTGTTATTATTCTGTATATTTGGTACAAAAATATTTTCTGTGGGATAATCTGAAAATGTTTCTGTGGCAAAATATCTCATCAGTGCAAGGTATACAGGACCATTTGTAATTAGGACATCAATTGTTATTAGGCATTAGGAATTGGGATGTTATCAGTGTGTTTCTCTTAAAAAAAACCCCGTGCTAAAATTTCAAAAATAGAAAATGAAATTTAAAAAAACCATAAACTGTAGAAAAAGAAACCGTAGAAAATACATGAACAGCAAGCAAACAAATTACAGATTAGCCCCAGGGGTTTTTTTTCAGGAAATTATAATAAAAATCGAGAGTTTGTCATACATTTCCACAGATAGCACAGAAAGCTAAGACAATCAGAGCAATCATAGATAAAAACATGGGATAGCAAAATTCAGTAATTTCATGTGCTAAGATAAAATGCTTCAACACTTTCTGTAAGTATGTAAGTGGTTTTTAAACCGTGCATGACAGCAGAACTCCTCTGCCCGTGAGTATCTGGACAATATTGCAGGAGAGGGACAAATGCATTCTAAAGTTCTGAACCTCTGTTGCTGCAAACACAAATATACAGAACACTAAATGCACAAATAGTCTCTTTAAATAACAAGTTTTGCATGTCTATGTATTTATTCTTTCATTTTGACAGATCAAAGTTTTTCGTCATGGTCAGGAAACAGCATCTAGAACATATCCCACTGCTGACGAGATTCAGGGTTTTATGTCACATTTAGATCCACGATAAGAAATCCCCCTAAATGTAACAAGAATGAGGATTGATTCTTTGCTTTAGCTTTTATTCAATTACTTGTCTAAATGACGAGAAAGAACCCTGAGCCCAGGTGGGACCTGCTGCAGTTCAGTTATTAAAGCCAAAGATTAGTAGTCATATCACCTTGAGTTTAATCCTCTTTTTTTTTTTTTTTTTCTGGTTCACAGTAACCTTAGGCAAAATGGATTCTTTTTCCTTTATTCACCTGTGAAACAACAGGTTGTAATAATTTTGAGCTGCCTCTGGGTTGCTCCCTCATAATTTATTTTATTAAGCATAATAAATACATTAAAAATGCTTTCAGGTGATAACTGTAAAGAACAATAGTACAAAGAGCTATCACTATTGTGACCTGCAGAGCTTTGTCTAGCAATTGAACAAACCCTTAATGACAAAGAAAATTTGTGGAAGGCTGTTACATCAAATGACTTGATGTAAATTAGTGCTGTTCATTGATATCTGCTCTTGGAAACCAGATTATCCCAAGTCAGGTTGTAGCCGAAATCCTTTTCTTCTCGGAAATTTGAGCCCATGGTGAATTTTTAATATCTTAATGTTTATTTACGGCAGAGAGTGAAACAGCATCACCTGGCTGAGCTGGGATTGTTCCAGCACTGCCCAAAGGGTCAGCTACCCATGAAGGGAAGGTTGCACTTTGCCAGGGCATGCTATGGTGTGGACATGGAATTTTCTAGACCCCTACGGTGGCCAATTTGTGCTCTGAAACCCTGAAATATCTGAGTACAGCACAAAACCAGCACCCAATTAGTGGTCTGTGTCTGGCAGCCACATTTTTTCCCTATGCAAATCAAACCACTGACAGAGCAAAGGCTCTTCTGGTCTATTACAGGAGGGAAAACCCAACTTTTTACCAGCATAGGTTGGAAAAAAATGAAATATTCAAATTTCGTCCAAAAGAAAAAAAAAAAAAGGAAAAAATTTGCACTGTTTTTCACAGAACTTCATTTAGCCCTTTTCGAAGTATTCCTTTAAATAGATCTTTCCTTTTCTCACACTTTTTCCTCTATAATAAATCTTTCGTTCGCTATTTTTTTCCATACATACCTTCTGTTCTAAGCAGAGAGAAGGCATTTATTAAACAAAGCAGGCTTGGTCTTAATTCACTAAAGGTCTTGCTCTTTTCCTCATTACAAGCTGAGTTAAACAATATTCTTAAAGCATTTTCTTAATGTTTTTGAACTTACCTTAATTTTTCTTTTTCCCTTCACTAATGGGAAATGCTGTTACTCATTCTCAGTCCATCTGCCTAGTAGAAACTGGCTTCTGACAATTAAAGTGCTGGCATGTAAATTCTTGAATGACATGCCCCTATCTGAAGATTAATTTGTGCAATTCATGACTGATGAGATGCATTATTATCTGCAAACTTATCACCTCTCTTACCCAAGTTCCAGCTCAATCTGATCTTTGTTAAAGCTAAATGAGAACAAATGCAGTTCTTGAGAACAATGGAAAAAGGTACAAAATGCAGTTCATTTTGTTTAAATCATTTTTTAGAGACACTATCTGTGGGTGTTAGTATAGTTATGAATCATTTTATAACCAAACTTGGAACAAAACAAATAAAATACCAGAAAAGACACTTGTTCTTAGAGAACGAACAGTCTGTCAAAATGTTTTCCACCTTAGCACCGAAAAGGGCAAAAAAATGGAACTTCAAAGGATTTGAAACTGCAAAATTATGATTAGGGAACATAGAGTCAAGGAAACGCTCACTGACATTTGGATAGGGGTTGTTTTCATTCTTAAGAAAATTCCTGCATTCAGTCAATCTCCTTTGTGAGTAGTCAAGAAAGCCTTCCACACCTTATCTTCAAGAGTTTCTTCTAAGAAAACTCAGGACGGTGGTTTGTTTTTGGGGCTTGTGTGAGTGGCTTGCTGGGTTTGGGGAGTACAGCTGCTCACACAGGTCTCACACGAAGGGTGTTCCAGAGATACCGTTGTGACACAACAGCAGATTTGAGCACATTCAGGCACAGCAAGGAATCAGGATCAGCAATCCAGCCCCAGTTACAATGATCCACGGTCAATCTCACAGTCTGAGCAACACTCATATCATTTAGTATTTTGTTCTTCCTGTCCCAGCCCTGCGTTTGGCAGTGGAGGCCTTAGCTTGTGGCTGGCGAGTGTTGCATGAACATGATGGCAGCTGAGAGGTCTGAATACCAGTTCCATGTCATAGAATCATAGAACCATAGAATTGTTTAGGTTGCAAAATGCCTCTAAGATCGTGTCAAACTATTGACTTAATACTTAATACTTCTAGGTGCAGCATGCTCCCAAGTGCCACATTCACCTGCCTGTTGAGCACCTCCAGGGATTGTGACCCTGAGTGTTCCCTGGGCAGCTGTTCTGATGCTTGATAACCCCTGTGGGGAAGAAATTTTTCCTGGTGTCTAATCTAAACCACTGACACAGCTTGAGACCATTTCCTCAGGTTCTATTGATGTTCTATGGATCTACCTTGCAGAGTGGTTATTTCACCTGTTTCAGCATCTATTTCCCCTCCCCTCCTTCAACTGCCTGGCCAATTTAGGCTTCAATCTCTCTGAGCCTCTCTGTTTTTTTAGTGTGAGGTGCTGATTTCTAGAGACAATAAGACCAAATCACTTTGTCCAGGAGACACCAGGGGTTGAAATCTGGTCTCACATGCCCTAATATATGCTGACAGAGCCATATCAAATGACATGTCACATTAGATTTGAAGTTCTCTTACTAAGCACTGTAGTAGGATAATATTTCTGTCAAAAAGCTGTCCTGGTTTTGTATAGAGCAAAACCTCCAGTTTCTGTGGTACAGGCACAGTCTCAGGATATGTGATTTCTATAGTTCTTCAACCCAACTGTTCTGGCCACAGAAAAAGGCTGGAATGAGTAAAACTTTAAAGTGAACAGCAGATGGAATCTGAGGACTGTTAGTGTTGAGGACATATAGATGGCTTGCTGAAAAAATTAACAAAAAACAAAACCCAGGAGCTTTTACATGGATTTCAGGGAGCTTTGGAGGAAGACCTCAAACAACTCTGATACTTAGTTCTAGTTAATTCTTACCTCAACATGAAGAAATCCTCTGTAACATATAACCAGCACTGCCAAGGGCAACAGTTTGTTTTTAAGATCACAGGGGAGTGAAAGGGCTGGGAGGGGAAGAGAAGCCTAAAACTTCTCAAAGACTCTTGCAATGACTTTTCCTTCCTGTTCTGTGCATTGATCTCTTTTGCTCAGATTAAAACCTCCAGCGTCTGAAAGACACCCACAAATGACACCTATTCCACTAGAGTGAAAACCATTTCAAAATTTTGCTGCACTGTGGTTTTTTTTTCCTTACAGTCACACAGTGATCAGAGTGGAATAGATTTAAGACAAGGTTATTTACATTAAAAAAAAATGATCGCTTGTCTAACAGCAAAACATTGTTATATGTTATTAAATGATAAGGACTGTATATGGCACAAGGATATCTGTTCTTTTCATAACACTGAACACATTTCTTATCCTCCTGACATTACAGTAATTTAACTTTGCAAAGTTATATTCAGATGCTGCTAGTTTTAAATGCTCCTGTACATGCTTATACAATTCATATTATGATATCCATTTTCAAAATAGCTGTCAAACCCTCCTGTTTTAAAGACAACACAGTGTATTGCCCTGAAACACTGTATACTGCAGTACCAGAGCAAGAAGACTGTTAAAGAATGTTAAAACAGTGATGTGGATTATTATGGTAGAATCATCATTTATCAAAATCTCATTCGGCAAATTGCATTTCAAAAAAGATCCTGCACAGCACAGGACTGAGGCCTTTGTTTGAGAAAGGGGGTAGTTTGAAGTCTTTTCCTTCTTTTTTTTTTTCTTTTCTTTTCATATTTCATGTCTAGGGACATGAGTAATGTCCCTGGATATCAGGAAAATGAACACTGCACTCAGCCCTGGTTCAACTTGGTTGAGAGGAAATACAAGGCTGAATCCTAAAAAGCAGCATTGTGTTCCTAATCTACTCAGTAACCCTCAGGCTATGATTCAGCTCCCTTGGGTTTCCCAGTCACTGAGTCACCTTGATCAGGGTCCTGATTACTGATGGCTCCCCCTGTAGTCAGTGGGGAAAGATAAGCTCTTGTGGAGACTCAGGATAGAAAGCCTGAATCACCCTCAGGGGTGACATCAGCCATATGGAATAACCCATGCCCAAGAGGTACATTGCTGCAGACCACCCCGTGGACATAAAATTCTTGAAGGGAAATGAATTTTACTACTCCTTCCCTTTCTTAATGAGAAAGTATGTTTGTTTTGGAAGGGCAAAGCCGAGAAATAGTTGTCGTGTGTTGAGCAAAGACCGGGGAAGTGAAGCAGATGCACTTCAGAGAGCTCTTTCATGGCAGGAAAGGGAAATGGGTTAAAGATCATACAGCAGTACAGTAGGTTTGCTCACCTTTCACTTCAAAGGTTCACTCATCTTCTGTTCCATTTTGGGCAGTGGGATGAGTTTGTGGGTTGTGCCATTTGCTTGGCTGTATTTAAAATAACCTTCTCACACCAGGCTATGCTGGCTAATACCAGCCGTGCTCTGCAATCCTCTTACTGCAGTACTTTGGGCCAAGTTTTCTTGAGACGGCACAAAGTACTGGAAACTTCTGAAATAGCCTGAGCTGAAGATAAAAAATAAGTACACTGATATTGATCCTTTTGCTTTCACAGGAAAATATTGTGGCAGGAGTGATCTAGGTCAGTGAAGATTTGAATAGGATCTTGAAATACCACCTCCATTGATAACGGTGATTGAAATCTGAGTGTTCAGTGTTCCTCAGTGGTGCTCCTCAGGGATCCATCTTGGGCTGGGTGCTGTTTAACACTTTTATTGGCAACACAGACAGTGGGATGGAGAGCATTCTCACAGCTTTGCTGGTGACACCAAGCTGTGTGGTGCAGTTGACACACTGGAGGGAAGGAATGCCATCCACAGGGACCTGGACGGGCTTGAGAGGTGGGAAAGCTCATGAAGTTCAACAAGGCCAAGTGCAATGTCCTGAGCCTGGTGTGGGACAATCCCAAACTCAAGCACAGGCTGGGCAGAGAATGGATTGAGAGTAGCCCAGAGGAGAAGCCAGGTGTGTTGAAGAGAAGCTGCCAGGGTTGGGACAGGCAGCCAAGCTGGGTTAATGACATATATGCCAAGATCTCATTTTAAACATTCTTTCATTTTGAAAGGCTCTAAGATCCTCCTCCACTGCTGATTAGATGACAAGTTAAAGGATCTGGTAGATTCTACTGACCCTTAACAGACATGTCAACTTTACTGATCAATTTAAAGCTCCAAGAATTGTCCCAAACAGTCAGATGGGGGAAAAAACAAGGACAATTCTGTGTTCATGTATAGATACTGTCAAATAGAGAAGACTTCGAAAATTCCAGTTGTACATTGTTGACTGAAATCTAGGGTACAATCAAGTTTGCTGTCCTCTACTTTTCCTGTCTAATGACTGTAATGCATTCGGGGAAAAAAGCTAGATAAACAGATAAAATGAGTCTTTTCCAATTCTCTAAATCCTTTGTTTGTTGAAGTCATGCACAGAGTCACATATCCATGTCATTTCAATGTCAGTTTTCCTGTCAAAATCACTAGCTTCACCACTGTTGGCCACAAGTGTAACAATATGAGCTCGCCTTGTGTTAAATATTGATAATCTGAGTTGCCTTTTCACTTCCAGGGTGCATCTTCTGTTAGGCAAACAAGGCAACATCAAAATGGTTAATAGGAAAATATTTTGTAGAGGTCTTGATAAGCAGGGGGGTTACACATTGGTTAGAAATGCTCACAGCAGAATCGAGCTGAGCATAAGTCCCCAGCCATGGATGAGGAGTAACACACTGGGTTCTGCCAGTGAGCAGTGCCAGGGTACTGGAGTGTGCACAGTAAATTGTCAAAAACATCCTGGGAAACGCAAAAGAAATAGTCTGGATTCTGCCCCATGAACCACCAGGCCAAGTTAATCAGAGACTGCTTGACAAGTCATGAAAGACAGATTCTGTGACATGGCGGGAGGAAAGAAACGTAATCAGAATCTGTCATTGTGCCAAATCAATCAGAATTTGTAGACTGGATCCTGAAACTCACTTGTTAAAGTATGTTAAAAAGCCCAAAAAATCAAACTGGGATAAAATTTTGTGCTCTGCCAGTAGGCTAATTCAGTGGTCAAAACGGATAAAAATGGGTATAGCAATCTGAATGTAAGTTTTGACATTCAAATATGGGACTTAAAACTGAAATCTGATGCTCATAAAATCATAAACATGGACAAGTTTTAGGGTAAACACAAGGATTTCTTTCATGTTTATCAAACACCAAAAGAATGCACCGTAATGAGCTGCTGCTATCGGACCTGCAGTTTCGGGAAGTTGTGCTGATGATAAGAATTTTGATCAGCGTATCTGTATCCAGTGCAAAATAGATATATCCCTCTCCTAGTTTTGCATAAAATCATAGAATGTCATATTTTCATACTGATTTTCCAGATGTAAAAATAAAATAAAATAAAATAAAAATCTTTGTAATTCTGTATCCTGAAAAGAAAAAGTTGAAATACCTATCACTGAGAAGATAGAAATTGTAGCATTTCAGATTAAACTTTCAGAATTAACTCCATCTCAAAATTCAATTTCCCTTTTACCACTCATTTTGTCAGCTAATACTACAAAAATATTACGAACAGCAACACCTTTTACAAATTCCTGTCACGCTTCCTGTTCAAACTGCTGTTATCTTAAACTATCTCAGATTATGGGAAATACTGAATTGCTTAGGATGCAGTTGTGTTTCTCCTAAATTGTACGCAAGTTCTGAGGTCAGGCATATATGACTTTAGACTTAATTGTTTGTTTTCCTCTAAACTTGATTTCTTTCTTAGATCTCATTGACACTTAAGGAAAATTGTTTCAGTGGTTCCAGTCTTCCAGCTGCTTAAATTTGGAAAGATATAGATTAGACTGAGATTAAGTGAATTAAAAAAAACACTGGGAAACAAAAAACAAACAAACAAACAAACAAATTTTTAAAAAAGCAGGAAAAAAAGGAAATAAAATATCCTTTGTATATATTTTAATAAAAGTGTCTAGGAAATATGCTTTTCATATTCCTTCAGCATTTTCCTACACATTTTGCTTGATAATTAGGTTACTACGCGAAAAGCAAAATATGCTCCTCAATTTTAAAACACCTGAGTACATACTCCACTTTTTGCATAAAACTGTGGCCACATGAAGCCTTCAAAACAAATAGCACTGCTCCCTAATATAAATGCACACAGGCATGTTCACAGGTCTGTGTTTCAAGGTTTGATTGTTAATCATTTTTTATTTGTCCTAATTATATTTTTAATTGAAACATACAAGAGAAAATGTGTTAGGTTCACTCTTGACTAATTCACACTCAATCATCTTAACATAAAAAAAAATAATATAAAACCCCAAACATTTGCCTTTCAGTTGAATCCAAGCATGGATAGTTCCAGCCCCTCAAATTTATTTTGAGAAAGTTATGAGTGTCTGAGAAGAAAGGGGAGGGAATAGGCTGGAACTGACTTATAAATGCCATATAGTGCAGATAAATCCTGTTTCCCTCTGTTATTACAGAATGTTGCTCCTTCCCTGCAGATTAACAAATAAAGAAAAATATATGCTAGAAAGATTCCAGTCTTTCCAAACTATGTATTATACACACTGCTTATGATTGCTTTGATCTTTTCAATTTCAAAATTGTAAGTCTATTAAAGGTTTAGTATACTAAGAATCAGGAGCTAATCTTGCATTAAAGTGATTTGACTCACAATAGTGTAAAATGTTGATACAACCATATATGTAATTTATTTAGATGCCACGCAAAGACCTCTTAAATGATGGTCTCACTTTTCAGTAGCTTGAGGGAAGACACCTGAGTCTGGTTCCTTCCTTCTGTAAAGAAGCCACCAGGCTTCAGACCTGAGACAAACTTAGGAAAAAGAACTTCGTGAAATGTCCATGTCTATCACTCTCACTGCAGTTAGCTTGGCCTATTACAGAAACTCCAAAGAAACAGAGAATAAAACCGACAAATAAAACCCAACCAAAGCTGATACACACTGGGAGCTGTCAGTGCTATGCTCTTGGTAAATGAATCTGGTTTCTGTGTGCACAAGAGGTATCACATGAGTAATGACAGCTCTCCAGTGCTCTTTTTAAAGTTCCTTGCAAAGGACGTATCAGCTCTGCTGTGATCCATAAGATGAAAATATCTCCGTCCAGGGATTGCCAGGATGTGCCTGAAATGTATTAACATAGCTGCAGAAATCACAGAACTATATTATTTGCTGTGGGGGTCAAAAGCCCTGATGTCAATCATTCCTGTTAATTGGATAGTGAAATAACTCGCTGGAGAGTGTGTTGTTTGGCTTTCTCTGATGAATGGTCAACCCAAGAGTTTTATGGCTTCTAGGCCCAAGATTTAGGATTTGAACACACAAGATGTTGAGCAGACTAGTCCTGATCCTGAAGTGACTTAAACACATATGCAAGTGCTTTCCTGAACAAATCCACAACACCTCCCAGATAAGCCAGCACCTTCCAGGGCCAAATCTTCAGTGTTGCCTGAAGAAGAAGTGAAATCTTGCTCTTCTGCTCTTGTATGTCTCAGGTTCTAACCCCAACTGCTAACACACCATGAGTTCATTACACCAGCTCACTTTTGCCCTCTTTCTCCTGAGGAAGTGCATTCATTGGGGTGATGAAAAGTGAAGAAAAGTTTCAGACTTCCTAAGCTCTACCTTGTCATGCAACCACAGACATCTGTAGAGGTGCAGATGCCAAAGCCATCATAGTGGACAGCTGGGCTTGTCCTCCTCATGCAGAGGTAACAGTGAGAGAAGCCCCAGATGAATTAACACACCTCTCACTGTGAATTCCCTTCAGCTTGGTTCCACTGAGCAGCACACAGGAAAGGAGGATTGAAAAATACCTGAAAATCTCGTGGTGAAGTTGCAAATATTTTGCCTTTCTTTATTGTATTCTAACTATATAATTGATAAAGGTGCCATTTTCTAAAACTGCTTTATTTTATCTGATGATACCAAATACACAGCTAAATTTTCAAGGGTTTTTTTCCTTGATTGATTTGGGATCTTTTTCAGTTTTAGAAGTATCAGATAGGATACTATAAATGATAGTATTCATTTAATAAACCTCTTTATGATGGCCTGATATGTGACAAACATTATGACCTCATTGTGTCTTGATGAAGCAAGTGTTCATCCTTACCAATTTCATGTGATTAGAAAGCTAACAATCTATAAGCATAATATGGGTTCTGAATATCTCTGAAATTTAGTTTCTACAATTTTTTTTTTTTAAAGAAATAGCACAATCATTACTATATAACTTGAAAAATACCTCTGTTTTACAGATTTTGGATTTCAAATCATTCAGGAAAAGCAACTCCTTTGCATTTTTCCTGACTAAATAAAAGCCTTATCCATTACCTGGCTTTGTTGGTAGTCTTTCAATGACATACACAGATAAGTAAGAATGTAATGAACTCCTGAAGGGGTAGATATGACATGTAAGGGGTTGTTTTTCAGCTCTTGAAATGATAATGGCTAAAATGTTGATTTGAACCCAAACTTGAACTCCTCAGTCTAAACAAATATTGACCATGGTAAGGATGCTGTGCTGGAACAACTTATTCCTTTATTTCATGTCAAGTGCTGCATGAATTTTCCTGCTGTTCAAATGAAAAATACAAAACTCACTTTGTCAATTTATATTATTCACTTTCTTCTAAAAATCAGTGTCTGAGCATCACATGCAGAGAAAAAACTGAAGAGAAATCACCCAGAGACAGAGCTGTGTAGTATACAGCAATTTCAAATTGGAAACATGTCTGTACAGATTTAGACCTGATCTTTTCCAAACAACTTTAAAAAAATTCCAAACCCAAAGACTGTATTTAAGTGTTCTGGAGGATTGTTGCTACAAAGAATATGAGGTACTAGATTCATACAGAAGGTACTAAACGAATTACTTGATAGGAATGAGGAAACAGTAGTAGAGGGACTACTTTACTTTAGGATTGTTAAGAAATATCAGAAGTGTCTATGTAAAAGTAAAGCATCCTTCCTCCAACTCCTACAACTACAAACTGCAGGTCCTTCCAAGGTCTCAATGAGAAAAAGGCATGGAACTCTGTTGCTGTTCTTTCCATGACCTGATGTTTTTTATAGAAAATTATTGAGAAATGAAAGATGGTTCTGAGATATATTTCATTGTTATGAATTTCTAATCTACAAAACTTTGGAAAGATTATTTTTTCCACTTTCTGCCTGGCTTTTACTGCCAGTGATATTTTCATATCTTTTTTCAACATTCCAACATTTTTTAATGAAAATCTTCAGCCAAACCTCTTTAGATGCCTTCCATATTACTAAAAACATGTTTATATTTAAAGCAAAACAAGTTGAAAAGTTGAATTGCAATATAAAAATAAGTAAGCAAAGAACTCTAAGTGAAAATGTAATTAAAATTTAAAGTTAAAAAGAAGGAAGTGCCAATGTGAATATATCACATTGCACTCAGGACAGTTGCAGGATAAGGGAGTTCTCTTCACAGGGTGAGAGACAAACATCCAGTGCTTTGTCTGTTGGGTGACTTGGATAAATTATAGATGACCACCAAAATATAGAATTCACAATTTCATAGAATCATACAATCATAAAATCATAGAATATCCTGTGTTGGAAGGGATCCACAAAGATCATCAAAGTCCAGCTCCTGGCCCTGCACAGGACTTGTTGATCTCCAAGGTCCATTCCAAGCCCTTCACATTCTCTGATTCTATGATTACTCCTGAATTCTTGTAACAGAATGGCCTAATACAAAAACATGTTGCACACACACAAACTAAGATTGCAATTTAGGAAATTTTTTTAATATGAATTTTTACAAGTGCAATACAGATTCAGAACAGTCTCTATTTCATCTGGGATGTCTGATGAGTCATTTGAGTTTAGCTTTCAGAGACAAGCATAGCTGGCATTGGAGGTGGGTTTATGCAGTTAAGCCCAGTATGTGTCCGCAGTTCCTTACAAAAACTTTGGTCCTTGTGATGCTGTAGGGTGAGGCATCACTCCCAATGACCTGTATAGGACACCAGCAGATATGGTTTCTCTTCCAAATTTCAGCTCTGGTCCTGATCTACCTGTACTTTCAAAGGTAAAACTTTTTGCAATGACTGAGCACAGGTTGTGACCTAAAGACTCCACTTCTAATAAAAATGAAAACACCAGCCCAGTAATAGCTGCTGTTAACAAGTTTCAGATGCCCGGCTTGCAGCTCTGCAAGGGAGGAGATCTGATTTAGACTCATGGCAGCAGATTTCCTTATGAAACAACACCAACAGAACTTTTCTCAGAGCCCTGGTGGTTTTCACAGTCACATGCCCTTGATCCTAGGAAATTATTTTTTTGTAATTTTTTCCTCAAAATTTTAGCTACAGTTAAGATTCATCAAAAAAGAGATAAAACTCCAAAGAATCCCTTCCAGGTTATATATGAAATTCAGTAACTCCTGAATAATTGAAGTGTCATAAAACTGACACTAGAGGCTGGAGACTTAGAATGAGGGAAAAGATCAGGAAAAAACCCCACAGAAATATGGCTTTGAGGTAAAATATTTCTGATCAGATTTAAAACCCAGGCTGAGTTGTGTCTCCTCCTTGGTGAGGTGCTGTTGTTTTACTGCTCTCTCCCTGTAGGCATAAACCAACCCTGTGAGGAGATCCCGGTCTGATCCAAGGCGAACCTGCTGCCACATCTCATCTAATGAATTCTCTAATGAACCTTTCTGCTTCTAAACTTTCAACTACAAAGTAGAACTGAGTAAGAAAATCCAGCTCTGCTGGGCAACAAAGATATAATGAAACAGTTTGAGAACAAACTTTGTCCCCTTCTTACCATGTCCTTGCCTATCAAACCCTTTTCCCCCTGCTACCCAGATGCCAGCTCTTTATCACCATGTGATATCTTCAGTGTGGCCATTGCTGTCCAGGTAAATGATGAAAAAATGAATAAAATAATTTATTGTATTGTAAATAGTTTTGCATTCCCTCACAGTGATGAAACCTTCTGTGTCTGGGTGTATATAATATATTTTCAAGAGTGTAATGGTTGTATGAAAGTACTTATAAGGACATCTCTCCCCAGCCACCAGCACCTCACTGACTTGCAGTGTGAAAGGTCTGAGTTCAAATTCAGCGTGAATTCAGACTTTTATCATTGATTTGGGATAAGGATCAGGACAGCAAATTTTTAGTGAACCTGTGAAGGCAGAGGCGAGTCTTTTTATGTGCTTGTGACAAAACAGTTCCATTTTCTATTTCTGAACAAGCCAAACTCTCTCAGCCTGTCTTCGTAGGAGAGGTGCTCCTCCCTTGTGATCGATTTAGTGTCTCTCCTCTGGACTTGTGCCAACAGGTTTCCTGTTCTGGGGGCCCAGAGCTGGACACAACACTTCAGGTGGGGTCTCAAGGGAAAGGAGTAGAGCAGCAGAACCACCTCCCTTTCCTTGCTGCTCATGATTCTTTTAATGCAACTGTCCAAGTAGGTTACTCCATTGATTATGAATTGGAACATGACCGAGCACTTACTTTTTCATGGATTAAACTGCAATGGGTGTAGAAATATTACAGTAGTGTGTAGATTGCAGAATATCCTAAGAAAACCATGAGAATATCATAAGAAAATAAGTATTTCAGTAAAAAACAGAGGTACTAGGTTTTTTCAACTTTCCACACAGCCCTAAAACAGACAGCAAACAGAAGTCTGCATACCCACTGCTTTGACAGTGAGGACATTTCTGAAGGTCTGAGTCACTTTCATGCTCTGTAATGTCTGGGGGTGGCTCACAGGCCACCACTTTGCACTTATTGCTTGGTTCAGATCAGCACTGTTGAAACTGTCCCAAGGAGTTTCAGAATCATTCATGATCCCAAACCTTCAAAGCTGAACAGTGAATGAAAGTTGAACTCATTCAAGAACACTCTTGAAAGGGAAAGTTTGATGACAATTTAACATTTATTATTTTTCCAAGGAAAAGATGAAGCTTTCTTATCTCTACCCCATCTGAGACTAACAGAATAAATTTACTAAAAGAATAAATTAATTCTCTGTGCATGTTTATGCTATACTGAACTCCTTCTTTCAACATTCTTCCTTTCTCTTGAGCACTGGCTTGTTCCAAAACATGAAATATATTTACTATATTTTAGTATAACTCTTTCTTATTTAAAGCAACTTTTGACATCTATAACAGATCTCATTAATGACAACATAATCCCAGCTGTGGTAATGAACCACTTGGGTCACGAGACAGGCAGCTCCAGAGTGTGATTCCTCCCAGTTTGAGAAAAATGGTCCAAAATACATGGGTTGACAAGTCTTTGGAAATGCCTGTGCTTGTGTGACAATATTCAAATCTCTTTTCCTCAGTTAAGCCATTTTAACTCTGGAATTATTATGCTGCTTTGCTTCACAAGACTGTCACTCAGATTGTTCACAAACTGCTTTGAAGGTGGAAAGTGTTGTTATGACTCAGAACATACAACTGTGACCTCCCTGTAACGACAATGGATACCAGTTTTGAAGTGCAAAATAGGAAACAAAGACATAAGCAAAGTTTGCAATGTGTTTGTTAGGTTGTAAATATTAAGTGAAAGTATCCTCCTTTAGATGCATAATAATTTTTTCTTCACTTCTGTGTAAAATTGCAAATGTTTGTATCTGAAAATAATGTACCGTTTTAGCAGTGAACTTGTATGAAGTATTTGCAAGAACCATTTTGTATCTGTTTACAACTCAAGATTAAAATTGAAACTTACTTCTTTATCAAAAGTGGATTTATAATCTTAGACTTTTCACTGTAAGACAACACTTTCCTACTGAGAAGTCACACTGTCCATTGAATTATTTCCCCTTTTCAATTGTTACAGACCATTTTCAGATCAAATTTAGAATTATGTCACAGAAATACAAATTCATAGAGAAATAGTTGCTCTTCAAGCAGTTGTAATAACATCAGATGTTTTAAGGAAAACTGTATCCAGTGCCAGTATCAAAGTACCAGGAATGGATATAGCTCCTCTTATATAGAACTGGAATGGACTTTATATGAGAGAAATACAGAAAAAAAGATAGAAAGAATAAGGAAGAAAGAAATACAGTGCTATCTCATTTACAAGCAAACAAAGAAAACCCACACCTAAGGTCATTCTTCAATCATCTTGCTGTTCTTATTGAAAGATGGAGAGTCATGAAAAAAATTAACCAGAGAAATCTCAAATCACAGAATCACAGAATCATAGAATCATAGAATCCTAGAGCCATACAATCATAGAATGGTCTGGGTTAGAAGGGACATTCAAGATCATCCAATTCCAGCCCTCCTGTCATGGGCAGTGACACCTTCCACTATCCCAGGTTGCTCTAAGCCCGATCCAACCTGGCCTTGGACACTTCCAGGAATGGGGCATCCAGAGCTTCTTTGGGCAACATGTTCCTTCTCCTTCCAATCCTCATTGGTAAGGACTTCTTCGATTTGTTTGATCTGAATCTACCCTCTTTCAATTTAAAACTTGCACCTTCTCCTGTCACTACAAGTCTCTGTAAGAGTCTCTCTCATAACCCCCTTTTAGACATTGAGAGGTCACAATAAGGTCTCCTCAGAGCCTTCTCTTCACCATACTGAGCAATTGATAACAATCACAACTAACTTTGGTTTTGAACAGAAATAATGAAAACCTGAAGAGCAAAGGAAATTTAATTTAGTACTCTTGAGAGTTTCTTCAGCCTTTAGGAAAATTCAAATTTGTCACACACACAGATACCCTCCTCCTCAGTTTTGTTTAAAGAAAGGTTAAGGTGGCAATATTTGCCTGTCTTTATTTCTGTATAAATGATTCATAATAATGTATTTGCTAATACATAGCAAATTCAGATCATGTGGGAATGAAAATGCATGTTCTTACTAAAGGAGTGAGAAAATCAATTGTGTTTGGCATCAGTACTTGTAGACAGGAGTACAGTTAGAAAGAGGTGGGCGGCTTTGTGGTAGCAGGAGGGGGGAAAATTAAATTCTAAGAAATAAGAGGGGGTTAGTAGCTGTATGGAAAAAGGCTTATTTTTAGACTTAAGGAGCACACAGTGTTAATATGAATGTTTAAGCCTTGAGAGTTGATTTCTGCAAAAGGTCAAGTTCTCAAATCCCAGTTTTTAGACTGACTTCTTATGTACATAAAAAGTTGTATTAATATAAGAAAGACAATATTAATTTGGGTGCAATAATTTAATTTGTTATGTAGCATTAAATTGAATTTTATTTGCTGTTTTAACTCCATTAATTTCATACTAATGCAAATATTGCATTAAGGTATGTGATACATAAGCAACAAGGTGGACAAGAAGTCTTTTCTTCACCATCTATTCTTGACAGGTGACCCTAAAATAGATATATCATTCTACGCCACCTACCATTGGTTAACCTGTTTTTGGACTGCATTGTGTCAACCATTAAAGGGGTGTGGGAATGTGGGAAGGGGGAGAAGAAGAAGAAAACTCTCAGTAAACCCCAGTTAATAAGCTCTCTCCTCTTCCAGGACAGATGGTTGACTTCCTAAAGCACCTCTGTGGCAGAGGAAGAGATGTTGATTCAGTTTAATCAACGAGCACTACCCTACCAAAGTGAAAGACAGTTCCTACATCATATTTACAGTATTTTCATGGACACAGTGTGACAATGACTCTGGGCAGAGACGGAATTGTGGAATCACAGAATCATTGAAGTTGGGAAAGACCTTCAAGATTATCAAGTCCAACTGTCAACTCAGCGCCACCACCATGTTCACCTCTGCATCCCTTCCTCAAGTGTCATAACCGTGTTTGTTTGAACGCTTCCAGGAATGGTGACTCCACCACTGGTGCAGCCCATTCCAATGTTTTACAACTCTTTCCATGAAGAAATTTTTCCTAATATCCAATCCTAACCTTCCCTGATGCAACTTGAGGCCTTTTACTCTCATCCTGTCATTTGTTACGCAGGAGAAGAGACTGACCCTCACCTCACTGCAACCTCCTTTCTGAGAGTTGTAGAACATGGTAAGATTTTCCCTCAGTCTCCTTTTCTCTGGGTTAAACAACCCAGCTCCCTTGGCTGGTCCTCATAAGGTATAAGGGAACAAAGGACCCTCAGTGCTGGGAAAAAAATTTCAAAAATATCCCAACAAACAGATGCAGTTTGGGCTAATAATCCTATTTCATAAATATCCCTGCTGTATGATGCCTGTAATCATTACCTCAGTCACCACCAGGGGTTTGTATTGCTCAGAGGGTCACAACAACACTAAGATGTGCCTAGCTGACTATTTTTTGCTTATGCCAAGCTTTGCATAGAATACTGCACAGACTGTAAGGACCTAATTGGAAGACCCAGGTTGCATTGACCAATCTGTGAGATGGAGATACCCAGTGCAGTGCAGGAAAGTAAAGCTCTTTAACTGCAGCTCATGAAGCTGTAGGTGATATCAGTATGAATTACATGACAGTGTTACTCTCACCTCACTGAAGTCTCACCACAACACTGCAATGTTTCTGTTTCATGTGTGGGGACACATGAACAATTTTTTCCTGTGAAATGGTAATGAGAGAGATGTGGGTGATCAAGGTGACTGAGGAGAGTTGAGCTCTTCCATTCTAACTTAGGTCGTATTTGGTTTAAATGACACCTTCCTTGAGATATTTAATCCCATCTGAAAATGGTAAAATTTAACATGTTCACAAGATGCCTGTTCCTGACTTTTAGATTGATAGAGAGCCTACCACTCACTTACACTAGATGCCTGATTTTTGGATGGCAAATGAAAATTAAATCTTTCTAAACCAGAATAAACATAAGCCAATAAAGTGATTTGGATAGGCAAAAAAAAAAAAAAAAAAAAAAAAAAAAAAAAAAACCGCACAAAAAAACCCCCAAAACAATTAGGAATTTTAAAGTGTCACATCAGTTGCTTCTCACAAAGAAATACTGTGTGATTCACAAGCACACCTCAGTCTTTGTCTGGAATATTATGCACAAGGCTGATTGTGCATCTACAAGGAAATTAGTTTAAAATAGAAGAGCAAAGCTGAAAGGGGGCATAAGTCTGGGAATAAGTACAGTGGTCTACAAATACTTCTGGGAGGCTAATGCAAAAGAGAGAGAATATAAACCACAGTGTTATCATGGATAAGGATGATATAAAATGTCCATTTGCACATTTAGCCTGGAAGTAGGGATATGATCATATGTTTTAGCAAGTGGCTGACCTATATAAGGCAGGATTCACCATCCAATTCCATGTGTCTGTGATACAGCCTGTGCAATCTCCTTAGCTATTCATGTCTCATTATACATGACACATCCTTCTTGATTCACATTAGCCACAGAATGCTGGTTTTTGCTGACTGCATCTTTCTCTTAAAAGACATTAAAAGCGGGTGAGGCGAGTGAGAAGAAAACCCTTAACTGTGAAAGTAGGAAAAGAGAAAAAGAAGCTTAGTGTGATGTGTGCATGTGTGTACTCATTTGCAGATGTCCCTAACACTAAACACAGTGTAAAATATATAGCCAAAAATGGATTAAGATCTCTGTCTGGAACTGAAATTCTTTTTTTTTTAATCTGTCTCGCAGTTCTTAGTGGATTTGAGATTTCGTAGCTTATAAATTATCTCAGAATATTCAGTGAACACTAAGCAAAAATTAGAGTTGGCCATGTGGCCTGGTAACAACCTTGTCCAAGAGCTGTGCCCTCAGATATGTCCTAGAAGTGATTTGCCTCCTGCTTAAACACAGGACAGGTAGATGCTGGGAAAGGTCTCAGAAAGGGTTCTTTTGTTAGGCTCAATGGCTCCAGCTTGGGACAAAGTATTGAATTTCTAGGCCACAAAGACCGAGCACTTAGTCTTTGACCTAGTGACTAATCCAGTTACTCCTTGGAAGAACATCCCACCCAGAGGCATATCTTGAAAGGCAGAGTCCATGCTAATCAGTGCAATAGCATGACCTACATCCTCCTGCAAAAATCCATGTATGTGAAGTATCCCTGTGAGGCCTGGGGCACTCCAGAGGTTAAAATAAGAAACATATTTACTTAATAGTTAGCTAAAGCCTTACCAAAAGCTCTTATAATTATAAAAGCTCCCAAGCTCTTTTCCATCCCCCTTTCTTCCTCTTTCCTCTGAAACTACAAAGAAGACACACACCAAACTACTGGTTTAGGGCACAGAAAGGCATCCAGACAGCTCTTTTCGGGTTATGTCATGAGGTGCAAAGGTCAGAAAGCATGAGGAAAAATTAATGAAAAGACCAAATGAGAAGCCAATCAAATTTCATCAGCAGAGAACAGCAGAGCAGAGGCTATTTCAGATGTGACAAAGGTAAGATAATGATAACTTTCCAGACCAGGATAGGGGTCCAAAACCTCTTCAGTTAACTCTGGTGACAGTGCCAAGATGTAAGTCTGGGTAAGGGGAGCAAGGGTCAGATAAACACGTATTTCCTACAGGCAAATGCCACACAAACGACTTCTGGTTACAGACAGACCCAGCTCTGGTTTTCTCATAGACTGTCTTTGAATTGCAATATTTTGTCAGGAAGAATTCAAATTTTAGCTGCTGAACCTACAGTGGAAGCACATGGAGCACCATTTGATCAACAGGCATAGTGTACTTTAAAAGCAAAATATGTAAAAAAAACCCTTAAAAAATCAAAAATCCCTGCAGGAGACTAAGTTTTTGCTGTTGTCAGTACACAGAAGATAAGGAGGTAGTAGTGGTTGAAGAAGGTGCATCACTAGGACCTGCTCCAGACATCAGTGTGCTCTTCTCAAGCTGTTCCAAATATTCCTCCCAAAAAAACCAGCATCACCCCTGAGGGCACTCATGGAGAGATTTTCAAGGGCTCCAGTTATGTGTGAATTAAAATAAGGCTTCCCTGCCTCTAAACTGGAGCACATCAAGAACTTTATTCTTTTACCATTCCTGAAAGACAGGAAGGGCAGTGTCATTGTGATAAAATTGAAGATGTGGAGAAAGACACCAAAATTTGTCACCGAAATGTGAAATCAAACCCACAGTCAAGATAATAATCTTCCTTATTCTTTTCATTGACTTTGGTCCATTATAAACTCAAAATATAACTTAATCCTGAAATACAGAAGCCGTGTGGTCACAAACTTCAGCTGCTTTTTTTTGCATATCTACATATATAAATAACACATAAAAAGTTTATGCAAATACTTACTGCCTCAGAGCATGATTTTGGTGCCTGAAAGGGAACTGAACTCTGTGGTTCAGCACTTTGTTATTTGTTTGTTTTTATATAACAGACATCTTTCTTCCCTTTGTCCCTCTGTGGAAAAGTTAATGGAGCTGATGCTGAACAGGGAAGAGTTAGAAACATTCATGGCACAGGCCCTGAGAAATTAGAATCACAAGCAGAGAATATCAGCATGGGATTAAGACTGGGTAAATGGCAACTCCTTTTAAATCTGGTGTTCATTATCAAGACAACATTTCAAAAAGGGAAGTAATAAGCAGAGGACTAAGATTTCTAGTAAAAAAGGTTAGAAAAAAATACAGAAAACAGATTTTAGATATGTTCAGTGCCTTGTGGGATAAAAGAAGCAAGCAAGCAATAAAAATAAACGAGAAAATATCAAAAGAAACCTATACCTTAAATTATTACACTTTGTCATCCTTGTCTTCAACTGATTGTGTGCCTCATTTTTTCCCTTTTTCATGGAACAACTCATGCATTTATCACTCTTCTCATAAAACCATCTTCTCCAGGAGAAATGAAAATTAGGAACAATTTTTTTAAAAATCATGTTTTTGAATAACTGTGCTGATTTCATCTTATAATTTGAACAACTCACTTTTTTGTGGGTTTTTTCTTTTTTTTTTTT
>VZTJ01000487.1:1184285-1262333 GCA_013397795.1 Orthonyx spaldingii | reverse complement strand
CTTTTTTTTTTTTCTTTTTTGAGGGGTTTTTGTTGTTGCTGTTGTTTGAGTTTTTTTGTTTTTGTTTTTCTTCTAATATCAGCAGACAGTAGAGAAGTAGAGAAAAGCCATAGGAGAGGAAAAAAGGAAGTTGTGGATGCCCCATCCCTGGAAATGTCCAAGGCCAGGATGGTTGGAACTCTGAGTAACCTGGTCTAGTGAAAGGTATCCCTGCCCATGGCAGGGCAGTTGGAACTAGATGGTCTTTAAGATCCCTTCCAACCCAGACCATGATTCCAGGAAAACATAAAAGGAGAAAATTAACAGGGAGGCAGATGGACATTGCCTGGCAAAGCCCTCTTATACTGCAGGGGAAACGTTTACCTGGCAAGCAGATTTTGAAGTATTTATCTGGACCATGACCTGAAGTCAGGATGTGTTGAAAAACTCATTGGAATCAGCAGAAAGTCATCCATTGATTTCAAGTATTGATGAAGCCTAAATCCAGCTGCAGATCATGAATGGAGAGACAAAGGTACACATGAATATTTCCAGACTTGAGGTCCCTCCTATAGTTCACAGATAGAAACTTTGAGGGTATTTCATCCCTGCTGAGTCCTTTTGCATGCTGTGGTATGAACGACAGCTAATCCTCTCCTCCCTCTGCCAGAACAAAGACATTGTCCTGCAATTCTAATACATCTTTTCTCATTTGACATTATTTCAGGTGACTTCTTTGCTATTCAATCATAAGAGATAGTCAGAAAGATAAATGATTTTGGGGACAGCAAAGAACAAAACAGCAGTATTTTAATGTGTCCTGGGTTTCTCTCTTCTTTTTTGCTTGTTTTTTGTTTTGTTTTGTTTTTTAATTTTAATTTCCCCCTTTAAAGTTTACTTGAAAACTGCATTTATTTCCTGTTGCAGTTGTTGCAGGTTAACACTGTTGTTTTATCAGGGAACATTTATCTTCAGGAAGAAAGTTATCCTAGTACAGGACATATCTTATCCAAGGGCAAATAGAAAGGGGAACATTTCCAGAGGGTAATGTTAACGTCCCTAATGCTATAAAAATAAATGAAATCTGATTAACACCACTATGAAGAAGCCATAGTCATATATAAAATATAGTTGCCTTGATTGGGAGCATTACTTTTGTCAGTTTAAGGCAGTGCATTAAAAGATGTGATAGCCTTAAAACCATGAAAAATACCTTAGTGCTTTGGCATTATAAATGGAGCTTGAAATCTGTGAAACTGTAGAGCTTTTAAAGTCAGATTTTCTCCAGTGAGAAGGAAGCAACACACTGCACATCTTTCCTTGGTTTTCTGACATGGAAAATTACACTGCACTGTGGGGAAAGTAGATTTGTATGGAAATGGGAACTTTGGGCAGGTGATTGGTTCCTTATTGTTGATTCATCATTTGGCTCCTCCAAATGCCAGTTTATTTTAAAGCAGTCTCTGATACACTCCAAGACCTTTTTTTTTTGGTTTTTTTTTTAGATTATGTTACCTCATACAACCTCTGATGGAGTGCTAAGAACTGAGCAGCTTTGCATGTACCCTTCAGCCTCCTCACCTCTGCAGAGGGCACAATGCCCAAAGGTGAACACTCAGACTTGCCAGACTCTCGTTAAATCAGGATGAACTTCTAACCAGAGACAAAAAAATCTAAGAGGTGAGGTCAGCAAGGGACAGCAGGTCTGCCAGAAGAACTGCCACCTCGGCAGCAGATCCAAGGCTGTTATCATCCTGCTGATTGAAGAATGACAGGACTAAGCAGGATGAAAGTCACAGAAGTTCGTGCTCAAGCACAGATTTTCTGGAGACTTCAGATGGGGAACTCTGGAGAAGTAACAACTACCAACGACCAACCACGTAACAGCAGAAGTAATGACCAGCATGGGAAGCAATTTGATTTACTGGTGTCTCTCCCAATTTTATCCATCAGAATTATATTTCATAAAGGGAAAAAAACCCCATATATCCAAAACACTGAATAACAGCAACCACCAAGCAGGAATGAAAACAATAATTCTTCTTCCTTACACTGAGATTGTGTTTCTTGCCTTCTTCCCTTGTCCGTCTGTTTTACAACACACTGATGGGGAATAAGCAGGAGGAGTTGAGGTGTGTGCACACCTGCAGGGTGATGATCTTATTGGCATCACAGAGACATGGTGGAGTGCTGGAATGGAAGGATACAGGCTCTTTAGGAAGGACAGGCAGGTGAGATGAGGAGGTGGTGTTGCCCTCTCTGTCAGTGACCAGCTGGAGTGTGTGGAGCTCCACCTGGGATAAATGAGGAATCAACCAAGAGTGTATGGGAGGGGAGGGACTCGGAAACCAGGTGATTATTAAAGTTTCTGGACACCAGCAACTTCCAGGGTGATCTGAAAGAAATTTCATCGGGAACAAAGCTGAAATCTTGGTGTCAGATCCAGATGGAGTTTTCAGATGCAAACAAAGATGACTTTTGCTTGAAATAACCTGGGAGCTTTTCCACTTCTGAGCTGACAGCATAAAAGTAATTCTGTCCTTCTGTTACATCTTGTTGTTAGTTGATAATCATTAGTATGAAATCTAGGAGGAATTAAACAGGAATTGATACAACATTCTTTTTGTATCTTGTAATATCAATTTCAGGATACAAATTTTGAGGTAAGCTGAGTGGGATACCAAATTTCTCTATTAAGGAAATTTGCATCGTGATTGATTTAAATTTTGTAAATGATGTAAACACAAAAGAATCCTCTCCTTTTCTGTCCCCTGAAGCAAATAAATGCATGGGCCAGATTCTGCTCTGGTTTTCATGTTCCATAACAATTCCTGTGGTTCCTGTTGTGGAGTTAAATAGGATTAAAGATTTTGCATTGGTTGTTCTGACACTAATGCACAGAGAAGATGGGCATGGCTGCAGGGAGCTGGTCAACCAGTTACTCATCTGCTTTGGATCTAGGCTGTAGGTGTTATGCAAAGGAAGTTTTCTTCATATCTGAATTTCCTACATGCTCAACAAAAAGAAATGAGGTGCTTTGAAAACCTTCAGAGGCTTTCTACATTCAAAGACAGGTCACCTAAGGGTTTGAAGAACCTAAAGCAGGTAAATGAGATCTCACTCTGGGAAGCTCCAGGGGTTTGTACCTTGCCACATTGCAATATTGCAGAAAGTGTTAAAACTGTCAATATTCCTAAAATATACAATGAGGAAGACTATGTCCAACACTGCATGAGCATCTGCAAAATAGAAAGGAAAAGGTACTTTTTCAAATCAGAATTGCAAGTGCAGGAGATTCTGGTTTTCTGCAAAACTGTTGAAGTTCTCTGAAATTCAAGTTATCATTGAAACTAGAAAAGATGGATTTTCACTTGTAAGTGTCACGTAAAGCAAAATAAAAATTTCCATGGAAATATATGCCTGATCTTAGAAAAGGATCAAATTTAAAAGAAAGGTTTTCCTTCTCCAGTTGCCTGGTGTACAGGAAACATGTACAGTGACAGAACATTTATCTTCAAACCCCTGCTCTGTGTAACCAGACCAGAATGAAGATATCCTGGAAGTCCTATCCCATAGATGATTTGTTTTATATTGAAGGAACTGCTATGAACTTCCAGTGAAAATTCTGCATATTCTGGAAATCAAATTTTTTTGTTGACACAAACTATCTGAGTCAATCTGAAACAAAGAAACCAAAAGAGTTTAGGACATATTTCTGTTGCTTTTGTTTTTTCCCCCTGTGTCTATATTAGTGTTCTAATGATAAAGTCATGAAACGCTCCCGTCATGAACACATCTTGAGTACAATATAAAATCTTTATATCAAAGATTTTATACCTTAGACAGGAATTATATCAATTTGTTTATAGAAATGGGAATATTTTTAGCAGTATAAGGTATCTTTATTCACATGGGAGCCCTTTGCTTTAAGGAATTACAGTTTCACTAATTGAGAAATGGTTATTTTCCTGTGAAAAGGAGAAAAGCCAACTACTCTCTAGGGAAGATATATTGCTTCACTTTTATTTATTGCATTCATGTGCACTTTGGCACATCTTGGGGCTCCAGAATTAGGCTGAGTTAAGCTTGCAAGATTGTGGGGTCAACATTTAAATTCTTGGCTCCAGCTGAATTTTAACAGTGCTGTGAGCCAGTGGCAGACACAGCCTCAATCAGAACTGGTGAGGTTCTGACATTGCAAGTCTGCAGCCGGACTAGTTTGAAGCATAAACCACATGAAGGAGACTCCCACTTCCATAAAAAGGGCCAGTGTCTCCCCAGTAAATCCACACCAGTATTCAGCCACCTTGAGGAGAAGGAAAGATATGAATGGAGCCAAGGGGAAAGTTTCAAAAACTGAGGTACGGAACACTTTGAGGAAAGACTGGTTCTTGTTTCACATCCATCCCTGTTGCCACAAAGTACACAAGGCAAACTGTTTTCAGAAAAGGGAGAGGTCCAGGGCCATGTCATTTCCCACCACTGAATTAATTTACATCATTAGAATGAATATTTTCATATTTCCATTATTTCAAACTTCCAAGCTTGCAAAACCTGAAAGATTTTGCTATTAAGCCTGTCCATACTTCAGCATTTACATTTGCATCTCTTTTTCTGGTACATTATTCATTAGCTTATTTATCTATCTTTTTAATTATTATGCCCATCTGCTTAATTATCTTCTTAGGGAGATTATCAATGCCTTCCATTTTCTTTGATGTCAATTTGAAAAGGGACAATGAGCTTAGAGATAACCATCATTTCAGCCATTTTGATGACATGCCTTGTCCTTTGACCAGCCTGGCAATCATCTGACCCCCCTCCTGACCTTTGCATAATTACCTATCCAATTTCCTTATCACCATTCTCCCTTTCAGTTCCTAAAAGCAATATAGCTGTGGTCACTGTCAAAGTCATGGTGACCTTGTTAGGATTCATTCTATAGCCCTAATGAGATAACCAATTAATCACTTATTCCTTTATCTCAATCCCAAGTAATTTCTAAAACTCCTGTTATGTCTTCTTTTTTGTTTTGACTAAATGTTAATTAGCTTGACCAACTTTACTCCCTTTGCATTCACCCATCATTTAAAACAATAAAATATATCTGAATAGTTTTGTTGCTACATTTCCTCTAAGTGTTCAGAAAGATCAGTTACTTTGCAGATTAATTTTCTTCCTCTACTACATACTCCTTAAATAAGTACAAAATATAAGAAAATTTTGTGGAAGCAAATTCCATGAAGTTATTCAACAAATAAGTCAAAATAAGAAATATCAAGCTTTTGTCTGGATGGAATATATGTAAAAAAATGCAAATTTCAGCTTGCTTTCAAGCCAAGGTTGGAGGATATTCTACCTGCCTTCCCTGCTGATTTCCTAAGTCTTTCAAAAAGTCTGGGAGAAACAGATGGACAACTCCTGGAGACCATTAGAGAAAACTACAACTGTCTAAAAAGTAAATTTGTTACAGATTTGTTCATTTGGCATCCTTAATCCCTTTCTCTGCTTCTTAAACTTGCAGAAGTATGTTCCATATAGAGAAATTTGCCCCCATACAAACACTGCCCCAATTTAAATGTACCAAAGACCAATGCTGAATGGAGGCAGGAAAGATTCACAGAATCATAGATTTATGAAATGGTTTGGGTTGGAAGGGTTAAAGATCAAGTTCCAATCCCTTGCCGTGGGGAGGGATGCCTCTCACTAGATCAGGTTCCTCAGAGCCCCTGGCCTTGGACACTTCCAGGGATGGGGCAGCCACAGCTTCTCTGGGCAACCTGTGCCAGGGCCTCACCACCCTCCAAGTAAAGAATCTCTCCCTAATATCTAATCTAAACTCACCCTCTTTCATTTTAAAACCATTGCCCCTGTCCAGTCACTGTCTCTCCATATAAAAAGTCACTCTCCCTCCTTTTCATAACCCCTCTTAAGGTACTGGAAGGCCACACTGAGGCCTCCCCAAAGCCTTTTCTTCTTCATTCTCAAAAATCCCAGCATCAGTCCAGGTATCTATAGCCACAGCCATGTTTGTGCTGTTTTCAGCTTGAGTGGATAAGCTTTAAATGCACACTTAGAAAGTCAGCTCAGCTGTCCCTGGCCTGTATCTCCTCTCAGGTCTGATTCCAGGGGTAACTCGTGAGGAGCCAGCTCAGGTGTATGCAGCCACAGGATATGCATTCCTCAGGAGAAGTTGAATCAAGGCTGAGAGTACAGGATCCAGCATGTTGTTAGGGATATCAGGCAAGCTGGCTTTCAGAGAAAAGACACTCATGGAAAGGAATATCTTCCAGAAGATGTCAGCTGAGACAAGCATTCCGTAGTCTTTTCATTTGAGTCCCAGACATGTTATTACAATAAAAAATTGAAGTGAAACCTTTTGATAAATATATAAATGTTGAGGTCAAAAAGGACTATTCTGATTCTTCACTCTGCTCTATGAATAGCAATGTTGTGGGCTCTTACTACACCCCCATCAGACTCTTTGCCATCCCAGAATATCTGCCTTGAGAGAAGAAAAGTCTCATCAACAAAATTCCTCTCCAGCAAGTGCTCTTAATTTTGCCATGAATCCCTCCAAAACTGCACATAAACAAAGTCAACAGATGTTAAATGTATGATCAATAGGCAAAGGCTGTAACTGAACAGCATTCATCTCTCCTTCAAAACTGACATATTCGTGGAGGGAAACAGTGCCAAAACAAATACAAGCAAAGCAATAGCTTGGAAATACTTTAAACATATTATTTGAATTCTCAGAAGTATCATTTTTAACTTAAAGTAAACATTGGCATGCAAACCTAACAGTCTGCGTAATCCAGTCTTGAAGTGTAACTTTATTTGTTATGGGGATTTGCTCAAGGAAAGGGGGAGGGAGGGCGAGGTGGGGAAATAAAATAAAAACACCCCTCCTTCCAAAAAAACCTCCTCTTCTGCTACTACAAAGAGGAACCGGTTGTTTCTGCAATGCTGCAGACATTTCACAAGGTCATGGAAGTGGCTGTCTCAAGCTGCTTTAGCAATTTGGGAAGGAGGAGGGATGGAATTGTTATGCACTTGGATGTTCACTTGGCACACCGGGATGGGTAGCCTTTGTCACTGTTTTAATAGGAGTCAGAGGCTGGGATGTGCCAGCCAGATTCCCACCCTCACGAGTGCAGGAGCTGGGTTCTGTGGGATTACTCTTATGTGAGGGAGGAAGGACCATAACCCTCCTTCTTTGGGAGCCTCTTGTGTCACGCTGCGGCCCACCGGCTTTTCCTGAAATACTGCCGGCTTCTGGCAATCTCCAAATAAATTCTTCAATTAACAAGGAAACAAAAGCCTCTGAGGACTCTAGCCAGGATGTGCTATTAAATGGGAGATGTTGCAGGCACCTTTTCCAGCTGAGAGAGAAATGAGGAGAAACATACCCAAAATATTTTAACAAGAGACGACTGGCAGAACAGCCCTCCCTTGCTGGGGATCAATTACATGCACTAGGGGAAAAAAAACCAGAAACCTTTATAGAATAATAGAGTCATTAAGGTTGGAAAAGACCCCTAAGATGAAGGAGTCAGTCACTAACCCAAGACTACCTAGTCCACCACTTGTGTCCCCAAGTGCCACATGTACCCATTTTTTAAATATCTCCAGAGATAATGACTCAGTTTTCCTGGACAGACTGTTCCAAGGCTTGACAACTTTTTCCATGAAGAATTTTTTCCTAATATTCAGTCTAAATCCCTCCTGACATAGCTTGAGGCTGTTTATGATTTTTTTCCCATCTACATACTAGTCAATAATCTGAATTAACTAATAAAGTAGATGAGTCTTCTTGGCTTTATGCACATCAATTCTTTATTTCAGTGGAGTTATCTGACTTTCAGGACTCAATATTCCTTGACCAGACTTTGCTTTGACTGCATCATCTTCATTGTAAAACTAACATTTTATTTTATTATTAATTTAATGTTATGGCCATTGGTACACTCTGGCACACCATTTATACTTACTACCTGTAAAGTAGAGGTTCACTTTATATATCTAAGATTGAAATGTTTAGTTGAAGCTTATTTTCTAGATTATCTCCCTGGACAGAGAATTGGAGAAAAAATATGAACAAATTCATTCTGTCCTGAAGTATTTTAATAACATGAATGGCAGCCACTGCTTGGGGACTGGCTGGGCATCTGTCACTGGATGGTGGCAATTGCATTGTGCATCTCTTGTTTTCTATATTCTCTTATAATCATCGTTATTTCCCCTTCCTTTTCTCTCAAGTTTTATCTCAACCTGTGAGTTTTACCCTTTTCCCAATTCTCTTTCCCATCCCACAGAGGGGGAGTGAGAGAGGGGCTCTGTGGTGTTCAGCTGCCTGCTGGGTTAAACCACAACACTGCTCCATACTTAAAATCAAGGAGAATTTGTCTCCACTTAATATTAAATAATTAAATATTCATTGGAACAAAGAGACAAACTGGTTGAGTAGTTAATGCTTCTGTATAGATCACATGCAAGATCGTATTTTAAGTCTCTGCCTTAATGACTCTTTAATTATTTATAGAAAATGGAAGCACTTCAATGGGAAGTTCAGAGAGACACCTGCCTCCATACCATCACTGTCACAGGAACTCAGCCAGTTCCCTGTGTTTGTGGTTCTTATCTGGACTGTGGAAATATGAGGTTGAGTTCTAGACCTCACAAGAAAAGGACTTGAAGTTAGATTCTTCCCATTCTTGGTAAGTCCCAGAAGGCATCATACATGTCCAGACTCATATCTGCTTTTTTTCCCCCAAATTTCAAAACAATTGTTCCAGTGTAGAATAGAGAAGAGGGTGTGTGGAGAAAATCAAAACCAAAAATGAAAGTTATATCCAGTGTTTTCAAATCTTGTCAGCTCCTGGTTTCAGTTTTAACCTGAGATTCTCAGCACTACTTTTGAACAGCGTATTTTCATAATGTGAATGCAGCCTCACAAACTACTGAGTGACCAGAAGCATTTGTTCTGATTAAAGAATGCTACAGAAAATTATTTAAAGAAAAGGGAAAAAATATTTTTTTATCCCAACCTTTCTCCTCTTCCCTATATTCTTAAAAAGAGAAGAAAAAAAAATTAAAAGAGAAGAAAACAAAAACTCAGCCAAAGTGGAAGCCAATTCACCTCAGGAAAATAATTTGGCATCAGCCTTTATCGACAGCTGCACTTCACTTCAGCACCTGTGTGTATCATTGCAAGTGATGAATGATTGGGGAGGCTGTTTTGTATTAGAGAAACACGTTGTGGCAAAGCTGGTATTTATATTTACAGGATAAGCTGGAGTTGGACCTGTCTTATGAGACTCAGATCTTGGTGGTAAAGGTGGGATGTATTGGCTGTGTAGATGTTACTAAACTCAGGAATGCCTCCAGATTTTAAGGTCTGAGTAGATACATTGGCCATGTCCCAGCTTGGTGTTAGGGTGAGACCATCTCCGCCCTATCCCAAAGTTCTGGTTTCATTGAACACAATGATTTTGATAAACTGTCAAGTGTGGGGTCTGTGCAAAAAAAAGGGAAAAATATACGGGAAGTAATAACATCACTGAATAGAACAAACTTCTGCAGAAATCAAAAATAATCGTGTTGTTTGATACAAATTTAAAAATAACTTCAGGGGGGATGAGGTGGGGAGTGGAAAAGGAACCAAAAGAAAAAAGTAAAATAAATCATCTTATTATTGTATTTCAAAATGGTATTTTCACAAAGGGATTAACTTGCATCAGGGAAGAATCTTAAAAGGAGGATAAATAATAAACAAGGCAGACATAAGGCATTGGACAAAACACTTGTCCACTAAAACTATAGAATTGTTTCACACACGAAAAGAAAAGAAATTGTTTTGGATTATTCCAAGCTGAAAATACTTTTTCTGGAGATTTTTGTTTTTCTCATTAAATTGAAAGCTCTTCGTATTTGTACTGCTTTAAGATATTTATTTCCAGAAGCTTACTTCAAATCCCATTGAGATCAGCAAAAGACTATCAGGTGACATTAGTTATTGTTCATTTGAAGTCCATGAGATTAAACCTTTTCTACTTTTTTTCTGTGACTTTGTGAAAGTTCTGTGCTGTTAAAGCCAGGGAATCTTCTACATCTGGTTCTTTTTCTTTTCTTTATTGCATTTTGGAGAGATTATAAATGTTAATAGTTTCAAATGACTTACCAAAAAAAAGACAAAGCACACAAAAGCTTTCTTCTCTTCTCTCAGTGGTACTTATTTTGGGGATATATTTCACTTAACATTATCATAACGCTGGAATTATGGATTCTTGGCTGGTGGAAATTGCAACAATCTTAATTGATGGATCAACAGCACTTAATACTCTTAAAAGTCTGCTTCACCATTTGTTCCAAGTCAGATTGTCATAGAACACAGACCAGGCTACAATAGGACTGAGTAATATTTACTTATCTGATGTGCACTGATTCCAAGATACAGGAATGAATTTGCTGTGCACCAGTTCTGTTAGCCAAGCTTTTTCCCCAGGCGCCAGTATTTAGACAATGTAACATTTTGGGTGAAAACAATGTGATCACTTATTAACAGGTATTTATTTTCATTTTTGTACTTATTGGTAATGGTTTCAGTTAGCACATTTTGTTCAACAGTACAGGATAATATACCCATAATAATTACTTTTTATTTTCTCAATTCCTGATTACTATTAAAAATGATCACATATATTCCCAAGTACCAATCAAACATTTCCTAAAATCTAAAGTCCAGCAGGAAGTGCAATTTTTGACTTGCACTAAGCTGTCCCAAACACATCTTGACCTTCACTTATCCTCCAATTTACCCAGATGAGTTGTTCAGATGTATAACTGAGTTTGTCACAGTTAAAATCTTATGCATATAAGGACATCTTTTTCTATCATTAGAATTGTTTCTCCATCTTTGTCTTTATATGCATACACACACACACACACATACACACACACATACAGGTATTTTAACTTGAAGGTTAATGAAGTTCTTTTAAATAAGGAATACATTTGTTTTTCTACTCCGTAAAGAAAAACCCCCAGGAAAAAAACATATTTTAAGCTGATCAAAATTTGACTTTTACCCTCTTTTTTATACTATATACCTACAGTATACATACTTAGAAGAAATTAAAAAATAAAAACCAATTTAAAAAGAGAAAAAATCTTTTCTTCAGGAATGGTAAAGTTCATTTGTTTGTATTTACAGAAAAACACTTATTTTAAAAATTAATTTCTGATGAATGCTGCTTTGGTCTATGAATCAATTTGCAGTTTAAAGAACTTCTCATGATGAAGCTACTGTTATCCAATGCAGTTGAATCCCAAGAACTAAAATTTATCTTCCTAGATATTATAGTCTAAATGTAATTTTTGTCATTGTAATATAAGTTGATATTTGAAAATTCAAATAGAATATATTATTGCTAATGATGGCGACTATACAATTATTTTTACAAATGGTCTTTCATTTTGTCCATTTTCCAAGGTAATCCTTGTGTTACACAAACAATTCCTTAGGAGAATGAGATAAATTTGCCTAATTGCTACAGGTGTGATATTCCCAAATGAAGCGATTGCTTTAAAATGAGTTTGATGTATGCCATTGGTGTCAAGGGAATTATCTGTTTGTCCAGATCTAATTATGCTGAAGGGAATCTCAAACGCAATTAGCTGCTTCTCCCTCTCTCATACAACAAGAGAAAATTAGCTTCTTAATTAATAATGAAAGCTTCTTGATTTTACCAATGAAAACTCAAAGTGTATGTTGGTGCTTTAAATAATTACGGTATTTGAGGTTTGGTGAAAGTTTATTTGCTCGCAGAATGCTGCACTTGTTTTTATTAAAAGTCTTGATATGCGATGGCGTGCAATACTTGAATGGAGATCATCTTCTCCAACCATTAACAGTTTAGTCCAAGCTACTGATCAGACACAGCCTTTATGATTCAAGGAAGACAGGAAGGAATACACCAGGTCAGTGGCTTCCACGTTCTGCCTACAGGACCCACACGGAAAAATACTTGAGTTAGTGGTGAATTAAATAGGTTTGGGAACAATATGGGTACATTATTTTCAATATATGAACTGAAGTTTTATCTAATTATGGTGGTTGTGCCTACTCAAACGTGAGAGACCAATGTGTTCCCCAAACACTTCAGTGTCTGAACATCTTCTGGCCACCAAACCCCAGGTCAGCAGAGTTGTGATTGCTGCTTTATTGCAGGGAAGCTTGCAAACGGGAATTCACATGACACAAACCATGTCAAACCTTCCCTGGAAAAGAGTGAAACCTGATAATGCTCATCTGCACATGGAAGAGCAGTACAGACACAGAAGGAACCACTCAGTTTTTTTCTGTGACTTTTTTGAAAGGGTCAAGCACGTGGCCATTCACAACAACTCCCTGAGAAAGCAGACATGACAGTAGTAATGCTAATGTAGTTTGTCCATAATAAACACTATTTTTGAGCACCAGTTTGACAGGATTTTCATCCTGTGTGTTCTTCCTTGGGACGGTTGATTATCTGCTGCAGCCCATCTCTGTCCATCACCTCAAGAGCTTTCTCTGTCTCTACATGTACTTTCTCTGGGACATTCTCTTTGAAATGTACACATTTATACATTATTAACTTATACTTTGCAATTATTGACCCTTCTTGTCTAACTTTGGAAAGTCGTTTTGTTTTCAAGCTGTGATGCCAAGTCATCCTGTCACCTTTTGAATGAAAATCATGACATCCGTCTCCTGGAGCATCACCACTTTGCAATCTCACAGAAGAACTTTCACTGGGCTGTTCTTGATGAGGAGGTAAAAGGCCTTAGTAGTTGGTTGCAGATTCTTCGCTGATGATTATCAACATATTTTTCTCCCCACTTTTTTTCTTTGTTTTGTTTTAAACATGTCCAGAGTTTACCAAATACATACAGATTTAACATATTTGTCTCTGACTTATGTTTCTCTCATGGCTGCAAGAATTAATTATCTAAAACAAGCACATGCCACTATGTAATACAATTGCCAGATCTTTTAAAGAAACCAATTCTATATAAAAGAAATAGAAGAATCAAAGCCCAATCTTGCTACATATATATGGTATATATCATGTAAATATTTTTCTGTTACAATTTTTCTCTCCTGTTTCATCTGCTTCGTCCTCGCTCCAATCACTTTTGTATAACTTTTCAGTTTTTTCACTCTGTATTCCTCTCTATCTATCCTCTTATTTATTCCATTCTTAATGATCTAATTATGTTCAACTTTAAGTGTATATACAGTCCTTCATGGGTTCATCAGATTTTGAGGAAGACAAAACAAGATTCTTTACTATAATTTCAATACCCTTACTTTACTGCTTCTTTTGAGGATGTTTACTACATCACATAAAACATTCATCTATTATTATTTTACTTGATAAACACATCTTCTATCAAGCCTGTTTTCTTATCCATGGGGCAAACTGCAAATAGGTACAACTCAAGATGGTAAAATCAACGTTCTTTGGGACACTGTAGCTGGTTACAGAAAACTTTTTTAAAATCCTCCATACCCTGGAGGTAGAATTTGTCAAGATGCTCACGTAATTGAAATTTTCTATGGCTGTTAAGAACCAAGAGAATAGCAGTTCTTCCCTCCAAATGAAATCTCACTGCCAGATTTGTATGACATTTCATGATCCAAGCTTAATTTGTTATACATTGTTCCCAGAAGGTGAGATGAGATTACATGGAGCCATACATTAGTTAGAAGATTTATTTTACACTTACCCACTCGAAGTTCCTTTCTAGTTATTCAAACAGAATAGAACGATCTTGATTAGTTAATCTCTCTACATCAGCGTTTTTTCCACAGAGCACTTCACAGAAATGTTTTAAAATTTCACAATTAAAAAAGCAATTAAAAAGGATTATCAAAATCAAAGTTGATCTTTAATTACTGCCTATATCTAGATCTTTATTCCATGATATACCAGATAAAATACTCTTAAAAATGCTTTGTTAATAGCTTTTTATTACTGAGAACATAGGAAATTTCAGTCTTTTGAGGCACGTCCCTTTTTAGATCAACTTCATTTTCAGGTTGTCATCTAAAACTTTATTTCCATCAATCTTGTCTGGCTCTAGCTGAGTAAGCCATTCCTTTATCTTCTGCCCACCGTGAGAATTGGCCACCTTGCAATGACTTGGGTAGTGTGGTCAAAGTCCTGCTGTAATTTCTCCAGTGAGAAATTGCTTTCTATCGCCATCTTAGTGAGCAAATCTCTTCTGGCATCTGTTCAGTCAGGTCTGCCTCTGTGAATGCCTGCAATCAATTTTTGGACATTTGGATTTCTAGAAATATTCAGGGAAATATTCAGCTGCTCTTTTTCCCCACACCAGTGCTGGCATAATGGTTTGCTAAAAGTCTTTGCAGTTTTACAGTTTTTGCTGAAAAATTGTTGTTGAGCAGAAGCAGTAGCAGGATAGCAAAGGTTCTCTAAGGATGATTTCAGCTTGACTTGCTGTAGCATTTGAATGAACAGAAGGGAAGAGAATTAAAAATGCTGGTGCTCAAGACTGCTCTGCATTTGAACCTAGTTGCATTTAAGAATATTTTGAAAAATAAAGGAAGGATTTTGTGCAAGACTGAAAAAAATATTAAAGACAACAACATATATATAATTAGAGCTATCACTGGATTGAAAAATCTCACCATAGTGAAATTCCTGCTTGGTTCAGTTAACTTTTTTTTTGTTGCTAACCTCAGATTGTCAGTGAATTATGCTTCTCAAAAAAGACCCCATTTCACATACCTTTTATATGAAAAACTGTGAGGGCGAGGCTCAGTTCACCAAATTTCAGCAACATGAAAACTGCACCTTGTTTAATCTAGTCACTTAAAGCTTGGCTCACACACTTCACAGGGTCATCTGGGATGTGCTTGGAATCCAGGATCTATTTGATCTCCAATTGCCTCTCCAAAGGGAATCTCTCCAGACTCATGTGAATACCTCAGACTTACGGAGGTTTTCAAGTGGTACTGGACACTTTCTTCAAGCAACCTGAAAGCAGAGTTGGTTTTCAAAGTGAGGCACCAAGGATATAAAGCTATGAGTCATTTTATCTAATTAAGGTATCTTAATCTACATGCCAGAGCCCCAAAATTTTAGATTTCTATGAATAGGTGTCTGGATGTCAGACGAGTGTCTGAGGTCAGCAAAGAGTTACGTAAATGCCAGGGAAAAGAACAGAATGAGGTCAGCATATAGTAATTAGGATTTTTTTAATATATCATGAAAGTTTTCTGAAGTTCTTCAGGGTGGAAAAGACAAAGAAAGCAACCATTCTCAAATCCCCTCCTCCCACACTGAGGCACTAGAGAACCCCCTGAATCCTTACATTATACTACATCCTACTATATAGGAGATCAAAAGCTCAACTTTTGCCCTTCTGCCCTTAGAGTTTGGGGGACCCTGAACCCAGCTTGTTTGGACTAGTGCAAATTGATATGTCCAAATCAATAAATCCCTTGTTGGCCTCTTTAACGCCATCTGAACTCCTTCAGGTCCCAACCACACTGTACAAAGACAGTACAAGCACAAGGCAAGCAAACCTCAGGGTCAGGTGAGGTTTTCTGCAGTGACAGCTGAGTGAGGACCTTGTCAAAGAACTTTGTTAAAGTCACCCTCCTCTCCAGCACAAGCATTAGGCCATCAGGCAGGGTTTTCGGACTCTTTCTCACATGGGAATATTACGCTGCAAAAAGACACGAAATCCCAATGTTCTCAAAATATTTCCTTTTTAATATCTGGATTCTTTCCTAATTATTTTCAGATTAATTCCCAGCTAATACATAAGGATGAAATTTGGCACATGACCTATAACCCCAAGCATGTTGTAATTCTGTTACCAATCTCCTGATTTCATGGGGGTCTTAACAAGCACCATATGTGACACACTGTGTTCCTGTGCATTAATGTGGCCTAATGATCCAGGGAATCTCTGGCACTGCCCAGCCTTGCCACACTGTCAGCAGTTGAACAATGGTGACACCAAGGTCTGATGAAATGGTTTTTTCCATGTCCTCAAGGCTGGAAAGGACTCTCTGGTATCCCATAGTGTGCTAACCAGTGTGGGATTTGGTTTCTTTGCTTCTGGTTGGTGCCCGTCCTCAGGTGATGCACAAGGTAAATGCTGTTTTCCCCCAACCTTTGTGATCACTATGCTCATACTGTTCTCCTCAGACACAATTAACAAAGGGTGCAAGAGCACGAAAATTCCCTGAACTGTGTTAAAATGGTTCACACTGGAGGGGCAGTCCTGGAGGTACTTTGGAGGCAAGAGCAGGCTCTGGCCTGAGAGAGGAATTGTTAATAGTACTAATGAAGAAGTCAGCATAAAATACCATATCAAACCAAAGGGTAGAACACATCTGGCATCTTAGCAGCCAAGTCAGAATAGAGACCAGCATGCAGAGATGAACTGTCTACCCAACCAGGTGCATCCCTGGACACACAAGCTTGACCCCAAGCCCAGAGACATCCACGGGAGTATTCCTACCAGCTTCAGTGGGGTGTTTGGATTGCATCTGGAGGGCAGGGCATGTTTTTTACTGCTGGAAGAAAGTTTGGTTTCATGAGGTAGAAATGGCTGTTAAATCACAGGCTGTTCCCCCACTGAACCCATAACAGAGTCATAGAGTGGCTTGGGTTGGAAGGGACATTAAAGGTCATGTAGTTCCAACCCCCTGCCATGGGCAGGAGAGCCACGCACTAGATCAGGTTTAAAAAAGTGTCCCAAACAAACTCAGCCCTATTGTGGACCTGTTCCCTCCTTCAAGAAAGACTCCATTTTCCATTCTTGCTTCAGAGAAGGGGTTGTTGCCCCTTTTCTCCTTCTCTGTCTGCCATATATTGTCCTCATCCTAATCACCTGTCTGACACCAACCCATAAAACCTTGCCACACTAACTACATCATTAATCCTTTCTTAAACCTATATATGCAATGACTCTTACAAACCACCATGGATCTACTGTATTGTCTGAAAATGAGCTTCAAATCTAAAGGTTTTCAGGCCTGTGGGGGAGAAAACCCATTACATGTGATAGCTCTCTGCAAATGTGGGCAATTACAGATAGAAAAATCCTCCTTACCACTGCTGAAACTCTCTGTGATCAGCTGCATTCACACTTGCAACCTATAGAGTGTAGGACTGAAAAGGCTTCACTAATGATTTCTACGTTGGACCAAATGATATCCTTGACAATAACGTAATCCCGAGAACCCTCGCTCACTTCCAGTCGTCACCATCGGGGCCACAGGCTGGCACAGATGAGCCAACACGCTCCTCCAGACCTGCACTTATGTTTCAATAATAAAAGCCCAAATGCAGAACGTTTTTTTCGCCCTCTCCTCCCTCCCAAATGCTACTGATCGTCCTATTACCATGGCAACCAACTCCTGCTGGCATGATCAAGAAAAAACCTGATTTGGGATTTTAATTAATTGCTTGGAAATGGAAATGTAACAGTGACTGGCAGTTCAACTAAGCACGTTTGCAAAGTGAATAAAAATAGAGTTTCTGAAATACTTGAAATTGTTTCACTGGATATAACCCACATTTTTTACGATACACCTTAATTTATTCTGCTTCATAAAATAAATCTGCCAAATGTACTAAGCCATTTTGTCAACACAAATCATTTTGGCAAATACTTTAATCCTTCTTCTTAACAAAATGTATTGTATTAAGAAAAAAAAAATCTAACCCATCAGTATAAACCCATAGGTTTGATCTGAACGGATGCCTTTTTCACCAGTAGGTCATATTTATAAAAGGCTTTCATCTTGGCTTCACAAAAGAGGATGTTCTTCTTCTGAAGCACGTGATCACTCATTAACATTGATGGCTGCTACACCCCCATATTCAGCAGAGAATGGAAGAGAAATGGCTTTCAGTTGATTTTTATGACCCCCAGTCTCTCTATTTTCAAAGAAAATAGAGTAGTCATTGTCTGGGTATGGCACCACCCTCTCCTGCAGGCTGCCAGTGTTGCTGAGGTGGTGTCATGGGTCCTGCATTGCTCAGCCAAGAAAAAGCCCATTTCTCTCCAGATTTTTAGGAACAAGAGGATTAGGATGATATTCTTCTTGTCTCTGTGCAGGTCTGTGTACCCATAGTTTCCAGCATCATGCTAATTTTGTAGGCCTTGTAGTTTCACACTATTCATGATATGTGTGTATATATACATACACACATACACATATATATACATGTATATGTAAATAGATATATCTAAAACTTCTTTCTTTAAGAAATTAAAAGAGGTTGTGAAGGATTCAGAAGCCCCACAGCACACCCGAAACTTGAAACAAACTTCATCAGCTTCATAAACTGCTCCAGTTATCTCTCCTGACAGAAAGTTGTAGTGAAGTGGAGGTCATTCTCTACTTCCAGGCAGCAAGTGATAGGACAAGTGGAAATGGCCTCAAGAAATGCCGAGGGATGTTTAGATTGGATGTTACAAAAAATTTCTTCACTGAAAGGGTACTGAGGCATTGGAACAGGCTGCCAGGGAAGTGGTAGGATCACCATCCCTTGAAGTTTTTTTAAAAAAATGTAGCTGTGGTAGCTAGAGACATGGATTAGTGGTGGCCCCAGCAGTGCTGGGTTCATGGTTGGACTCAATAGGGTTTTTTTCCTGCCTTGATTCCTTCCTTCTTACATGATTCTGTGATTCTCCACGTTGAGATGTTGGCCTGATGGAAAAGCTGAAACATGGTTAGCATAAATATGGTTGTGTTGTAAACATGACATGGACACTTCTCAGTGACAGCACGATAATGCAGTGCCACACGGAGACAAAAAATTCCATATTACTGGTAAAGGACTTCCTTATCCACAGCAAGAGTCAGGGTACCTGGATGGAAGCAGGAGCCTTCACTACCAACAGCTGTCTTACCTTCCTCTGAGATTTTAGCTTTCCACTTATTTTTGTTCTTTACAGGCCACTGACCTCCCTTAAAATTAAAGTTAAGTATGAACAATTCTACATTAACTCATTTATTTTCACATATTTACTGATTTTCCTCCAAGCAGATTTTGTCAGTCTTACAGAAGTAAAAGACCCTGCAACTCCCACTACCAGAGTATTAATTTATGTCACAGGATCATATGGCTGGCCCAGAAGTTACTAAACTTCCTTACTCAGTGACTTAGTTATATTTGAGATGTGACTGGTTCTTGCCAGTTTTCACACATTTTCAATGTTGCTCTTTAGTGAACACTATTCACTCAACCCGTGAACTCTACTCCAACTCATGGTAGACAACCTCAGTGAATAGAGCTGTACTGGATGATCTGAGTTGAGTTCAATCAACTATTTTTAAAGATTACACAGGATTGGTAGAGGTTCTGGCGAGGTCCTTTTGTTTTCAGTCTTGGGCCATATTTACTCACCATTCCCCACCACTTTTCCTTTCTCCTGTGACATCTTTAAAATACAGGTAATAATTTCCATTATTGGAACATCTTCTAGGACCTAAATGTCATTAAGCTGGTAGAAATTGTAAGACAAAATGAAAACACAAGAAATCTGGTGATTATCTATCTCTTATGCTCTCCATCATCTATTGGTATTTCTAAGGCAACTATCTTTGTGTTATCTAAGCACTGTAATATAATGCAATCACTTGCAAGTTGTATCTAAGTGCAGTGGGTTTTACTTATTAATAACATAGCACTTATCTTCAAAGTGCTTCACAAACTAATTAATTCTCCCAGCACCTTCTCCCTGTCAGGCAGGTGAGACAACTATTATTCCCATTAAACATATCATTCTGATTATTACATGAGGAAATAAGGTTAAGTTACTCATCCTATCTCCCAGAATAGGCAGTGAGTGTCAGAAAGAACACCTGAGCTCAGTTATTAGGAAATTGAGTTTTGACTTGATTTGAGACCACCTCAAAGTCCCTCATGCCTGGACAACGTCACTGGTAACAAAATAATTATGTGCTTCGCTAAAAATTAACATGAAAAAGTACAACGGGATTCTTTGTCTGAGACCATTTTTTGTTTGCTTGTTTTTAAAAAGGGCCCTGACCAACCAGCTCCATTCTGCTGTGCGAGTCATCCACAGTATTGGGCTTGTGAAATGACTTACACTGATTTGACTGCTTCAGTTTTACATGCTCCATTATTTTGTCATTATTCCTCAGCCTGCACTCCAGTTACTGCATCTCCCAGGTAAGGAAAACACATGGGAAAGATATTTAACCACCAGGGGAAAGAAAGAAATTATAATAATAAGGCCTACCTGTTAAATCATTCTAATTCCTTGATAGTTCAAAATAATTTCTGCCTCATCAGACTGTTTACAACTCTATCACTCTGGTTTATCTGAAGGTATGGATATCTCATGCCACGTGAATACACATTTAAGAACCAGTTCCACTCCTCACAACTTCAATGGCTAGCTTGGAATTAGGATCATGCCATGAGATATTGCATAACTATTAGCAATAGCTAATGACATTCATCAGATGAGATAGTTCCAGGAGGTAAACAAAGATAAAGGCATAGCAGTTGCCCAAGTGAAGGAGGTCTTATATTAATTAGCCCCATAAAACACAGTAGCCTTATCAAGCTGTAGGGTGGCCCAAAATCTACTTAAGCTCATTGTGTAATGATGGCCCAGTGGGCAGAAATCCACCAGCTGCCTCCTTGTAGGAGAGTGCCTTCCTTGGGGTACTTGCCAACAGAAACATTATGCAGCAGGATTAAAAAGTGTTTTAATTATTTGCTGAAGGTCAGCTTGACAGTGTAGCCATTAAGTATATACATACACATACAGACACACATAACTTTATTCCTACAGAATTAAAAACATGAGAAATTGGATATTGGCACACCTGTGTTCTATAAGGATGAAGAGGGAACTTCAAAAGGCTGGTTTGAGTTTCAGGAAAACACTCCAAGCCTTTGAGGTAAAATTCATCTGCCCCAACTTGGACGTCTGAAAACTAAACAACTAAGTCTGAGCTCGTCACTCCAAGCTCCTTTTGTGGGGAGAAACGGGCATCTCCAGAGTACAATTCATCTTATCCCATCATAGGTGTCTGAGATGGACTGGATGAGTCACTCTGTGGAGGTGCCCATGTGTCTCTGCCAACTTTGAGGGAGCCTAGCTCAGATTTAGACATTTAATTTTTTGGTACATAACATTGGGTGAGATGAATTCCATCCTTATATCCTCCTTTCAGGCTTGGTTCCAGCCCCTTCACAGCCAGTTGGCATTGACATGGAAAATGTGGAACAGGGTCAATGAGTACCTGGTGCTTTTCTGCTACTTTTCCCTCTAGCAGGACAGAATTCCAGAAATAAAGTGACATGGGAATAGGAAGGAAAAGAACAACTTCTTCCTCCCAAAAATCAGGCACAGTTTGTGACATTCTGTAATTTAACAAATGAGGGACTTGCTGGCAGGACCTTCTTTATTTGATATTTCCTCACTGAACCTGAATTCACGGACCTCTATTTCAGCAGGTGAGTCATGCCGTTGACTCCAGGAAGATCATAGGGCCAGTGAAAGTTGAGTACATACATAAATGTTTTCAGGATCAGGCACATATAAGTTAATTAGAATTACATATTTAAATAGCTTTGTGGATCTTGGCCTTTGTTCATAACCTTCATCATCTGAGGCCTGAGACTGCAGCCTTCACAGAACACGATACCAGACGTTCATTTTCCGTTTGGAAGGGTGATGCTGAGGAGGAAGGGGAGAAGGAAGCAAGACACATTTACAGTTTTGACTGGACAGTGTGATCATGATTTTAGTGGCAAGATTTTTAGATTGTTCCTGAGATATTTCTATTTATGTAAAAATGCTGGAAACCTTATTTCAGGGGGAGAAAAAAAGTGCAAAGTGTTTGCCAGAGGAGGCCTGAGCTTTGAAAGGAGATGAGGGTACTCTTTGCATTTCTATGCATTTATTTGCATAAATACACAGAAACTGGGGGGAACACAAGGCAACTTTCAGCCTATTTCTAGTCAAGCTGCTAAGTCACTCATGAATCTGCTTCAACTGTAATAAATTTTAACTGTATGGAATTACCTTTGCATAGACTTTTCATGTAAAGACTATTTCTGTTCTGTTTGTACAGCACTTAGAACAAAAAATAATAAAAGCAAGAGCACAGACACACACAAAAAAAATTATTTTCTGTGCCCAAATCAATGGAAAGTAGAGAAACCACAATAATTCACCCACTGTCATCTCATGGAAAACCCTTTTCTCCACATATCAGAAGAGTTAAGTCTTGCAAAGGCTCCCTCTCTACCACTTTCCTATGTCTCAACTGAAAGTGACAACTTCAAGGTCAGTGGAAAGCGACAACATAAAAACACCCAATTCTTGTTAACACAGCCTGGAATAGTGGGTGGGCCGTCTCTCAGGTGAGAAAAGGCAAGCTGCAAAGCAAATACCTGAGGTGACTTCTCCTTGTTTGAGTCTGCTACCCTTAGGGCTGTGTTCTTTTGGCTGGGGATATCTGTTGATCTTACCTCTTAACAGTAATTATGCCAGACAGCTTTTTGGCTTTCAGTTCTGCTTCATAGGTAACATAAATCATACAAATTATTACCACAATGCTAAACTGTAATTACCCACAGACCCTGACGTGCTAAAAGGTGTATTAATTTGATAATATAATAAATACATTACTGCATAAAACTATAATTATTACTTCAAAATTGACACTTATACCAGCTTGATTTTTTTTTCCCAGCAGGCAACTCAATTGTGCATTGACCAATACCAGAAATGTTATTTGAATTCAGTGAGACACGTTGAAATGTAATTTGGTAACATGTGGGAGGCCTCTCTTAAAGGGACATATCACTAGAGTTAGTTTGGGTTTTGGAAGTTATAATTCCATAAAGCAATAAATTACTCTGTAGTTCAAGAGGAAAAACATATCTGACAAATAGCCCAGGAAATGGGAATGATATCAACATATCTATCAAATAGCCCAGGAAATGGGAACAATATCAATAAAATACTTAAAATGTTACCAGTGGGGAAAATAATTCACAGAATAACATAAATAAACACCCTTATTTATGTTCCTTCAAATGCTGTTGGGGGGCAAAAAAAGTGACTGACACTATAGGAGAAAATTCCCCTTTTTTTTTTTTTTTTGCATGGAAAAACTGACAAACATATCTGTGGGAAAGACCGAGGTCTCAATTCTGCAACTGTTTGGGTGTGGACAACCCCTGGCACAGCTCCCAGGTTTGTTTTATTCAGTGACTGCCTAATGTAAAATACATAAACAAGCCTGGGAACAGAGGTCGTAATCCAGACCTGCTCCCTCTCAGCTTGGCAGCCCAACTGCTGTAACACCAACTCAGGGTCCTGTTTCCCATTTTCTTTTATATTTTGCCTGTTTCACGTGGTCCATATAAACTTGTAAGGAGTGAGTCTTATATGTTCAAGGCTTCTGAAACTCAGGATAAAAATGAGCTCACTTCTTGTTCCTGATTGACTCCTTTAACGGCTGGTGAATGTGCAGGAATCAGTCATACACACCTCTGCTGGCCTATGTGGAATTGATATTTACACACTGAGTGGTTTTTGTGGCAATTTCTCTTTGGGTTTCTTCCTGTTATTAGGATCTTAAAACGTGTACCTCCTGGAACTCTTCAAAAGTATTTGTTCCCAAGTTTTCTGTAACAGCTTGAATACCGGTGATTTTTCAAGTTCTTCTCTCATTTTTTTATCCTCATTTATACTTTGGCTTGTAAAAGAAGGGGAAAAAAACTATCAAAGGAGAAGGGAATATCAAGTTTATTTCAAGTTTTCGGTTCTGGGTGGTATTGCTATCATTTGATTTCATGTATTTACACTTACACCAGTTGCCATAGGCAGATTCTATATTCAAAGGACAGCTATAGGCATCTTTGGAAGAGCTAAATCAGAGGATCTTCCTTCTGCAGGTGTTTCCACTACAAAAAAGTGAGACTATGATGATTAACTCAGTAAGCCTCATTCAAAGTTTCTAGGTTTTTTTCCATTACCAAAGTAGAAATAAAGGTAGGGAAAGAATTGCTCAGAAGGAAGAAGTGAAAAATGGAGAAGAAATGAAGGAGAAAAATATTAGAATATTAATATAATAAAAGAACCTGAAAACAGCTTAGTTTCTTTTCTTTGATAAAAACATGTAAATTAATTTGTTAAAAGAGCTTAAAATGTCCCCATTAACTTTTTTTTTAGAATACTTGAAAAAAGATCAACAATAAAAATTTATAGGGGGAAGGTTAGTTTGGTATCAGAAACATTTGCCACAGAAGCAGAAAACCTCCTTTCAATACCCTTGACTTCTGTCAAGAAGGGATTTATTCTCTACCTACCTGCAAGACAAGTATATTTTCAAATGTGAGGAATGTTGGGAAGATATATATTTTGAAGAATCTTCATTATGATGCTTAAGACCATTCACAGGAGTGCAAAGGCCCTGATTCTCTTTATGTAAATATCTGTTCAACTTCTGTGTAAATAGTTTTAACAAGGTGAGTTCCTGGGTTGCACTTAAGGGTCAGTGAAAATGAATGTTGTGCAGCTTTATCATTACCTTCAGCTGTTGTTCCTCCACTGATCAGATTGAATGATGCAAACAGGTCACTGAAACTGCTTGTCAGGCACTCTTCACCTGACCTAGTGCATGTATTATATAGGGTTTTATTGAAATGGTTCTCCTCAAATGCCAGTTTGGAATGTATTAACAGCTTTGGCAGAGCTTCTGGTGATTTTCACCCAGTTGGAACAAAAGGTGAACTGTGTGGGGAGAGCAAGAAGAGAAGATTTCCACGGTACCGTCACTATTTTCAGTGAAACATGAGCTGAAAAATCACCGTGTTGATGCTGAGATCTGGATAGAATTATTGGCCAAAACTGAAAAAATGCTGAAGTAAAATAAAAAAATAATAGAAAAAGAAAAAGTCATAGAAGTAAATGGTAGTTTGGTGCAGAAGATGTGAAACAGGCTGTTGGAATATGCTGCCTAACTTGGAAAAAATATTTGGACCTAAACCTGGAGGTATAGACTGTCTTTGTTAACTTCTTAGAGAACAGCTACTGCACGCTGGAGTCTGGAGAATCCTGAAATCATAGAATTGATTGGGTTGAAAAAGCCCTCTAAAGAGTCCAATCATTAACCCAGCATTTCCCACGATGTCCCCAAGTGTCACATCTACAGGTCTTAAATACCTCTGGGGATGGTGACTCAACTGCTTCCCTAGGCAGCCTGTTCCAATGCCTGACAACCCTTTTGGTGAAGAAATTGTTCCTATAATCCAATCTAAACCTCCCTTGGCACTATTTGGGGCCATTTTGTCTTACATCTTGTTTTTTGGGAGAAGAGCCTGACCCCTGTGTATCTACAGTTTTCTGTCAGGCAGTTGTAGAGAGCAAGAAAGTTCCCCCTGAACCTTTTTTCCTCCAGGTTGAACGAGGTGAATTCTAATAATTTTCCAAATTGCAGGGTACATGAATGTGACTTTTTGACTGAATTTTTTGTTCCTTCTGCTCATAGATATTTTTGCTCTCAGCAAATTGCTTGTTTGAATGCACACACTGACAGTAAATATAATGTTACAGAAAGCTTTAACCTATTTACCTGTCTTAGGTTTTTCCTATGCGATAATTGCAATCATTTTGATGAATCATATTATTTGATAGAAATAACAGCTTACGTACACAACCGGAATTTCCTTTTCCTCTTACAGTACTTTGGAGGAAGGAGGAAAGAAAATAAAAAGGTGATTACTTAAATCTATGTTTTTAATAATGTGATAGACAGTCAGCAATGATGATGTGATTCATTACTTGCCTATAATGTTAATTATACATTATTAGCTGTTTCACTGTATGATAGCTGGCAATTGGTGATATGATTCATACAGTGCTATTGTTAAGCCAATCTGAGAATCTGTTTGATTTAGGTTAAAAGAAAGGGCGATAGGTCATAAGGAGTTGAAAAAGAAAAGAAAGAGAGAGAGAATAAAGAAAAGACACCGACATAATTTGCGGTTCTATTTTTATATGAACAACAAGGTTTACAGTGAAGAGCTGTTGGATACAGTTTCGGTGAGCAAGGATTTTGCAGAGAGATTAGATCAGTTACAAATTGCTAAATCTGATGACTTAGATAAAAATTTAACCAGAGGCTTTGAAAGAGGTAGAACATGTTTCTGTGGGGAAGTGATTGCCCCGTACTTCCGAGATAGAGCTAATCAGAGAAGGCCGCATTGGCTGTACCCTCAATAAAAGCTGAACAGGGAAGAAATCATTCATTTGAGAATGGAGATCATTTCCAGGTGTAACAGACTGAAAACTGCACCTCACTCTCCAAATGCACCCTATATTTTGGGGAACCCCGAGAAAGCAGTCCTGCAGCTGTACTATAATGTGTTCCCTTCCAATGTATCTCTATCAGATCTGTGTTACCAGCTGAATAAACTGAATAAGCAATTGTTCCCTCCTCCACAGTCTTTGTAAGATTCCAAAACCTTTTCCCATTTCCACAGAAAAACCACCAACTTTAACCAACCACTTAAAAAACCCAAAGAAAACAGATTTTTCCCAGAGATAGCAAATACTCCCAAGGTTAAACATTCATTCCAGACTGGTTCCTATCTGCACTTTATCTGAGCTGGGAAGGGGAATTGAAGCTTCATCCTTCTTGCTCCAGCAGGCAACAACTCAGGCAGAGTGGACCTCATCCTTTCACTCATGTAAGTTAAAAGTGACTTATAGATCTGAGTTTCTGCTTCCCAGTAAGGGCACTTTCCATAAAGGCCCATCTCACAAACAGATTTCAATTCCTAGTAGTAAATGCTACCTGGTTAGAAACAATTTAATAGAAAAAAATAATAAATCTACTAAAAAAAAAAAAGTTAAAAAATCAAAATCATGAAACAATTCAAACACATATTTTTCCTTCATTAATTTTAATATCCCTGTGACTCATAGGGGAAAGAGTTAAAATGAGTGTTATATCATGTTGTTCTCAAAGGGATTTATGTCTTCTTTTATCCCAGATAATGGTTCTAAGGAATGAGATAAATCACACTGACCATACAGTTCTCTCATCCATTTCCTCATATACCCAACTCTTCTGTGCAGCAGCAACAACCCTTATCCCAATCTGTTCAGGGAAAGCAAGAGAAGTGCTGTGTTTCCAGAACTTCAATTGAGTTAAAACATGTGACCTAGAAATACTTCATGGAAACTTTTAAGACTATTTGCTGCTATGTCTTAGTTCTTAAGGCAATTTGTGGGACAAAGATAGGCCTGGCAGCTAGGAATTCCTGAGTACTGTCTCCAGCACAGTCTTGACTGTCTATTGCCCACATATCACAGTGATTGTGTGATTTATTTATAAAACATAGATTAGATTAACTCAAACAAGATTAAATTAGATAGAACAAGTCACTTAAACTCTCACTATTTCCTCATCTGTAAACCAGTGATATCTGTATTTACCTATTACATGGTGACTGTGAGGATTACTTAATCTCCCTAAAGAATTATCATGATTATCATTAATCTGGAACACACAAAACAAGTCCCGATAAGGAAACAAGCTTGTGAATCAGCTGAGGTGGAGTAAAGGTACCAAAGCAATTCTTCTGCTGATCTGATAGCCGAGCCTTCTTGATAAAGGGTTTGGGATGGCTTAATTTCATATTAGGCATCTAAAATATAATGTTTAATATAAGATAGCTGTCTAAATTCCCTCTGTAGTCCAAATCTGTGTAGATGGATGTCATGTATTAAAGGAGTCAATAGCGTCATGATTCTGGGATGTGAATCACCTAATGGATTTCTCTTAATTATCTGTAGAGGGAGCCTGGACAACAAGACAAGATATATTTTAGATAGTTAATGTTATGTGAGACCAAACTGAAGGATTTAGTAACTTGCTTGAAGAACTACAGCCACAGGACACGTGCTGCCCACACAGGAGCAGAGTAGCCACCAGCACCAACTGACTCCCAAATTCTTGGCACCACACATCTGCACCCTAAAAATTTACCATCCCTTTTGTTATCCACAAGACCTCATGATTGCTTGGAGAAATATAATTTAAAATTTCTATTGATTAAGATAAAGTAAAGTATAAAAATGTTGTCCCATATAACAGCATGGTTAAATATTTTGTACAAGGAGCCCTTCTATTTGGAGGAAGGGAGGACAAAGGGAAGAAGTTCAGGGTAGAGCGGATCTGTTCTTTTGGGAAGACGCAGGAGTTGTTCTTGGAAGAAGTCATTCCCTTTTGCAGTCTTTGGCACAACAGGTGCTTAAGACTCATTTCTTCCCTCTAGAATTTGTTTCCTGCTTCACAAAGGAGTGCAGGTCCTCCTATATGACTGTTCACCCCACCTCTTCTTTTCTGAAGACTAATGCCCTCTCCTTTTCTGAAAACCACTCAGGTTTGTTCGAGAGTTAATCTAAGAGCAGAACATCCTGCCTCTGTCCAAAAGAAAGAAGGAACACTTCCCACTATGGCTCCTGCTCTAAAAGAGAGACCAAAGGACAGAAAACAAAAGGTAGAGGATATGAGACTGCAGTGGGGACAGCACGGAGTGGGGCTGAGAGGAGCCTTGCTGTACAGGGTGAGCCAGAGCTGGACTCAGATTGGTGTCACAAGCACTGCACTTGCACCAGAGCCTGAATTGCTCCTGAGTAGTTTGGACTCACACAAACGTAGAGCTGCAGCAGTGTCGTGGTGCAGCTCCATCACCTCCCAGGTCTGCTCAAAAGCAAGAAGGAATTTCTCCTCCAGAGCACTTTAACAAAACCTGATCAGGCAGCTGCTGCCCTGATTACACATTCTGTGTGTAGGTTGGGGGCCAGAAGTGAGAAATATCTTCTTAAAGAGGGAGGGGGCTGGAAGAAAACAGTTAATATAAGCAGGTGGGAACAGGCTAACATTTACCTCCCCTTAGCAAGGCTCAGCTGCAGAAAGGCTTTTAGGTTAGATCTAAAGCTTTTCTGAGTCAAGAGGACAGCTGCTATCGATGAAAAGCAAAATACGTGGGTGAAGGTTATAGGAATGTTCCTTGTGAAGAAAAACATGATGCAAAAACCTACATATATATATATATATATATATATATATATGCAGTGAGAAGCTCTTCAAAAGCCAGTGTTTCTTCTTAAGAAGAATGGCACAAAAGAGCAATAGGATTGAGCAGACTTTTAGAAGTTTTAGAAGCCAAAACATGGCTGGCCTTTAATTTGTTATAATCTTAGAATAGGAGAGGAAAAGTCTTTCTAAGCCTAAACTATCTCTTTGTTTTTCTCAGAAAAAGGAAAACTATCTCAGATAAAATAGAAACCACCCTGAAAAGCCATCTGGAATTTGAAATGAATCCAGACTACCTGTGAGTAAGATGTGCAGTGAAGCGTCTGCCTTCAGTCGTGTCTTGTACTGAACTAAGAATGCTGTCAGCACTTAATAATGTTAGTAGTAATAGTTCTTTTCACACACTTTTTCACTTCTCAGTGTTGGCTGGGACTGGAAAGAGCGGAATCTTTCCAAATGGAAACAGAGAGCACTAAAAATTACATTTTAAAAACAAAAACAGAAGAAAACCAAACAAACTGAGGCTATGCTGAAGTTTTCAGTCCTTCAGTCCAACTTTGAAAACTCATTAGTGGTAGATAGTTCAGATAAGGTATGAATCCAGATGTTACCGTGTTTATCTTCAGCAAAACCGAGTCCAAAATTTTACAAAAGAAAAATTAAAAAATGGCTAGGCTCCTAAATCTGAATTTAAACATGTAAGAAAATGCCTTCATGGGTAAGAGCATGAAGATATGCAGCTTTTCTTGACCTTAATGAGATGTTCAAGGTACTTAACACTTTTGAAAATCAGGCCACAATTCAGCAAAGCATTTCAACATGTGTTTAACATTAAACACATATTTAATCAGATTAAAGCATATACTTAAGCACATTCCTGAACCAGGATCAATTTAAACATGTGCTTATGATCTTTGCTAAATAAGGTTCTCACTTAAGTTTCTAAATAAGGTTTTGAGAGCCTAAATTTAGTTTTTTTGATTTTATTAAAACTTCAGTCTGTTTTCAATGAAATAAAAATTTAAGCGAAGAGGAAAATTCTTAATACCCCTATTTGTTTTGCTAATCATGTTTATCAGTGCTTGACAGACACCAGGTAACTAAGAATTTGAGTCATTAAGGAGAAGTAAAAATATATATTGTAGGAAAATTTAGATTTTTCACATGCTATCCAATTTTGATTCCTTGGAAATGTTTAATACCAGATATTTTGACACAATATTATCCAAAATTAGAGACGAAAATGAATTTTCACTATGCTTTCTCTGATTTTATCCATAGTACGTCTCTTACTAATACTGGCACAAGACACAAAAGAATTCTTTTTCTCTGTCTTTAATTTTTCTCCTATTTTCCTCTAATTATTCTTCTTCTTTACTTATTTTTTCTTACTCTTGTAGCAGAACGAGCCACATTCCGTCGCTTTCTGTTAACACCTCTGCATACATTTGAGTTTCCATCAACCTCCCATCAATCCAGCAGTTGTGCAATTACATGTGTTAAGACAAAAGCAGTGTTGATGGCCACAATTTTGATTAGGGTGAGAGTGACTCACTGGGACAGCAGCAATCCAGAGCGTGTCCATGCACACGTTTGCATGGATGTGAGGCAGCCAAGGCAGCACACAAATAAGATTGAGCAAGAAGGGTGAATTTGAAGTTTGTTAGCAGTTAGACACACAACATTCAAGCTGGATGGCAGCCAGCCTCCCTCCATCCTCTCTGGCATTCCTGCAAGGTAGAAGACTGCAGTCCAAGCTATGGGATAGTCCTTCCCTAAATATATTCCCTCTTTCTCCTGTTCTCATTGGAAATATATCAAGTCCTGACTGCTTCACGTGCTGCATGGGGCTCTGAGCAACCTGGTCCAGTGGAAGTTGTCCCTGCCCATGGCAGGAGGGTTGGAACACAATGATCTTGAAGGTTCTTTCCAAACCAAAAGTGTTCCATGATCTTACAATTTAACATGTGCATGTTTTCACCTTGTTTTAAATAGGGCAGTAATTGCAGGTAGGTTATCTCTGGATTAAAATTAAGTTTTTTGGAAGGAGGTTCTCAGGGTTAAGTGCCTTAGCAGGTACTGTTTAATCATTTGCAAGCTGTAAATTCATTTTCTAGCTTATGCCACGATAACTTGTGTTCAAATTCATAGCCGTGCTTAAACTAGAGCAAATCCCTATATGGACACATTAATTTCAGTTTTAGAGTGGTTTATCTCAGTTTATCGTAAACTTGTTCTGAATCAGCTTATGCCGAACTGGAATAAGCTTAATTTGAAATTGAAATAAAAGGATTAAGATAAATGAAATTGGTGTAAAATCACACCTTTATTTAAGTCAATGCAACTCTGTATGCAGACAAAAACCTAGGACTTGTGTTTATTTAAAAGTGAGTGTTAAAGAAAATAGAAAACTACAATGAACAGGGTAAATATTGCCAAACCCTGTTGAGAGGATATTAGAACAACAAAGAGTTAAAAATAATGCAATTTGAAAAGAACTATTCTAAAATTGCCTAATCTCCATGGTTCAGAGCCTCTCCCATTTAGCCACATTAGACAGCAAGACCCTGCAGGCACTTAATAATACTTTTATATAGTAGCACTTTACATTTTCTGTGCTGTAAAAGCATTAACTAATTAATCTTCACAACAACCATCTGAAGCTGAGAAGTGAGGACTAATATCCCTTCCTTAAAGACAGAGAAGATAAAATACCAGGCATGTCAAGGGCCCCTGTTCCTGACTGTTGTGTGTTTTGTTTTGCAACTGAGAAGGCCTCTGACACCAGATATGATGGGATAAAGTTGGATAGCCAGAGCTGGAGTCTCCCTCCCTGCCCCATGACAGGCTGCTGTTGAAAATTTGGCTTCAGGAGATATATTTTTCAGACTCCAAGCCAGGAAGGCCCTTAAGCATATGCTTAACATGAATCACAAATAACATGGGAAAGCCAACGGTCTCCTGTGAAAAATATGTGTGTAACTCAGTGCTTTGGTGGCTCAAGTCCAGGGACACAGATTTCCAAAGAGGCTTAAGTGCCTAAGTCCCACTGGGGAGATGAAGAGTCAAAATCCCAAACTCCTGGGCCTTGATTTCCAGAGCCTGACTAGAAACTCAGAAGATCCTGGTTCACATTTTAGTTTGCAGAATTTCAGCCCTATGAACTCCCACGGGGGAGGTGGCATTCTAGGACTCTCTAGCGGAGTCTCCTACAAAGGTCAGGCCCTCTAAGGCAATGAAGATGTTCTTAAGCACCTCGAGGGATTCTGCCCTTGAACCATCCTCTTGTTCAAATTAGTCACTCAGCCTAAGCCACACAGTCTCAGAAATATAGAAACATAGAATTATTAATCTTGGAAAAGACCCCCAAGATCATCAAGTTCAACCTTCTGTTGGAAGACATATGAAATTGCATAAAATGGTGAATTTTCTCAAGCGAGTGGGTCATATTTCTTTATTTTGTTACACAAATATTTCCCCAAGATCCCTGGAAGGGCACATTTACCTGGGTGTTTGTGTTTCACTGAAGGGAATGGGGTGTTCTCAGCATGAGACTTCATCTATCTCAAAATTTAACAGCTGATTTTTCACAACTGCACCTTCCTGGAGGTGCTGGATGGAGCTCTGAGCAACCTGCTCTAGGGAAAGGTGTCCCTGCCCAATGCAAGGAGTTGGAACAAGATGATTTTTAAGGTCACCTCCAACCCAAACCATTCCATGATTCTATTCTATGATTCTGTGATTCCATTAGCTCAGCTTCAAAACTATGCAAATTGAACCTCAGAGCTATTGTGGTGGATACACCTTAGGACCTTAGAAGCTTAGAATGATTTGTATTGGAAGGAACCTTAAAGATCACCTTGTTCCAACCCCTCTGCTGTGGGCAGGGACATCTTACACTAGACCAGGTTGCTCAGAGGTCCAACCAGCCTGGCCTCAAACGCTTCTGGGTGTGGGACAGCTACAACTTCTCTCAGCAACCTCTCCCAGTGTCTCACCACCCTCACAGTTAAGGATTTTCCCCCTAATAACTCATCTGAACCTGTCCTCTCTCGGTTTGAAGCCATTCGCCTCTGTTCTGTCACTACATGCCCTTGTAAAAAGTCTCTTTCCATTTTTCTTGTTGGCTCCCTTCAGGTGCTGGAAAGCCCAGCCAGGTAACTCAGAAACCTTCTATTCTCCAGACTGAACAATCCCAATTTTCTCAGCCTTTCCCCATGGGAGAGGTGCTCCATCCCTTTAAACAACTTGGCTGTCCTTTGGTCTCTTCAGTGCAAGGGGTTTAGTCAAAATATTTGGTTATGCTCCCGTGTCCTTTGAGACACATGACACCTCCAAGACAAGCCCAGCTGAAGTCACCATCTAGAGTGCCAGCAAGATGCCTCTCTCTCTTCTGTTTCTCCCCTGTAAAGGCACTATGAATTTCTAGTTTAGATTAAATAATTAAATTTAAGATAGCCAAAATTAGATAAGGGAAATATGGGTATGAGTTGATTATTATTCTATCATACGGGGGGCTGAAAAATCACTCCTGATAAACTTACATGATGGTTTCTAGAAACAATATTCTAGAAACAATGGTTACGTGGTTAAGTAGTTTCCAATGTCAGCTGGAGTAGGACTGACATGAAGCCTTGCTCTTCTTGGAAACAGGCACAGACCTCAGCCTCAGTTTAATTCTGATGCATTCATTATTCCAGTTATTGCTCTGTGAATTTCCTCCTCAGTATTTATTTGAAAGCATAATTTAGACACAAAATCCTCATTTTTTACCATTAGTTGAATACAATAGGAGAACTTTGTCCAGCAAAGCAAAGGTGGCTGCAAGGAGAGCTCTGATCACGTTCTAGCATGCCAAGTTGAGATTTTGGCTGGCACTAACAGCATTGCAACATTTATTAATTCATTACTTGGGAAATTGTCTCACCCAATTTCTTCAGGCTGCACCTCACTCATTGCTACACGTTTGGAGAATAAGTTAAAGATGCCTCATGTTATTTCAAAGTCTTAGTCACTGTTGTTTGGGTGTGGGCACTCCTTAACCTGGGCTTCAGAATTTGAAAATAAATGAGAGGTGGAGGTACAGAAACTATTCTCATCAAAACCAGAGGGAAATGAAGAAGCAGAAAGATGAACCCTCAAGTAATTAAAAAAAAATAAATAAAAAAATAAAAAATGAAGCTGTCTCCTTAGTTCAAGAGGTATAAAAGGATCTATATTGGATACTGAAAATCCTGAATAAGTGATATTCTGGGAGACCATTAGTAGTTACTGAAACATAAAACAGTACAGTGCATGTGCTGAGGTACATCATATCACATAATCTGATATGCCTCAGTATTTTGGCATTCTTTTCAATGTATAAAAATGGCAATGGGAAATAAATATGTAGTTAATAAGGCAGACTAAGCCTTCAAATTTATGCAGGCAATTTAATTTTTCTGATGTTCTTCTGATGTGTCTTCTTTTACCAGGGTCCTACAGATCCGGGAGCATTTTATCCAAACAACTACTTCTTTCTGAAAGTCTGCAAGCATTTTTAGGGTTCACAGCCTCGACTCACAAATGGCAATATCTTAACTTAGGACAGATAAAGAGGAAATTCTTCCCTGTGAGGGTGGTGAGGCACTGGCACAGGTTGCCCAGAGAAGCTGTGGATGTGAACATGAAAAAAGTGGCACACAGACAGATATGAACAAAATCCACAGAAAGAGTTTCAAATGCTGCCCCCTCAACTGTGAGTCCAAGTACTCCCTTGTCCCTTCCCTAGGTTTGAGACTTCAGAAGACTGCGATTTTTTACTGTTATCACAATCATGAGACTCAGTGTAAAAATAGCCAAGGAAAACTTAGTAGTCTGTATTATACAGAACATCAGTATAATATCTTGTCCTCAGTTCTACATTGTCTCTAATGTTTAATGAATATTTAGGGGTTTTTTTTAATGTGATTTCACAATAGCAATAAGATTTTGGGGGTCTGCTAGCAAACTCAATTGAGCATATGCAGTATTCTAAAAGTAAAATGAACCTTAACAGGTTAAAACACAAGAATAACTAAACTGGCTTTCTTTAGCCAAACACTGGAGTATGTAAATTGCAGATCTAGACTTAGTCTAGGCTAGTCCATATTAAAAATAAATTGAAAAACATTGTTAATTTAGCATGAAGGCGAAAACATTGCTGAAAGATTACTGTAATGGAGTATAGTTAATTCCATTCAATTCTTTTTCATGGTTCTTAAGGATAGGTCAGAATAAATATTAAATCCACAGGAGATTTATTGCTTCCTTGGAAAATCAATATGCCGTGAATCAACATTAACATGAACTTTGGACATTCTGTGTGTTTTCTTTCCTGGGAAATTTTTTGTAACTCTGGCTGAATCCATGGATATTCTTATCAAGACTCATGAAAAATTGTATGCAGCATCATGCCAGCTAATTGTGATTAATACATGGATTTAGCTAGGTTTGAGGGTAGTGAGATCTGAGAACATTCTTAAGGAAGGTGGAGAATCGAGAGCTAAGCCTTGAACACAACTGAGCTTGGCTTAAACTCACGTGAAGTCACGGTCAACATTGTGCAAGTGACTCAGACTTCACCAACATGTTGAACACAGCCAACATTTGTAATGGATACCGCCCCACCTGCCCAGCCTTTGCTAATATGGCACATAATTATATGTCATCAATATTACCACCCTCCTTTTCTGGTATCTCCCTCTCCATCTACTCTTTCTGTCTGTTGCCATCGCTGATTAAAATTTTACTTAGCTGCTATTGGAATGTAGGTTGGGTTTATATTCAACTCCCCAGCACTTCGTATGAGGTTGGCATACATTGGTAACTTCTTTGGACCAAAAGTCAAGAATCTGGGGCAATATTTCACCTTGAGTGCAACCTGCCTGACTGGAGTGTACTACTTATATAAAGTTTCGTTTTGGTTTTGTTTGGTTGTTGGGTATTTTCCCCTGAAAAATCTTCTGTCAGAGGTCAGCTCAGCACAAGGCTGATGTTATTCAGCTTTAGATTCAGATACCTAAATTTAGAGGTATAATTGCATGAATGTAGATTTGACTCCGTTGCCCACACAGATATTTAATGCCATTTGAGAAACCATGGCATAAGTGATAAATGTTTGTAAGCCTTGCATATTTTAATTGGGATTTATAGGAGACCATCGGGCCCTCTCTGACCCTTCTTGGTTGCCCAGGGTATCACAAATGCCAGTAAAAGCCCATGGCTAGGAAGGTGGACCACACACTTACCTTTGGTCAGCTGAATCTCTCTCATATGGGTAAAATAGAAGTTTAAGCACCAGCTGATTTAGACACCTGAATGGAGACACCTTTGGGAAAGGGAGCCTGGAGTCAAGATATTCTTCACCCGGGCTGATTTCTGTTACTTAAAAATGTCCCACTGACATTTTCTTGTCCCTCTGCCTTCCCCATCTTTTCCACACAAGATCCATTCCATACAACCCTCATCCTTGTTCCTACACCACAAGGCTGGGCAGCTTTGCAGACCTTAGGCAAGGCTCATGTAGCCCACAGGTTTTTCGATCATGCTGCAGGTGAGTGCTCTGCAAATTGGCTCCAGTGGGAAGAGGCTGGATCTTTGATTCTTGTTATCAGAGGTAAGGCACTGAAACTCAGCAAGCCTGATGAGGTTCCTGAAATAATCTCACTGTTGTATCTTGTTGTACAGAAATGAATCATGTTTAGGAACAGATTTACTTGCAGGTGAGGCGAATAAGGAGGAACGGAGAACTGTGAGATATTTAGCTCTTCTAAATGATATCTCTTACTTGACCACTAAGACATTGATAACACTCATGTTCCTAATTCAGTGCATCATCAAACTTTCAGTTGCCCTCACACAGCTACAGGGAGTTAGGAAAAAAACTTATACAAAAATGCAAAGAATCTGTCAGGGGAGATGGAGGTTCAGCCTTGGTCATCGTTCCCTACCTGAAACCTTGGCCACCTTTCTCCATCCATTGAAACTCTCCTCTATGTTTTACTTTTTGATTGTGAAATTTGTCAAACCCATTCAGGGCTAACAAACTGATTATGAAACAGATATTGGCATGAATAGGAACTAAATAGAAACAGTTTCTATTTAAACTAGAATGGAATTGAAAAATGCTTTTCTAAATTCTGGGGCAGGGTTTACCTCTTACCACTGAAAGGAAAAGTCATACAGCAATTGGCCTTCAAGGTGTGTCCACATTGCAAGTAATGATAAAAATAATAAACATAATGATGCTGATGTTGTTGACAATATAATAATGATAATAGAAGGTATTATTGTATTGGTTGAGAAGACCCACTGCCTGAAAGTATAGGTCATGACATTCCGGTATAATTTTTATTTTTAATATAATTCAACATTTTTATAATTACTAATGGCTTTTTAGTTATCCATCAGCACATGGTGGGTGGAAATAACTTGGGGTGTAACTGATGGAGCTACTTGTGCTTTTTTTTTCCTTTTTTTTTCTTGCTGAATTTCTCGATGTGTATGCTTTTCCACACAGATGGCACCTTTGGCAACAGCCTACCTGGCAGGATTTCAGGGCACCATTAATCTATCAAAGCAATGCTAATGAAGTTGGACTCTCAACAGTTTACTCACCATCTGCTTCTAACCGTCATCCTTCCCTGTGCTGTCCCTAATGCTCCTCTCGTGGAGGATGGGAGCTCTGAACAGCACTGATTAATGTGTTTTACTGGTACAGCCACCAGTTTCCTGTAAGGCTTTTGTTGAAAAACAGTGCTAAAAAGTCAAAGCCACAGCTTTTGAAAAATTTTGGAGAAGCCAAAGGTCAAGTTTTAAACCCTCAAAATAGCTAAATTTTGCCTGAGCCTGTAGACATTTAGGTTTCCATAAGTTTCTTTCCTTTAGACTAGATAACACAAGAAAAGTTATTAAATTTTGACTTACATGGAATACCATAGTTTGTTATTTACATGAAATATTTCTGTGTTTATTGCAAGACTGAGAAAAGAAATGTTTGGGGCTTATTTGCCTAAAACACCTACTGTGTTTTTTCTAGCGATATTGCTTGGTCTAAATAAAGACACTGACTGTCCACAAACCTCACCTCACATTATATCTCCAGACCGAAAAAGTTACCACAGCCATCATTCTTCCAGTAAAACCCTCTTCTGCAACAGGCTCGTGTTGCCAAGGTGTTCCACACCTGTTCTCATTCCACCATAGACTGGATTTGCAAACTAGGTGGTTTCCCTGCCTATCTGGCTCACAGGACCTAAGCCAGAAACATTCTCAGAGCACAGAGAAATGCATCCAAGAAGAGATTTACAACCCTCTTGCTGACTCCTTTATATTCAAAAGTCTCATGGCTTCACCTGGAACAGGGCAGTCCCAGGTGCAAGTTTCTCTTTCTCCTGAGGGGGTTTGAAACCACATCTCTGTTTCTCTACCTCCCAGGAGAATACCCTAACCACCAAGAGATAGTCCAGGAGATTGTGGGTCTCACAATCTCTTCCAGTAAATCTGTTCCACTTTAATTAAATATTCATTGTGCTTTTGGAAGAGATAATAACTCCAGACACAGGAAGAATGGGGAAACTTGGGTTTCTAATCCCATATCTAACAGATATGCTCAGCATGATGCACTGGGTTTGTTATACTAATTTTAGGAGTTGCATGCCCTATGCCCTGAGTTTGCCCAGGGAGAGTACAGACTCTCTTTGAAGCTTCATACCCAGTCAGCAGCCAAAGTCAGACACTGCAGCAATGAGCAAAGTTCTAGGCTTTCTGCATCTCTAGTGGGTAATACATCACTACCTGAATTATTTGCTTTTAATTAGAAAAAGGAAATAACAACTCCCCAATGTCGTAATTGTAGACACGCGGTGATTTATGAATAACAATTGCTGCATACATATGGGCTAAGCAACCCAGGGCAGTGAGCAAAACCATCAATTATAACTGCTGCAACATCTATAAGACTAGCCAACGACAGTGACATGTTCAGCACTACAATTTGTGTGATTATCAATAAAATGGTGAGAAAAATGGTAGAATTGTGAGCCTAACTTACCGTCAACATCAAAACAGAGGAAACCAAGGGCTTGGCAATGGAAAGCAGAAAAGTTTGAGGCACCAAAAAATGCTTATAATGAAAAATAGACCAGGAAAAAAAGAAGATAAACAAACATGAGGGATGTGATAGAGATCACAAAATTGGTTGTTCCCAATTACCCCGTTTCATATTACAAGAATAATGAAGCATCCTATGGAATGGGATGGCAAGACACTGAGAGAGGATAAAGAGGAAGACATTTTTTCACAATAGATAATTGACCTGTGGAACTGATTGCCACACGATAGCTGCAAGTCCAAGAGCTTAGCAGGTTTTAAAAAGGATTAAACATGTATAGGGATAATTAGTTCATCCATTATTAAACAAGATAAGTTTTATTAGTCACTAGTTATATTAAACAAGATAAAGACCTTGTAGGAAACTTTGATTCTTACCCAGTGAGAAATTCCTGAATATCAACTTCCAACTGCATTTTCAAAAACAAATATTTTTCTACCTTATTTCATGGGAAATTTTGAATTTTAGTTTCAAAAAATCCAGCATGCCTCTGCCTAATATAATTAGCAAATAATGTGATTTCTTCTTGTCTTAAAGGTGAATTAGCACTGACATGTCCTGGCTATAAGTTGGTATCTGCATTGAAGTAACTTCTATAAAATGAAATTGATATCAAGGATTTTCTGTAGAAAAGCAAGAAGGAGAGCTCAAATATCTTTTCAAAGTGTTCCCAACTGAGATTAATTTTAGTTTCTAGAAGGCATTTCTACCCAAAGAAAATCACATCCTATATACTTTTAGGGTAACTGGATGCCTTGTATTCTAGAGTGACAGTGCTCACCTGAGGACTCCACCTATGTGCAAGCAACCACTTTTCTTTGTCACTCATTCTGGAAATATTAATTTTTCCCAGCTCAGCTTCTACACGCTGGAATTTAAAAGGAGCATCTGCAGGAAGATATTCCTCCTTACATCTCCAGTCAGTGGAGAGAGTGGCTACATCCAGACGGTGCTTTCAAGAATCCTGGGACCACACAGACACTTAGGTTAGAAGGGATTTTTGGAGATCATCAAGTCACAGCAGAGTTTACAGTGAAATTAGATCAGGCTTTGTAGGACTTTTGAACTTCTGAATCACTCCTGGAAGTGGGTGCCCTTCTTCCTATAGAAAACTCTGGTGACAATAGAAGGAACCCCAAAGAAGCCTAAATGAACAGCTCAACGTAATTGAAGTAAATCCAGGCCATTCTCAGAATTTTGCCTTCCCTCCCTCATGTCATATCCTTTCCCAGTCCTTGTTCACCCATCCAAATGTGTCATTAACCCCTAAATGGTCATTTTCTAATAGTTACAGCAAAAGAAGAGCTGTGTCCTGAAATGGCTGCTCCCTGACAACTTTACAAACAGATTTCAGCTCATTCCTGAAATACGTCTTGTTCCTTGCACTTCTTTTTCTCTTTCCCTCTCATTCAGCTGATCCCATTTCCCTCCCTTTATCTTTCACAGTTAATTGCTCATAGCTGGGGCTAAAACAGGTTTGGAAACAACCTGTACCAAAGGATATTCCTTAAAAGAAGCAAGCTGGTTTTGAGGAACCATATTTTCTTTGGTGCTTTTCCTACTAAAGTAATGTTGTTTCCACAATTTTTCACCTTAGTAATACCTTGCTTAGAGCTCTGTGTTGAAGTAGTTAGGTCAGTACTCTGCTTAAGTCTAACACAGGTATCGCAACACTCTACTTGCAACTAAAGTGTACACATACCTTGTGCACAGCTCTTGATGGCAATCTTGTCAACCATTAATGTAAAAGAAACCAGAATCCTGTTCCAAGAATTCGTGAGATTGACATCAAATTGTTTCCTTCATTTGGATTTTGATTATTGTGCCCTTAGGGTTATTCAGGTACAGGCACATCACCAAACTTCATTTCATTTGTCCTGTATTAATAATTTCTTTATGGTAGTCAAGTATGCCATGGATTATTGGAGCACTGCATGTTTTTGAATGTATTTATCTGCACATCACTCTTATGAGGAAATCAAGTACACTCATTCCCATTTCATAGACCAGGAACTGAAGCACAGCAAGGAAAAAACAACTTACTGAACAATTGTGTCCATGGCACAGCAAGGACGCCAAAAACCAAACCCAGCCTCCACTTCAGGGACTCATTTCTACTGTACTGAAATCTGAGATCATTCCATAACCACATGCTTCCAGGAGCTGAGACAAAGCACAAACCAGAATAAAAATTCCCCTGAAAACCTAAGAATTTAGGTTTCTGTAGGTTTCTAGGTCGCTATAGACCAGACCACTCTTTTCAATTCTCTTTTTGTCCAACTCAGTACTTCCTTTAAAGAACCAAATCCTCCACGTCTGTCCCCAAGACATCAACAAAAGCTAGATGTTCCTCTAAAAAATGCCTGTGTACCTCAAAGTATCATTTTTCCCCCAATTCTTAGTCTGACAGCTCCTTTTCACAGAGAAACACCTCTTGTTTATCCTTACCACTTTATCCTAAACAGCGTCATCACCCATCTCATTCCTCATGCTCTTTTCCCCATTTCTCTTCTTTTCTTTATCCCCCTTTTCTGCCCCATATACCATTTCGTTGTAAGGCTTTTTTCTTTAAACTCACACTGCTGTGGGTTATTCCCACAAGCTCTGGAAAAATCAGTCCTGCATTACAGGATGTGTGAGCAAACCAGCCAAGTTAGAGAACAGCAGCTCTAGGTTAAGTCACAATGTGTTCCCAAAACACCTGTTAGAGTTCTCCAAAACATTTCACTTGCAACAACTTGCTGCAACACATAGAGAGCTTTCCAGAAACATGCTCACCTGGGAACTTCCTGGTGCTGGTGCTGTGGCTTGTTTAACAAAATAATAGCCAGCTCTCCGCAATGCTAAACTTTATCTCGAAATGTTTCGACAATGATGTACAATACTGAAAAAAAAAAAAAATAAAGACTAAAAGGCTGAATTCTGTGTTTTAGTTTTAATTTATTTTTTACTGTAGATGGGCTGTGGATAGGTGGGTTAATCTGGAGATATCTCCAAGCAGTTGGTAATAGCAATTTAACATGGTTCTGTCTGCATTTTATCTCAGCTGAGATGCTAAATTAAACATGCATTTAAAAATAATGGCATCTGAACGGGGTGTCTCATTCTATTTTAGCCTGCTGCAGTATTTTGTTATGTTTGCATGTTACTCTGTAAATGTTTGTGTTCCTTATCCTGATTACAGATGCAATTTTACAGCCTGTTTATTGATTTTAAAACTTTAGAATACCATTGACATCGGCCATAAGGAACCTCATTTGTCTGGCAAGAGATTGCAGAAGGAATTTTAGACCTGATTAATTTGGTCTTGTGTCGCTTTTCCACTTGAACTTGTAATAGGAAGGCAGCATATTCATTGTATTGTTTGTATCTGTAAAAAGCCAATGCATCACATTGGTGTATTTAAACACATGCAAGATTTTTTTCCTTTCTTACTCATTTTAGTTATCTTGTATAAACAGTTTGAAATAAATAAGTGTACACATGAAAATAGATAAGAATTCACAAGGTTCTGTTAAGGAAACATACACAACTAAATGTGTACTCTATTTCTCCCTGCAAATAACAAGTCCAAATAATAGTGCATTTTTCATATTCAGTCATAAACACAGGAGTTAGGTCACTTTAAATTTTGCCTGAGTAAAGAGCTCATGATCTGACCTAAGAATGAGCATAATATTTAGCACTAACAGTTAAAAAAAAAATAAAAGAAAAAAAAAAAAAAAGAAAAAAGAAAAAAAAGACTTCTTCAAGGACACCTCTCAGGCTGGAGCCTAAGCCAAGAATAACAACTGTTTCAGACTTCACAGCAATCCTGTGGACTAAGAAACATCCCACTTTACAGAGAAGAAAGATAAAGCCCACAGCTGAAAACTCCTTAAACAACACCTACAAATGAATTGCTACCACTGATTGAATGAAGAATTCACAAATTCTTTACAGGGGCAACAAAAACAGCAAACAACACATCGTGCCCAAGGAAGTTGGTCCAATGTTAAATTGTCATTGCAGGGTATTTGATGTGATAAGTGACAAATAAATATTTATCTGGAAAAATTTTAGGATGTTTTAAGCACATTATTCTCCAAACCACAGCCTGGACTGCAGCAATGTTATGGGTAAATAGAGTTGGAAATTCCTGGGGTCAGGGGGTGCCTGAGAGGTGCAAGTTTTCATGGCTATCTGATGCTAGACAAGTTCTCCTGTGGCTGAATTCGTCTTTCTTCTTAGTTCAATGCTTATGCCCTGGAAACACCATTATGGAAAAATATAAGGGATTAGATATTTTTCCAACTTTCCTTAGACAAAACTGACTGTTTTATGAAGGATTTCGTATTCACCCTAGACAAGTTGGCCAACTGCACTTGGCCAGGGCAAGAAAAAAAAAAAATAAGTGATTTCTAGAATGAACTCTGTTAAATGATTGACAACATTTTCAATAAGCATTACTTAGAACTTAAAATGTTTATATTAAAACTGACTGATATGTCAGTCATTATGAAGAGAAATAAAACTTTTCTGAAGGAAGAGAAGAAAGCAGGGGAGATTCAAATTATTTCGGAAACTGAATTTGTTGTAGGAATTACTGTAAAACTTAAACATTTTCCTCTTTTATCTGAGAGCAATCATCATTTATACATCACTCCAGAATTCAGTCTCAAATGGATTGATTAATATTTCTAAGAAAAATGAAAATTTCCTTTATCACTCTGTAGAGTGAGTGTGTTTTCTTTGATTATAGCAAAGAGGTAGGATTCCATCTTAGCATGGTCTTAGAAAACTGAAAATCACTCTATTGAGCAGCAGTCCAATGTGTCTGGTTTTTAAGGATGAGATAACCCATGCTTTGGCCATTTTAGGACACATCTTGAAAATCATCTTATCTGACAAAATCCTTACCCAGTGAGCCTTCCATAAAGTCCAGCTGGGGAGCAGAAAGGCTGAAGTGATCAGCTCTGTACAAAGAGAGTTCACAGAACGAGGGGTCTTCTGCTTTCCAACACCCAGGTGTGCAACCTGATACAACAGCAAAATACATCACTGTACGTTGGTTTTCTGTTGCTTTCTGAAGCGACAGCCTTAACAAAGGATATAATGTGAAAACTCAGGGGTAGTTAGAAGCTGATATTCTCATTTTGTCAACAATTTCTTCTTTCTGGATGGATTCATTTATCAACTTCACCTTGAGCAAAGAAGATCCTTTTGAGTCATCTAAGAAAATCATCAGGCTGTAAACAAGGTCAGTGAGGTGTTACCAAGCAAAACAGGAAAAATCACTCAAAAGGAAAGTGAGAGAGTGCCACAGAGAGTGACAGAAAAGAATAAAACAATAAATAGTGGGGAGAAGTATATCCCAGTGCTGGAAACTGAAACTAAGCTGAAAGCTCTCTTGCACAAAACACTGGGCAGAGTAGAGCAGTAAGCAGAGGAATCCTCCATAATCTGGAGTATCTCTATGAGCCTAGAGAAAGGCCTAAAACAGAAAGATGACAAATTTGGGTTAAGGTCACACGTGGCCTAAAACAAATCAAAGTCAAAAGGGATCCAACAGTTGTGGAGTCTTCACCTTTGGAGAGACTCAAAACCTGACTGGCCATGGTTTTCAGCGATCTGCTCTGAGTGTGGTGGGTGATTTCCAGAGGGCGTCTCCAAACTCAAGCACCTTGGGCTTCTGTGATTCACTCGACAACTTGACATGTGCTACTTTTGTTTCTTTTCCCATCAAGACCAATCTCTCCACACGGAAGACCTGAATTCTCATTGGGCAGGGATGTTCATCTGCCTTTAATTGCATGGCCAGGAGGAGTTAATTTCCTTTAAAAGTCCAGTGGCTCTGGCAGAACTTATGTAGATGCACATTTTGCATGAATATAGGTTCTGGAATTTGATCAAGATATTCTAGAGGCAAGCTTGGCTTCATTCTGCTCTGGAAATGGTATAAGTGACAGCAGTAGATCAGTATCAGGCCTGGCATATTTTCAAACACTCTGATAGGGATAATGAGAATGTAGTATAACCCAAACCTCCTGGTATAACTTCACTGAAATCAATGAGATATATAATACAGACACAATCCTGTAAGGAGGAGCCTCAAATCTGTCATGTAACTTAACATTCCTGACATCAGGAATTAAAAGAAATGGGTCCATTTTACCAGAGATTCATAGGCAGATCTTCCTCATCACAACCACAGAGGATATTTTGCTGAAGGTGATGTTGGACACTACCCACCAAAATGCTCACATTCTGTAATCACAGTTCAGTTTTCAAATGAGACACAAAATAAGGCTGCTGTCACCATGTTTTTGCTGTCGTGGTATTCAAGCATCAGATGATTTCAAGAAGGAGATACTGCTACATTCCACATGATGGCAGGAGATCTGTTTTTCTTACTGCAAAACCAGAGCTTACGCTTTAAGATTGTCCTATTAAATATAGCAAGATAAGCAATCTCCCATATTCTCCAAGCTGTTTTATAATAATGTGTTCTCAAAACATACTCAAAAGGGACAATTCTTCTTCGTATATTAAAAAAAAACACAACCAAACATGCTGAAATAGTTTTGCAAAGTTTACCTAAATGATTAAATAAGTGCTTTGTAAAATAATACATACAAGTCAACCAGTATTTCAGGGCAAATTTGCAATACTTGCCTTGTTTTTGTTGTACATAATTAACTCACTGTAGGATTTTCTAGATGTTGTTCTTTATGCTGTCTTTTTTTTTTTTATTTAGGAAGAGGAACTTTCAGGAGCAATTCAGTAAGACTGATTTTATATTTTTTAATACAAGAATTTTCTGCTTATTTTGTTAATTGAAAAAATACTGGAAGCACTAAGCTTGTTTTTTTCCTGAAGGCTGAGGGGCTTTAGCATGTCTTTTCTGGAGTGCTTTTGGAGCCCTTTAATTAAAATACCTAACATGGGACTTGTTATAAATATATAATAAAGACGTTCATGTGTTTAGTAGGCAGTGGAATACCAAAAATATTCTTTAAAGCATTAAAGTGTTTATTTTTCACTTTCTTGAGTTTGATTATGTTATTACTTCTTTTTATTCTCTACCAGCCATCTGCTATTTACATATATGAAAAATAAGGATAAAATCAAAACTAAAATCATACACTTAACAACACACTTCATTATTTGCTCATATATTGAAATAAACAAACAGGAGAAAATCTCACATGATTTCTTGTTTTTCTTTTGTATGTAGCTCATCTGTAAGCAATATATATGAATCATTAAATACTTATGCAAGAGTATGCTCTGCTAAAAAAGTGCACCAGGTTCATCCCGTGTTTTTCTCTACCAGGGAGTGCCCAATTCTTTTGGCACGTTCCTCCTTATTAACTTGATTTTAGGGCCAAAAAACAATCATAATAAAATATCTTGATATCACTTCATGCTCACATTACCTGTATTGAGATTTTTACAAGACTGGTTAACGAGACAACAAACTCAGATGATGGGCAGCCATTGACAGAAGTTATTTAGACACTAGAGATACTTAAGAGACAGGTTAAATGCTTAATTCCATCATTTTCATGTATGAAATCAATTTTTATAGCCTTTTTGCCTGCTTCAAATGTCAGCCCCATACGTGGTTGAGCTGAAGCAGTGGGTGCAGCAGAAGCAGTGATGGTTCCACAGCTCCTTCTGCCACAATGAGGGAGAGGAGCAAGTTTTCAGCAAGTGTCCAGGTGAAACACCCAGAATTAGTGTCAGCAGCAGTTTGGACAGGGTGACATCCCTCCACCAGGCTGAGGAAACCAGGAGAACAGACCCCAGCCTGGGAACCGTGTTGGTCAGGAGATGCACGGTGGTCACTCCTTCCCTATGGTGCCCCCAGCTTTTAGGCTATGGAAATGTACAGAGTTCTGGGATTTATTTGGTGCTTGGGAAAGCATAGAGCCAATATTCTTAAAATTTACCTTTAATGGCTCTAAATCTATCCTCTCAAATCCAACAAAAGAGGAGATATTCCCCTTTGGTTTTATAACGCAGCCAGCAGAGAGTGAAGCACGCTGCTTAAAGTATAAGTCCATCAAAGGCTGGCACCTCCTTGCTTAATAAACCCTTCTCTTTGTGTATTTGACTCATACTTGATCATTTTAACTGCATTTTAGTACTGTTAGCTCTGGGGAGACAACTCAGCTTTTGGCTCAGAGATCAGGAACGGAACTGTAGGATAATTTTCAATTATAATATCTCTCGTATTGATGATGAATGATACTCCAGAAAGAAAACAAAAACCTGAGCATGATAGCGTAGTTTTAACTTGCAACCTGAACAGATGTGGTCTGTGAACTTTGAGACTTCATAACAATGGAATGCCACATTATTCTTTTCCAATACTTTCTGAAGAAGAATTTCCCTCAATGAGTGTTGATGACAATTTAGAAAAACATTTTTGGACTGATCAGTGCTTAAAATGCAGTATCAGCTAGCCAAGCACATTCACTTTGCAGCTCTTCCTTGTTTGGTGTTCTGTAGCTTTCTTTCAGCACATCTTTTAATTTGGGGACTAAAACAGTGATTATTTTCATAATAGATTCTAGTCTGCTTCATGTCCCTACACTCAGGAACTACTACAAAATTTCTGTGATTAACTTGTAAACACTTAGAGGTAATTTTTAATTTTCAACTCCTTTTATCCCCTCATCTCCTTTGCTTTGTATATCTTTACTTGATTTTGCTTTCGAAAAATCAAACCAAAGAAACTCCCCAGCAAACCCCTACATATTGAGCAAAAATAGTCCCTGCTACGTCCCTTTAGTAAAAGTGAGGGTGAATTTTTGGAGAAACTGGAGCGGCTGCTTCTTTTTGCAGTACAAATGTGATCTGGAAAATCCACAAATCAAAATGCTTATCTTGTGTTGGTGCCAGCACATAGCACATGACTCCCTGGTAGATGAATGTCTACCGTAGGATGCATTATTAGTCTATTTAGCCTCATGTGCTGTGCTGACCTACTTTAACTTATTCTTAATAATGCACAGCTCTGAAGCAATATTGACTCATATACTCATTTCTCATCTACTATGAGGCATTAATAATACATTGGATTTTTTTTTTGCCTCCAAAGCAAAGATATGGTTAAATCAAATGGACCCTAATGTGAACATCAACAAATGAAAGAGATTGGCCCTTGTACAAGCAAAATGATGTTTTATAAGGAATGTATTTCATTCTGCTTCCCCTGACAGATGTTTCCTTAAATATGCTACTGCTATTTTTATGCTGGGCAAGGTGGGGTTTCTGGTTTTGTTGAGTTTTACTACAACTTTTAATAGTAGTTTTTCTTACCTGCAATTAAAAAGCAAACCAAAATAAAACAGAAAAATCGAACATTTTAAAATGCGTTGACAAATCCTTCCAGAAAAAAAAAATCCCTTTAAATAAATATCATTAAAAGGGACTATGTGACTAACAGGAGCAGATACTGAGACAGTAAAAGCAAAAATCAACATAACCTATGTAAAATGAATAAATTACTCCAAGGAACTTGTTACCTCCTGAGCCTAATGAGAGCAAATTCCTGTTGAGGGAAACTAAAGAAGAGACCAATGAATATCATTGTATCATTTTCTTTGTATTTATTACAAACTGCAAGACAAACATTTTTCTACAATCAAATCTTGTAAGTGAACTTGCTCATTTGGGTGAATCATTTTTAAAAATTCTCTGCCCCTTGCAATACTGCTTTGCACTATTTTTATTTTCTAGGCTGAACTGGCAGATTCTGGTTGATGACTGGACACACTGCAGTGCTGAAATGCAGGAACTCAGATAGTTTCTACTTTCCTTCTGTATCAGGGTAAATTCCATCTAAAAAACAACAGCAGTACAAGCCATCAGTCCCTGGACATACAAAACTAAATTCAGACATTTAAGATATAACCTTTAAGTTATGATTTTTTTGATTTCAAAGGCGACTGTGCTTGTTTTGAAGACATGCACTGCAAACATCAGGAGCTGTTCTTCTTACACTATGAAACTCAGATCCTTAACTCCCATCTTTCTATTATTTTCGTAATTTTGAAGCACAGTTCTCTCAGGTAAAAGAGCAGTGTTACACCAGTTTCAAATAAGGGAGCTTGGGATAAGAATCAACTCAGATAATCTAAGTTTATATTGACTTATTTTAAAAGACTGACTACTTTATATAATTAATTAAAGGGTACGACAGTCCTGCTGTACCGACATAATTAACAAGCTCTGTTAAGTGTTAATAATCTGGCCTTTTTTAATAAATGAAACCTTCTCCAACTTTTCAGCTTTAAGCTTTGGATAATACTTCAATTTGCTGTGGAGTTTCAAGAAAATTAGCTAATTAGTTTTTCAGAGATCTAATCAGTTGGATATTGGCCTTCAAAAATGTTTGTACATGTACTATCATGACTTTTAAATCTCTATCAGTTTTAAAAGCCATCAGAAGAAGAAAAAAAAATTTTTTTTTGAAATACCAGAATTAGTTGTTATTACTGAAATAAGGGAATATTTTGTTAATGTGCAACCAGGAAACAATATTTCTAGTATTTTGTGAGTATAAACTTCTCAAACACAGAGAAAAGTTTTCAGTAGTTTTCTCCAGCACTGTATAGAGAAATGTTCTGCATGTTTTGAAAAGACTTAATTTCTAGGGTTTTTTTAACTTGTCTTGCATTATTTTCCTGCACTGATGTGTAAGGGAAAAAAAAAAACAAAACAAAACAAAACAAACCAACAGATTTGGATGATTTAAGGGAACTTCCAAAGGATAGGAGAGGGTCTTTATCAATTTTCCTTTATTTAATAAAATTGTGCCTCCGATTTAAAAGTCCAGTTGCTGAAGTAATGGCACAAATACATCGAGCTACCTGTGCTTGCATGTCTTTGCCAAGGACATCTAACGAGTCAGATGAGTGGCCATTCTCTGATCCACTCAGGAGACAACACTCAGGAGTTGGAAGTCTCCTTGAGATTCAGTGCCCTTCTTCCAGTGCCTCATGTCCTTGCTCAGTGGACCCAAAAGTCAATAAAAGTGTGTGAATGTTCCTGGCATCAAGGAAGGGCTGCTAAAGAGACTTATACCTGGGTGGAGAACTGGGATGGTCCCAATGGGAACAGCAGAGGTTTTTAAAGGGCAGGAGAGGGGTGTTATATGAGAACTTTGGTCATCTTTTAGTCTCCAAGGAAAATTATGCCTGGCTCTACATTAATAGTGGAGTATAATAATCCTACCTGTAGGATGTTTTTACCTGCACATGCTCACAGAAATGTGCAATTATAGAAAGTACTTCTCCCTAATGTCATGTGAAAAATATTTGGAATATTGGGGTTGGGAGTGGTGATGGTGACAGTGGTTGGTGGTGTGTTTTATTCCACAACAGAAGTGTTCAGTTGCTGTCTCTTTTCCAAGAAGCAATTGAAAGCCTTGAATCTATTCTGGCCTCAGAAAGCTGCATCCCTGTGTGATTCAGAGCAGGGACTCAAAAAGCTTCTTCCCACTTTATTGCTGTGAATAGCATGTGATTGGCATTCTCTTTGCCCTACTCCATCTTCCCTTAGTCTAATAATTCCTTAGACAAAAATAACTCCCTAGGGGAAAAAAAAAAGCACTCACATGAGTTGGCACTTTTTGCACGGTAAAATATCCTACTGGAAAAATTCCCAAGCAGCTCCTCCTATAGATGTTCATGCTCTCAGTGTGTGGATATAGTTTATTTCAATATACCGTTACTGACATTGACAAAGAATTTCTTATCTCTAGCTTTTAAAGATCAGGCAGACATCAACAAGGTTTCTCTCCAACGAGGCACGCTAGCACACGATGAAGTGAGTTTGCACATTGAGAGTTCATTAAAGGTGCTGTTCCAAGAGAGATACATAGCCAGGGTTTTGCCAGCTAATAAATGACCTTGGATTTTTTACTTATTGCATATTACATTTTGAATTGCCACATAAATTGTGAGGACCTGTTCTCATAAGATTTAAGCATGTGTACTCTTGTTCTCTGTTTCCAGCAGACAATATCTCCAGGTCACGCTGTGTTACGGGATCTCAGAGTCTCGATATTCTTTGAGATCGATATAATCTTTGCCTTTCCCATCATCGTGTGCAGTAACAAACACAGGATTTGCTGACCCTGGGTTTTCACAAACCAAAGGATACGAGGAAGGTACTGGGGAAGAGGAGTTGTAAGTAAAAGCTACAAGTTCAGACCCATTTTTGTTCATATATCTGTCAATTGGTGTACTAGGGATGGATTTAGCTGGATATGGGGAGGACCATACAGTTACTCACACACTGTGTGTCCCAGGGCACGTGCAGTACCTTGTTCTTCCCTCTCCAACAACCTGAACCTGAATTTACACAGTCTTCTAGTACAAAACCAAACAAAATAAAATATTGACATTGAAAGAAGCATTCACACTTTCACTCCTCTAATATAATACTGCAAGTCCTACCTCCAGCTCAATCTCATAATGACCAGGAAAATCTTCCAGTTTAATGACTAAATTCATTTTTCCTTCCTTGAACTAAATGCACAGTTATTAAAGCCAGAAGGATCACTGGCAGTTTCTCCCAGCTTTCACTGTAAGCTGAAAACAGCATTCTCATCACAGAATTAATTAATGTTCTTGATGCAAAGAGATAGAGGATAGATTTATGTTCCACATGTTATTGAATAACTCCCACACGTAATATTGCTTTGGCACGTTTTACGTTCCTGGAGTTAAAGTGCACATCAATAGCTCAATGCATCGATAACCTGAGTGTCAGTGCAGCTATAAAACCTGATTCTCCTTGAATTTTGCAGTTTCCAGTACACCAGTCTCCTGGAAAGGGGTCCTTGTTGATGCTGTGGAAGTGGCACATACATTACAGGAGCTGAATAATATAAACCAGATTTTTGGGGGTTTACTTTTGGGTTTGGTTCGGTTTTGTTAGCCTAATTTCATCTTGCTGAAGAAGTGCCTTCAGAAGGATTAAAAAATTACACTTTGCTTTTATTTTTCCACTGCTTGAAGATTGTCCCTTCTTGAGTGAACCAGACACTTCCAAACTCAATTCAGGCCTTTACGGGGCTCAATGAGATCACTACTTTTAAGGCATAATATTAATTACTGGAATAGAAATTTTCAAATGAAGAGAAGAGAAGAGAGAGAAGAGAAGAGAAGAGAAGAGAAGAGAAGAGAAGAGAAGAGAAGAGAAGAGAAGAGAAGAGAAGAGAAGAGAAGAGAAGAGAAGAGAAGAGAAGAGAAGAGAAGAGAAGAGAAGAGAAGAGAAGAGAAGAGAAGAGAAGAGAAGAGAAGAGAAGAGAAGAGAAGAGAAGAGAAGAGAAGAGAAGAGAAGAGAAGAGAAGAGAAGAGAAGAGAAGAGAAGAGAAGAGAAGAGAAGAGAAGAGAAGAGAAGAGAAGAGAAGAGAAGAGAAGAGAAGAGAAGAGAAGAGAAGAGAAGAGAAGAGAAGAGAAGAGAAGAGAAGAGAAGAGAAGAGAAGAGAAGAGAAGAGAAGAGAAGAGAAGAGAAGAGAAGAGAAGAGAAGAGAAGAGAAGAGAAGAGAAGAGAAGAGAAGAGAAGAGAAGAGAAGAGAAGAGAAGAGAAGAGAAGAGAAGAGAAGAGAAGAGAAGAGAAGAGAAGAGAAGAGAAGAGAAGAGAAGAGAAGAGAAGAGAAGAGAAGAGAAGAGAAGAGAAGAGAAGAGAAGAGAAGAGAAGAGAAGAGAAGAGAAGAGAAGAGAAGAGAAGAGAAGAGAAGAGAAGAGAAGAGAAAGAAGAGAAGAGAAGAGAAGAGAAGAGTTGAAAATTACCTACAATGAACATTGAGTTCAACTGTTGTTGTTGTCCTCTGTTTTAGTTCAAAGGGCTAGAAAAAGTGCAATGACTATTGCACAACCCCTCAGAGTGGTATTTTTTCACTGGAGTGAAAAATGCTTTGGATAACACAAAAAAGGCATGGGAAGATATTTGGAGGTGCTGGATTTGTTGGGCTTGTGTCAAGGCATTACATGGACAGTGAAGAGGGTTGAATGTGGTTTCAACTTTATTCACTTAATCTCAGTAACAGCAATTTTATATTTACAGGTTTAAAGTTAATTATTTCTTTTACACTCTTTATTTCCTTCTTTCCTTTCTAACTGGAAGATATTTTACCACTCAAGCAGCTCTCAAATAGGCTTCATGCTTTTTCTGGAGAGAGAACAAAGATATGAATGTGCACCTAGCTCTAGTTATCTGGTGATATCATCCCAGCACAACCTCCATTCAAATTTTTGAGCTAAATGCAGTAAAACTGGTGTGTCATCAGACTCAGTCCCACACTTAACCAGCCTGCTCTCCTGGTAAGATATTATCTAATATAATTTGAAAAGAGATAACATCAACTGGGAGGAAAGTTTGTGCCAATAAGCTTAGAAGGGGTTTTTGTTTGCCTAGTAGCACATCATTTTTACTTGTCATTTGATTTGTAAAATCAAATCGACTACAGTATGAATTGTGGTTTTGTAACAACAACAACAAAAAAAATTAAAATACAGTATTTTCCAAGTAGTGAACCTTACAGTGGTAAGGCTGTACTGATATCTCCTTTTTACACCTAAGACACTGAAGAATAGAAAATGTAATATGATCCATTTCAGCAGATTTCAGGCATCCTCATGCATTTTTTTATATCTTTAATTGGACTTTTCTGCTCTGGCTTTCTTTGCAGTTAGGAGAGAAAAACAGGCACTTTCTAGGCACGCTTTATATGACCTAACTGAGAGGAATCTTTGAGAATGAGATAAAGAGTTCTGGGCTTCACAGGATATATCAGTCAGATTTCCCCTGACTGTAAGAGGAAACTGGATTGACTTTCACAGATGTAGATGCCTCTGTTGTCAACATACACCTTCACTCAGATGGATCCTAAACTTTTTGAGAGACAACTCAGGAAGTCTGCAATGGAACGACATTTCTCCAGGGTGAATATCATGACCACCTCTCAGAAACCTGAAAATCAGGTTTTGTCAAATGTAATGCTGGTATAACTCTGCCTCCATCCCTCCCAGCCTTTATCCCAAGCTATCCTAGTTATCATATGGCCATCAGCAGAGTTGCTAAAAAATTAAATGTGTGCTGGCCTGCAAACTTGCATTATTTGCTACCTAAGCAAAAGGTGCTGCACTACTCTGTAGAACACTTAAAAGACCAACAGAGCCCAGTGTCAGAGTCCTTATGTTAAAAGCTGAGGGCAAAAAGAGTGTAAAAACAACTCCAGGTCATCTCAGAACCTTCCTCTACATGAACTTAATCTCTCTTGGAATCAACCTGACTCATTGTTATGCATTCAGTCCATGATGTGCGTGAAGAAACGGACGGGGATGTCCAGGCTGTGGCTCTTGAGTCACAAGAGGCTCATCCATGACTGCTGTCACGTTGTGCCAGGTCAGTGTCATGGCTGAGGGAGAGTTTGCACCTTGGGCAGGAGTTTACAAGCTGAGCCAATTTCCTGGATAAGGGAGGAAGTCAGGCAGGGCTGCTAAGCCAGGATCCAGCTCCCATCCATGGGGCAGTGGCATGAGTTTGACAAGACCAGCGTCTCTCCCTCAGCTGTGAAACATGGCAGGAATTCCCTCCATCGTTGCCACCCCATGCTCCCTGCCTCTTTACCCCTCACAGAGATTTTAGAAGATGACCCACATAAGTGGGGAGGTAAGAAGAGAACAATAGTATCCAAAGAACATGGATAATTGCTTACAATTAATACTGACAATTGCACAATCACATGTGAAAGAGTTACATTACACAATCTCTTACATAACGCTTAATCTTAACCTAATTCTGCTCCACTGCATATGCCTTGTACTAAAATACTGATGTCATTTAGAAGGAAGAATATCCCCATTTAAGTAAAATTTAAAAGTAGATGTTACAGCTCTTGAATTATTCAAGAATCTGATGAAAAAGCAACTTTTCTGCCTTTACTGAGGTTTATTTTATTTAAGACATTTTTGTCATAATATCATTTTCTATCTTAACTCCTGGGAAACTGATGTAGATTATTAAATTGTGCCAGAAGTAATTTTGAATGGTTCTAAAAGGAGGCAAAAAATGAGCTTCTTAACAGAAAATGACAGTACATTTCCCCTTCCCTACTCTTTGATTTTCTTTTTCAACAGCATATTCCCAAATGGCTTAAAGGCATTTTATATTTCAACAGGCACTTTTCCCAGTTTCAGCAACCCCAAGGGTTATCCTACCCCTGTTAAGGAATGTACCTCATTTTTCAGTGTTTTCATGAGCCCCAAATTCTGTGTCTGTGAAATATAACTGGAAGTTTTAAAACAACTGAGCATCCCAAAAATACATGTGCCTGGGTTGGATACCAGTTACTCTTTTAGTTATTATTATTGAGTGTAGCTGTTAAAGTGCATTACTGCACACATTTCATGGGCACTCATCCATTAAGAGCTGGAACTATTTGTTTGTAATGTGCATCACGTTTTCTAATGGAAACCAAGGTCTGCTCTGACTTCTGGTGGTAAATTATCAAAACTTATGAGGAAGAGAGGTAGACTTTTTAAGAAATTGCCCATATATCTCACTAAAGAGGGAGCTGTTGAAACAGATTTGTACATGGTCAGACTTAGCTGAACTTCTGCTGGGAAGTCAGTTTGTAACTGTGGTCTCTGGAATTTTACCCCGTGTCCTACAAAATGCAACCAGAAGAATATTAAAGCATCTTTCTGAAGGGTCCTGCAACGGCCAACTTCTGCTACAGAGTTTAGAGGAGGCACGTAGAGGGACACTGGGTTTCTGTAACCCAGGATACAGCAAACAGTCCTTTCAGTGCTCTTGTCACAGGACAATAAGCATGAAGGCTTGGGATAACAGTCTCAGTGTTTGTTATGCTGGATGTTGATTGCTCCAACAAGTTAAACTTCTCCTTGGCTATCATTAGATATAATTTGGCCTGGAAGTGATAACAAAGTAGGTCTCTGTGGCTGCAGCACCCTCTTCCTTACAGTTATAGGAAGATAACACCGTCATCAGCCGAGGCTGGAAAATTTAAGGAAGTACTAAAGCAGATCTGTCTTGGAAAACAATCTGATGATGATGATGATTGTGAATTATACTTTTATGAATTGTATGTTCCTTTAACATCTCATTTTTTTCTATTATAGAATTCATTGCTGTGGGATGTTTTAAAGGCAAAAGAGATAAATTAATCAAATCAGTAGAATAGTGTATCAAAGTTACCACACATTATGCTCCAAATAGTTTCAGCTGATATGATGTAAATCACTGATTGTCAAAGTATTAATTATTCTGATTGTCTTTTCCTGAAAATCTTCTATCATTCACTGTTAAAACGGGATTCTGGGGTAAGATTCATTTTGATCTGATCCTGGATATTGGACTCATGTTCCTGTGCTTTAAAACACTACCATCATCTGAGAAGGTGACAACAAAAAGAAATTATAATGGAGAATAAGATCATAAAATCATAGAATCATAGAATGGTTTGGGTTGGAAGGGGATCTTAAAGATCCTCTTGTTACAACCCCCTGCCATGGACAGGGACATTTTCCACTATCCCAAGTTGCTCCAAGCCCCATCCAACCTGACCTTGGATTCGTCCAGGGATGCAGGGGCAGCCACAGCTTCTCTAGGCAACCTGTGCCAGGGACTCACCACCATCACCATCAGGGAAGAATTTCATCCTAATATCTAATCCAAACCCACTCTCTTTCAGTTTGATTCTTCTGCAATGGAGAGTGTACCTCAAAAACGATACAGCACCCTTCCATTTTTGGCTTGCATTTGAAAAAGAGATGTGAGCCTGGAATGCTGAGGTGGCTTTTACTGTGGAAAAGTAGCCTTATATCAAACATGACAAGTAAATATTGCTCAGTTCTTCTCAGCTGAGAGTATGCTAAAGGAGTACCACATCTTCAGAGTCCTGTGCTTGCCATCATCACTTCCTTCATACTTACATGGAGTTGTCATAAGCATCCTACAACATCTACCAGAGACCCCCCACACTCTCCTGAGCTAAAATCTGGAGCAATAACAATCCCTGTATCAATATTTTACCAGAAGCAGAGTCATCACTGAATGGCTGAAAAGTATACTGGACATTTCTTGGTGAAATGTATGTTCCATGACTTATGTGAATACATGTTTATTTAGTTTCATTCTGTGTGAATTTATGTCACTCAATTACAGAACGAACACAGGCTTTGGTTAAAAAAAGCATTGGGCCAGCAGCTGTTAAAAGACACACACACTATCTCTGTGCCTTGTAGATTTTTCTAACGTAAAGGCAAACTTCAATTAGCTCAGCATGATATCCAGATCAGAACTGTCATAATGAAAGGATGAATCATTTTCCATTTCAGGGAGAGGGTAACAAAAAGAGTCTATAATCGGTGACGTAAGTTCAACTTGTTGATATATTGAGAAGGACTTTCATTTGAATTGTTTGGGTTTCAATCAACTTTATTACTTTATTAATCAGACTAAATCGATGTTATTACCCTGCCTTTTTAATCATTGCAGCTCTCATGGTACCTGTTGACAGGGCCATGCCGGAGGGAGAAAGGTGATAACTACAATACTTTTTTTTTTAGTCACAATTATTGTCCTGAATTTATTATGAATAATATGAATTACAGTCCTGAAATTATTCAAATCTTGTTGCTGGAAATTTGAATTCCCAGTGCTTCAAGAAATAGCCACCCTGTTTCACTGTTGTAGGACTGCATGAGGACACTTTCTATCACTCTGAAGTTTACCCCATTTGGCAATAGGGTGACCATACACTGTTCTCTTTATAGCAGCAGAGGAAAGGGGGGTGTATTGTAACTCTGAATTAAACCCAGAGTTTGCCTTTGTGACAGAGAGCAGAAAAATGCTCCTTTTCAGCATTCAGGAAAGCTCCTCTTGCACTGAGGTGCTTCACCTGCCACTTGTGATTAATTTCCCATTCTGCCCAATGTCTCACTGTGATTATTAATGATAATGCTTTGATTGATGACGGGTGTCTGCTAAATACTTTATTGCCAAACAGGCAACAATGCTCATGTTCAAACAGATACACGGTGGAGGGGACCAGTGTAACAGGCAGATGAGCCCACATCCTCTTGGGCAAGGGCTTGAATCCATTTCATGCCAGGATCTTTACCTCCCAGCAGATGCCTTTGGTGGTAGCTTTGGAATGGGCTACAAATTCCTCACAATAAGCAGAAATGACAAGTATAAAAGTCAATGTGTGTGGTGAAGTCCATGGAATATCAGACCAAGGAAACAACTGATAGCCGCCTTCTCTTCCCTCCTTGAAACACTCCAGCATTGTTACCAGTGAATAGCTAACACATGTTAGTTTTCCCACCACAAGTCACTGGTGGGACCAGGCATTGCAACTTTGTCTGGTGTTAGCCAAGGTGAGGTCAACCCTGGGCTGGAGGGAAGGGAGGGAAGAAAGAAAGCTTAAAGTGCTGACCTCATTTAACTACTTTGCAGAAAAAACAACAGGTGTCTACTTTCCAATCAGATTTTACACTAAGATCATTATCACCCATTAAGTATATCATTACTAAAAAATAAAATGCACTTTAAAGGTTCCTATCCGAAAACTAACCCGTATCTTACTATTGCCTCTGCTTATCTCTGATGTTCATTACACTCTTAACTTTTATTTTTGCAGAAGAACCTAGAAGCTTAAACTGGGTCGTACTTGGGCATTTTACAACATACACAAAGCAAACAAGGTACCATCCCCAAACAACTTGCAATCTAGAAGGCAAGATGCAACAGGTGGGTGAAGCAAAGAAGCAGGTGGGAGTGTAGAAATCATAATGATAGGATGTGTTAACACTTGTACAGTTCATGGATGATTCATCAAAATAGTTGAATTACAGCTGTCTTTCCTTTCTGTCACATGAGACAAATATTGGAATTAGCATTCAGTCTTGTTTTGGGTTTTATTCAGAAAAAATGTCCTGTACAGTTCAAGAATGGATTGATTTAAGTGAGGTCTAAGCCTGTCCAAGGAACAATAAAATGAATACTTGCAATGAATAGGCAAGTCCATAAGACATATTTCCACAACTTCCTAATTCTTCCGCCTTCATACAAGGATTCTCACAGCTGATTAATTATTCAACATAAGTTTGGTGAAGAGCTGTGCATTGATCCAAAGTGAGAACCTGAAACTATGGTGAAAACACAAATCACAGCAAGTCTTACAGGAGAGAGAATCCAAGTGTCCACATTTGAGTATTGGACATATCTCAGTTTCACTAAATATTGCTGCTAATGACCCAGACATAGAGAACACCAATTCAGTGTGACCAGGAAACAGAGAGAAGGATCACAAGGAATACAGAGGTCTAAAAAAAAAGGAGAAATGGCAGGGGGGAAGGGAAGGGAGTCTTGGCAACTTAAGGAGCTCTGAGAGTGAAGGTTCCTGCAGGTTCCTGCAGAACCTTGAGAATGTGGAAGGAATCTGATAAGGGAATTTTGCTGATGTCAAAATATGGCTCTGCAGAGAGACATCTGACCACATGAAGGAAACATTTAGTGGTCTTACACTGTCTTTTCTCAGCACAGGGGAAGAATCCCAGTGCATACCCCTCCCTTCCACTGAACAGTGAACATCACCCGGGCAGGATGGTCCTGATGCCAGTAACTTTTATAGGCACTGAAGAGAAGGAAATGCCTAAAAGCCAAAGTTGCACTGTTTATTTAACCCTGACTGCAGTGTGCCATTCACCACATTTTAGTGTAGTTAATCCCTTAATGTTGTAGAGTCTTTGTTGCTCAAAGTCTATGAATCAAGAGGTAAAAGGATCTGAAATAAATTTCTCTTTGACACAGTTACAGAATGAATTCTCCAGCTCATGCTACATGCAGGGTAAAATCAGTTAGACATCAGCACGCGTTTTTTGACACTTTGGGATGTAGGAATACAATCTGTTCCCATAAATAAAGACTAAGCTTCAATGACTCCAGCTGCATTCTCCATGAAGCAAAAACTGATGCTTGTTTCTGTGTTTCGTGTTGTACAGCTCTGAGTTAGCAATAAATGCCCTACAAATAAACCACTAAGAAATGCTTAAATTAAACCTTACCACAGTCCAGATAAACAGTTACAGTGGGGAACAGGGAAGAATTTGGGCTGAGATTAACAAGAGGATCTCCTGAGACAATAGAGTTTGCTGTGGCTCAGAACAGCTCTGCAAAGCAAAGAAATCCCCATCATATCACCTAAAGAAAATCCTTTTAATTATGTTGTGGCAGATGATGCCTCTGTGGGAATCAGATGTCCCATCTTTGGGTTTTCACCTTTTACAATGAGCATGTCCAGTGTGAGAAAGCCGTAGGTTTGTGGGCATGCATGTAATGAATGACAGACATATTAAAATTAAAAACTTAGTACCCCAAAACCCTCAGTGAACCACAGGAACACACAGATACATTTAATAAACAAGCCTTTTGTAGCTATGTGTTGCCATAGAAGGAAACTATACATGTCATCAGAATTTATAAATGCAGTGTTCAGAAATGGGTTGTAAGATTTGAGATAATTTTTGCATCTCAGAGGAAAATGAATTCTTTGAAACTAACCCACAACTTAGTCCTACCCTGATATTCATATTTTATCGGCAATCTCACTTGACGTACATGTTTTTGCTTGGGATTTTGACAAAGATAGTTATCATTCTTGCAGCAGGCTTTGTAGACCTTAGTGGGTTTAATCTCAGTTTGGCATCTTGTGCATTGAGCACATCTTTTTCTTTTTGGGTTTGAATAATCACATGTTTCAGAAGCAAAGCTCTAAGCAGTGTGGATATTTTAGGGCCAAATGAAGCTGTATTAGTAATTAAAGGTTAACCCGAATGAAAGTTTGCATGAAGAATTTTAGGGAAACAAGGCAGTTAAACTCTATCACATCATGCAATTAAATTACTATCATCCTAGATAGTATTGATAAGCTTTCATTGTTGCATTTCCAACAATGAAAGTTATTTGGTTAAGTTCCAAATATCTCAAAATAATAAGGGATTATGGTAAAGCTTTGCAATGTCACAAAGAGATACAACGTGCACTGGTCTCTCTTCAGATCTGCCAAAAGTACTGGTTGGGGTGTCAGAGACAGGAAGAACATGAGGAAGAAATCACTGTATGGATGGTTAAAAAGAAACAAGGAGAGCTGAAAAATTGCCACTGTCAACTAAGGAAAAAGCAAAAACCTCTAAGGGAAAAGGAAAAAGCATCAGAGGCTTATTAGTAATTAAATTGAAGATATGAATGTCACAGTAACCTGTTCTGAACATTTAACAGTGCTCACCGGGAGAACCTGCAGGACTTTTTGTTCTCACATGAAAAATGATCAAGTGAAATCACATATTCTGGTATTTCCCAGCTATTTACTCCAGCTATGAGTGCAAAAACCTCCAGCCCAAAGAGTGCTCCAGTTTCTCTGCTGCTGAGGACTATGGTGATGGATGGTATTGAGCACCAGGTAGGCATCTCTGAGAGCCAAGGTTACCTCCACAACCAGGCTGAAACCAAGAAAAGCACAGGAACAACCTCCCCAGTTTGGTTCTTAAGATGTTAGATTGTACTGAGAGTTGTTCTAAACACTTCAGAGGAAAATGTTTATGTTTGATATACTGAAAAGTCTAACTAAAAACTAACAATGCCAACCAAACCCAAAGCAGGTCTGGCTTTGAGAGCCAAACATTCTGGCTGAAAACTGCAGAAAATGTATTTTCATACTAAAATGAGGTGTTTCCCTTTAAACATATTGTCTCATTGTAAGCATGTTTTCACATCCAAGCTTTTTTTGACAGAAAAATTTTAGCCAAGTTGCAGCTTAGAAAATACTTCAGTTCACTGAGGCATAAGTCCTAAAAGTAAATGAGACGATTAAAATTACAAGGCTTCACTTTTTTTCAGAGCATGGTCTCCAACCTCTCAGCATTTTCATGACAAATTCTGAATGAGCTCTAGCCTGGACAGCCAGTCCTCTTGGTCTTTCTGTGCATCAAAATCATCACATTGCCAAAGGCCACCCCAGGTAGGTCAGGGAGGCACAGCTGGGAGGTGACAACTGCTTCCAAGGACCCCACTTCTCCCTCCATTGTGGGATGGGACTGGAACAGGCAGTTTGGTGCATCCTGGGACACCTCGTACTCAGCAGTCCCAGCTGATCACTCCCTTGTTTGCAGATTAGCCAAAACCCATGCATCAGAGAACATATAAATAAAGGACCTGTATTCAAGTGCATGGATTCCAGTGTAAAGCTCATAGTAAAGGTTTTGCTACTTTAAAACCAAATAGCTGCCATACAGGTACTTCTTTCATTGGTATATATTTCATAGAAATCTACTGAAAGAGTGAAACCACACTTGTTTTTTGCAAAGGCAATATTTGTGGACAAGTTTATATTTTGGACACAAAACAGCCTCCATATATCCTGGCTACATCAGGCTTAAAACTCTCAGACATAAGCCTTGTCAAGTGCAGGGGACAGCATAAATGACTGTTGATTCATATTCTTTTAGGCCTGTAAAGTTATAACTATGTAATATGAACACAGGCTCTTTAGGGTAGTTTAGAGCCAACCTGGAACCCTTCCAGCCTGCATTGAAGGATTTAATGGCATAGTTTTTATTTTCTGCTTAGTGCAGTGTACCATTAATTGAAGGTAATTGTCAAGAGGAGACTGGCTTTCAAAAACTACATAGCTCTCGACTGTTCTGGTGCAGAATGGATGCCCTGAGTTTAGGATCACATTTCCCCTGTGCTCTACATTACATTTGTCTTGTCACACAATTGTGTGATTGTGTTCAACTAAATAGTTATTCCGTGCTATTACGGCATTTGAAAATGAGGACTCAAGTAACACAGCAGGGAAAGACAGAGAGACAGGGAGAGCCAGGTTTGTGCTGGGATGAGGACTTGTCTGCTTGAACTAAACAAAACCCTGAAAGGTATCGCAGGTTTGAAGCATTTAATGGAGCAGCTCGTTTGATTTCCTGAAGAAGGAAGCAGTTTGTGGCAGAATACATTAAAGGGAAGAATTAGCTTGTTTGCAGTCACAGAATGTGCCCGTCTGGCAGTGTTTCCCTGCCCCCAGACCAACGTGTGAACTTGAGCCACTTCTCTGCACCCTCTGTTTTTCTTTGCATGAGGAAAGGAGAAAATCATAGTGAGCTCCACCATGTTCTCCAGCTTGGACTGTCAGAAGAGCAGGACCACAGGTCACTGTACAATACAGACACAAATTTGGCCTCCTGACCCCAACATCAACTACTGCTGTGTGTGAAGGAATTACCATCGTTTACTTATGGGATATAATTTTGCTTTTTATTATCTTAACTGCAGCAATCCCCAGGAATCTCAGGCACGATCCATGAACTGTATCATGCCAGGCACGGCACAAATTAAGAGAAGAGCCCTTGCCCCAGTCTGGAGGCCATTTGTATCTCAGGGTGTAACTTGGCCCCAAACCTCGAACTTAATTAACATTGATGTTGATGAGGTGTGAGGGAGAATGGAATCTGGTCCATCCTTCCACAGCTGCATTGGCTTTGCAACGCGAAAACCCAAGATGAGCCAAAAGTGATTAAGAAATTATTTTTGAAACTGGAGTCAGCACATGTAACCACAGTTAGACAATAGGGATCAGCAGATCTGCAATGTAAGGAGGTTTGAGTCTTACAAAGCTGCCTTAAAAGTAAAGTTCCCCTGTGAAAGTCCCTCCCGGTTTTATCAGCAAATTTATCAGCATCATCAGCTGAGGAGTGTGATCAGCCATAGGGGAAGATCTGCTCTCTTGTCTCTCGTTTCTTAGAAATCATTTATTTGGGTTTTGTAAAAAGCGTGTTGTTTCTCAGAGGCGTTCTTTGGATGAATATGGGGATAGTAATTTGATTACAGATAGTATAAATGCACCTGTTTCTAGCAGGAATGACACATACCATAATTTAACTGAAAATATGAGTGATCCCCATTAAAAATCTCACTGTGTGAGCTTCATAGGTGGTCTCTGTGCTTGTGCATGTACAGGTGGCTAAGTCCCGAGTAAGATCAAAATGGAAATTCCAGTTGATATTTTCAAACATTAACTGAGTGAGCAATTGCTCTTTATATGTTCAAACTTTTTGAACATAAAGTCATATAGTGTTCGTGTGTGTGCGTGTATATATATATGTGTATACATAATTAATTTCAAGGGACTCACATATAGATACTGCACAATCTGTAATTCATTAGTGAACAACCTCCCAAAGTTTCCAAGCCTCTAGTGATAGAAATAATACTTTACCTGGTCAGGGCTATCCAGAATGGAAAGAAAATTTTTTTATTTGTTTTTGAAAGGAAGAAAAACATTAAGTTATGCTGGGTGAAATATAAGGCTTCCCTGTGATGGTTTTGTTGTTCCTTTCACTAGACTCCCAGTCTCACTCTCATTACAAAAATATCTGAACTACCATCCAAGGGTGCCCCAAAATCCATTAATGATCAAGGATGTAGAGCCTATGCATGTAAACAAAAGACTAAAGGCACATTTGCAATCACATATCCCACCCAAACACAGGACACTCATTAGATTCAGAAGGGTTTCATCTGCCTTGGGTGAACTGCTGGACTCAGTAGAGCAGAGCCTGAAATGGGTGTTTTTGACACCCTAAAGCTACAGCTCTCAATCACTTTTATTGGACATTAATGGTCACATTTAGGCAGGATGTTCCAATGCTTCATCAGACTTGAACGCACAGAGATGACCATAGGAGCAAAGAGAGAGTTCAGTGGAGCTTCACAGTGCACTGATCTCCTTAAACTCAACAGGAAAGACTTGTGTGTGGTTGCGTGTGTGCTCTCACACATAGGAAATGATATTGCACTTTGTTTTGTGTATGTGTTCACGTATAAAACTGTCACCACTAACACATTTTCTGGACACATCCTGTGCTATTCTGAAAACACTTGAATAAAATGACACCTCTAGAACTGTTCTGACCACTTGCTCCCATACCACTGAAAGAGTCTATGTAAAAACAGCTTAACCTCTATAATGAATTATTCAATACAGCCTCATAAATCATCAGTGGTTGAAAGATGTTGAACTGATTCTGATATATCTTTAAACAAATTGCAAAAACAAATCCCCATTTCCTTCTGGTGCCCTCAACCAAAACAAACAGTGCCAACCAGCAGCTTTTAGTAATGTTTAGAGCTGCCTATCATTTGGGCTCTTTGGGTGATTAATCGAAGATATAGGAGTAGGTAAACACAGTGCTATTAGCTTGTCTCCTATTCTGATACAGACCAAGCTTTGCAAAACCCAAAAGATGTGAAACTCTTAAAAGTTCAATGTTTGGGAATTTAAATCATTGAGGAAAGTAATAGCTCTAATGCATTTTCCCACTTGCCATGTTCTTTTGGGGAAAACATATTGACAGCCTGCAAAAATGTTCAGAAGAAAAAAATGTAAGAATTTGTAGTGAGGAAGAAAAAAGGACATGAGAGATAGGAGTTCTATTGTAAGGATAATAGTCACCATAAGCTTTTATTCCTATAATTAAAAGAAAAAAAATTGTTGTAAAATAATTTAGTGAAATGTTGCAACTCCATTCTGACTTGCTTGTCTGCTGCATTTATGAGTTTATAAAACATACAGGTTATGAAAATAGGAACTCTCTTGTACGTCTTTATAGATGATTCATTTACTGTTTCTGAAGAAACTGCAATTTATTTGCAGATTATGTAGTTCATTTATAGAATGTTTCCACATTTGTAACCTACCAGCCTCTTTCTCTGAAAAGCAATAATGGAAATGGAAATGTGAAAAGAACCAGTTAAAATCAACAGAGCAGAATCAGAAGAAATGCCAGTAAATGCATCGAAATAAGAAACAGAAAAGGTGAATGTTTGTCACTTTAGCTGGAAAGAAACAGATAAATATATATATTTGTGTGTATACATATAGATGAATAAACATTTTTTTATTACTTTTTTTTAATGAAAAAAGTGGAGACATCCAGAGCTTTGGCTGATATGTCAGTTTTGCTGATATTTCCTTACAAGACACCACTTTATAAGTTCAAATATAACTGAACTGAACAACTGAACACCTTCCTTTCTCTTGGTGTGCACATGATCAACCCCTGGCAGACCCCAGGATCAGCTCTTTGAAGAACTGGACTGTATCCTCAGCTCTACTCCTTTGTGAACATGGAAAAGCCTCTTCAAACACCAACATTTCAACTTTCCATGGCAAAATTTATATGTGCTCTCCAATCAAACTCTAAACTTTTTGGACTTTGTGTGTCCATGAAGCAGAATTCAGGGCTGTTATCTGGGACCACTGAATGCAAAAATGAGGAGAGCGAAATAAGTCCTTCATTCTGTTTTAGTCTCTACACGTCTCAAGCTCCAGATTATTGTTTGTACGCCAGATAATCATTTTAAAAAGATAAGTTTTCTTTTGACATCTACTGCAGTATATTACTAAGCAAGTGTAATTGTCACACTCTGCTAAGCTGATGAGATGCAAACCAGTAAAAGAAGAAAGTAAAATTGAAAGGAATTGGAACAAAAGAGAAATAATGGAATAAAACCAGGATAATGTTATACATTGTATATAAATAAATTAACCTCTGGAAATTAATGGTGATCTTAGTAGTCTAGGTCACAACTGTAGGAAATTATGCTCATGCTTTAGCATTTTCCTGCTTGTAGCCAAACCTTCCCAGGATGGTTGGTAGTGTGAATATACGAAACAAACTGTTTCAAACGCATTGTTGAACTGGACTGAATTTCATGAAGTGTGGGGAAACTGTAGCAATGGAAAAACTGACTCAACAACTTACAAAATCAACAAGACAGACAAAAATAAATAAATATCTAGATGTATGGTTTCCGTTTGATTCATTCTCAGAAAAGATGGAACACCCGTACTGAAACAAAATTCATTGAATTGTGATGTGAGATCTATTGTAGGCCTGATCCATAGTAATTTGGGGTAAGTAGGAGCTTTTCCAGTGTTTCAAATAGTTTTTGGAATGAGATTTAGATGTTCAGGTGTGAATATAAAATGAAGCATTGGTAAGGCAAAATTTTTTGTGTCTAAGAAAAGAATTGACAAAATGGAAAGGTTAGGTAAGAAAGAATATCCTGGCCAAAAAAAAAAAAAAAAAAAGGTTGGACCTTGATATGAAAAATGTAATGGAAAGGGTCCCTGAAGAGATTTTCAAGCAGCTCTAAAAAACAGTAATTAAGTCTGGGCAGCATTTCCAATGAAATATATTTTTAAAGAAAGAAAAAAAAAGTATCTGGCATGTTTTTGATATTACAGCTATACTTGAAGAAAAATGGTTATCATTCAGGGCCTGTTCTCAACTTAATGTGAATATATGACTCCCATTGGTGACAAAAGGAACTTCATATGCATTCCAGAAGAAAATCAATGGCTATTATAGCTATGAAATATGAAACAAACCCTCTGATTCCATGCAACAGGAACAAATACGTGGAAAAAATTTCTCTTTCTGATATCATCAGCTCAAAAATACCTTAGTAGATTGGAAGAAAAATTTTCTGAGTTATTAATAATGACCTGAATTTGTAGAGTATCTGAAACGTGTATTTATCTTTAAGAAGAAAGCACACTGGGAGGAAGAATTGCAAAGTACCATAACATCTCTTTGTTATGGGAAATGCACATCAATTATTCTTCATGTACCACGGCTGTTGCTAAAAATATAATTGGAATGTGTTGTGGTTTAGGAATGGTATTCCCTAATTTAGTGTTCCCTCTGAAACGCACCAAACCACGTTCTGCTTGCTCACCTCCCCCCTCACCTTCCCCCTCCACCTGCAGCGCGATGGGAAGGAGAATTGGAGGCACAAAAGGCAACAATCATGTTTGAGATAAAGATTTTCTGGAAACAGCAGTGAGACAAGAAAATGAGCAGTGACAGCAACAACACTAATAATAGAGCGTCCAAGAAATGAACGATTCACATGCAAGTGCTCAGCCCTGACAATACCCAACCACTCCCTCCACCATCCCTCCAACCCACAAGAGCCTCTCTCCCTCCCAGCTGGCTGGAACCAGGAAAACGTGACACTCCCCATCCCTGGAGGTGTTCAGGGCTGGGCTTAATGGGTCTTTGAGCAACCTGGTCTAGTGGAAGGTGTCCCTGCCTGTGGCAGGGAGGTTGGAACGAGATGATCTTTAAGGTTTCTTCCAAACCAGGCCATTCTTTGATTCTAAAAATTATTATTTCCATTAGTGGACACAAATATGAATTTAGCATTCAAAATCCTACATTAAGCTATCACTTAGAAGTAAATAGATATTAAAAAGCAGCATAAGGCAGCAGGAATTCAGTGAAGTGGATGCAGAGTCACCTCCACAAACAATAACTTGCTCAACACACAGGAGAGAGCATTTGTGACATGATTCTTCATGAAAAAAACTTGTCAATGCACTGAGAATCTAATTTTTGTCTTCTGTGCAGCAGTGTGAACCTTTAGGAAGATGGCTAAAATCAATGGGTTTATATTGGGGTGAGAGTACATTTAGATTTATCCTCTGCAAGTGAGCTGTCCCCCTTCCCCCATATTATGAGTATAAAATAACTCTCTGCTCTCCAGTTGATTAACATTCAGAAATAAATTTCAAAAATGTTTGTGAAAAGTTCATCTGAACCCAAATCAAAACTCCAAAACAATCTTGAACATGAACACAAAATATTTGTTTCCAAACACTACTTTTCACTTTTTCTCTTAAAAATGATACAAAACTTATCTGTTTTGTAGTTGGTTTTTCTATTCCCATGTTACTGCAGGGAGAAAATTCAATGCATGCAAGCAAGAGTTAGGTGGATATTATCGAAACATATTCTACTCATTCAAGGACAAATTTAAGCTGGTACCCAACATAATATATTTTGTGATCTTTTTCACACACTTCTGTTTTTTTTTTTTCTTTTTTCTTTTTTTTTTTTTTTTTTTTTTTTGACTGTGACCGTGCTCCCAGTCGTAGCTGTGCTTCATACCTACCAGAAAAGTCTTTCCCTCACTGCTCAGCATCTCTTCTGGGAATTCAAAAGAATGGCAAAAATCATTTCAGAAGGGAAACTGCATGGAGACTTGCTGCTTGAGAACAAGGAAAGATGATCACTCATAAAACACAGGTAGGAAATGAAACAGGAAAGCTATCAGATCCAGACTTCCTCCACGAAGAGAGGTTACCAAAACAAGCACTCCAAAATAAAAAAGGAAATCATTGACATTTGGTCAATCGGGACCGAACTGGCTGGAGTTGTTCCGGACAGAGACTGAATTGCTGTGACTCAGACAACCGGGCAGGAAAGTTGCTGAGGGCCAAATGCCAGCAAAAACATGGGAAATGTGTTACTCCACTAGTGTTAAAGCAACTTCCCACCCTTGCTCCCCTTTACTGCTCCCCTCTTCCTGGTGAAGCTAGACTTGGGCAGTGGCAGAGCTCTTCAGATGGCTCCTACTGAAGGCCTGAATTTTCCCTCCTTCTTGGTTGTCCCTTCCCATCCTGCCAGCCTTACTCCTTTCAAAAAGACACTTTTCAGATATCACATCTGCTCGGATATCACATCACCATGCCCCTGTGGAGAAAATCCTGCCTTATCCCTCCTTCTCAACACCATCCCACAACTGTACTGGTGTTTCTAAGACTCCTTAATGGAACAAATGAGTCAAAAAGGTTTTAAGAGGCCAGGCCAGGGTGAGGGTTTCACCTGAACACATTAACACCCACAAGGACTGTTATCATCACTTCATCTGGCTCCTGCCTGATGCTGTCTATGGAATTTCAACAGTGTTAAGTTTACTGAGTCCCCCTGAATTGTCCTGAAACTTGAGGGTATTTTTCATGATATTTAGCCCAGATTTTACAAGTGAAAAGGGCTGAGAGTCTACTCCTCTTGATATGCTGCAAAAATGATTAATTACTCAGATGTTTAAAAAAAATTAAAAAAAAAGTAACCCTACACACATCCTCACATGGCTTATAGGAAGAATTTTGGAGTTCAGAAATTCATCTGAGGTCATTCCTGTGTAACTCCCTTAGTCCCAAGAAACATTTGTGGATTATTTTAAATCTTTCTGTTGCAAGAGTCCAGCTTTTATGTCATTCTTAAATTCCTTCTCAGAGGCATTAATATTTTGATGATATCGTGTTTGAGTTCTAAATTTTGTGACTACAGTTTTATATAATCAACACTAGGCATTGACAGACCATTTACATTCCCACATTTTCACCACGCAGCTCTTTTAATTATAGTATTATTAATGTCTTTTTAACTATAGATTAATACAATAAATTAACGTAATGTTTGTAAGGTTCCTACACCGGTTACGATAGGGGAGTTTTCACTGAGACGGTCTCAGAAAAGAAAAACCAGAAATGTGAAGCAAAATGAATTTTGATACAGATACAGTACAATATCAACAAATCTGAAGCTGGAACACTTCAGTGAAACTGATTCAGATATGAAAGCATGCACACCAGAGTTAGGAGGTATAAGCAGTTTGATGGAAAGAGCACACTTTTAATCTTCTCTGTAACTATGGTTTTACATAGTCATTGACTCACACTTTCCTATGTATGTATTTAAGATCCTAATCCTTAAATGTGGAATGCAACCAGAGAAGGGAATCAGGTGAAATGCATGTATTGCTATTCTGGACATATACTGTGCATAAAAGTATTCATAATAAAGGGAGTATACAAGTTTGAGATAGATAGATACATAGATACACAAACTGATAAAAACTGGATTCTCATTTGCAGAGCTCCTCAAATAGCTGCATTATTTAGTTCTCTTTTATCTATTCAGATATCTCCCTTCAGGAGGGAAAAATTGCCTAAGAGTTCATTTCCTTTGAAAGTTTAACTCTTTCTCAAGATTTATCCAATGAGATGAAATTTGCCGCAAGGTTCACGGGTTACTGTGGGCATCTCACAGATACACAGTGAAGGCTCACAGAGTCCTCATGTCCTTACAAAATCAAGCTTAAAAGGCAACATTTGTAAATCTTTCTACAGATAGATAACTCAAACATGGATGGAGCAGAGATCAAGGAGAGTTTCATGATGCAGAGAGTAGCTCCAGCTTTTGAGGTCGCAGTAAAAGATTTGGACATGACTGTAGAACTTTTTCTCCCTCTTTACTACTGGGATTTGACCATACTTTCTTCCTGTCCCTGGCAGCACTGGTCGTTGTGGTTTTTTCCCCAGAACAGAGCTCTAGGAACAAGATGTTGTATTACATGGATGCTGCCATGTCTGCCACACTCCTCGATCTAAAATCATAGAAGTTCAGCATCAGTCAAGCTTCAAGCGACCTTTGGAGATCTTCAATCAAGAGTTCAATCTCTTGCTTCCACAGTAGGTTGCTCAGAGCCTTTCCCATAAAAGATTTTTCAATCCCTAAGAATTTAAGAGGATCCCACAGCCTCTCCAGGGAAACTTCCAGCTTTTAATCAGTTCCATGTTAAACATAGTCCCTGCATTAAAGGTCCTGTCTTGCAACGTCAGCACTGCCTCTGGACCTATTTTAGTACACACTTGGCAAGAGTCTGGGTTCATCTTTCCATGCCATCCTTTAGGCAGTGGAAGATGGTTTTACCAAGCCTTCCTCTCTCTTAAAGAATTTTTTTCTCTTTACTTGTGTGAAGTAAAGAACCCACATGTAAAGTCACTAGACGGAAACACAGAGAAAACACTTCCCAGAAAAGGCTTGTCTGGCCATGTTCTAGGCAGTCATGTGGTGTGTTAATCCTCTGATAGAGGAGAAGAGGCCATCCATCAAGCTGTGCATGGGGAGTGCCCTTTCCAATGGGGTTCCTCCCAATGCAGGATCCCACTCAGATGTTCTGCACCCACTTTGCACCCACTTTTGCAGCCAAGAGTCAAGCAGAGCTGATCCTTTGTCCTCATTCCCAGTGACCAGATCATGAGAAAATACAATATACACATAAAATCACTCTCCCCTAATGCAACTTGTCACAATAGGGACCTATGTGATTCTGAAGGGGCGTAAAAGGCAGCTGAGCTGATCACTTGGAACTCTCCAATATCAAGAGAGGGAGAAAGAAACACGTGCAGGGGATGATTCAGATCATTGAAAAGCAGCCATCTGAGTTGGGCCACAGAATTTTCCCTCTAAAAATATTCCTTTCATTTCCACTGAGAGCCTGATGTGATTAAAACAAGTACAGAGACAAACTTTTGGATATTTAAAGTTTTTGCAAGATTCTCTTCATGTGAAGACGTTATCTGCATCATGAGAAAGTTCAAGAATTCTTGAGTCAGAAGGACTAATTTCTGTATGTCATCAGAAAGTCAACTCTGACAGTGGCTGATCTGGTCTGCCAAAAAAACAGCAGCAGCTTCTCCCAGTACTTTGCACATTTGCTGCAAACTATTTGCTGTGTGTCTTTTTTAAAACAAATTTTGTAGCTCTGACAAACTCTGTTACATTATTGTCCAGGGTTGAATTCTTACTGTGGAATGAATGGCTCAAAAAGTAAATATGTAAGTAACATGTAAAAAAAAGCCCAACTGTGATACAGCATTAGCAAGAAATAAACCTGTCCATGAAAATAATAAAGTAAAATAGGAAGTGTTTGAAGCAAACTTAGGGCTAAATAATTTTTATGTAGCCAATAAATGTAAATACTCAAAGCTTACTGAAAATTCTACCTTTTCTCTCTGCAGATGGAAACAGAAAGCTATTTTTTTTTAAATAAAGTAGTTCTGAAAAGTTGTTGAGATGGACTTTTAAGAACCAGAAGCTTTGAAGATTTTAAAATACACTCCTGAAACTCAAAAGTTTTGCCTCAGCCTGAATTTCTGAGCCATGTGAGGTTCATCGCTGACTGAACTTAGAGGTGGCTCTGCTCTAATCATGGTCCTTGGACTGGACAGAAGTCCAGGATTTCCTTGAAACAATGAGCATCATATTATTGTGGTGTGGAAGAGCTGAAACAACTCAAAGAAGACGCGTCATCCAGAGCTAAGCTCAGAACTTTGCAAAGCAAGTCCATAAATCAGGAGGTGACAGTAAATTTTTAACAGTGTATATACTCAGGCATGAGCAAGAGCCCAGTTTATTTTACAGGCATGATGATATCAGCAAAGAATGCTGCAGTGATACGGATAACATGGTGGCACACCTGTAACCTCCAGGTCTGAAAGAGAGAACTGTTTGCACTTCATCATTCCAGGAGGAAAAAACCTCCCAGACCTCCTGCCACAACACACCCTAAACGGAGCCTTACTGTCCCGAGGGAAAAAAAAACCATAATGTACAAAGTATACCTTGTCAATGTTATTCTCAGTGATTATGCACTTCCATGGTATGTGGAAGTTTTATAGAGCAATTACATCCATTGTGACTTTGTAATTACAGTATTGGGAGGTCACAGACAGAGAAATTTTGCCAACTCTATTGATTTTTAAGGCTAGCCTGAACAGGATATAGATATGCTCTGGACTTGTAACTTTTCAACATGTACACAAAGTGCTGCATGCTCAGGAGACGAGCACTGGTAAGTGATGTTCATGCCAGCCATGGGCCAGTGTCTGATCTCGAGTGTTCTTTCAACATAAATCTGAATGATCACCCTGAAAAGGAGTGTCTTTGTGAAGCTTAGCAATTAGGGAGAAGTTCTAGAGATTGGAGGAAATAGTTAAAAGTCATTCAGCAACTAAAATCAACCTTCTTGACTGACAACATAGTTTGGATTGTGTTTATAGACCTTAACTATTTATTTTTGACTTTTTATTTTTTTAACTATTTGCTTTTAAACTATTTGCTTTTTGAACCCTCTATCCTACAGAAAAAATTCTGTTCTGGACAATGTTGTAACAGAAGAGCTGATCGATTTTTTTAAGCTCTACAGTGCAGTTTCACTAGAGAAGAAAAGCTAAGAAAGAAAGAGTTTTTATCAAGTAAGTGACAAAATTGCTTGAGTTATTGAACTGAATAAGGTTGAACTGATCTTACTTAAGTAGATAAGAGCTGTGTTCACAGAGCATGGTGGATCTCTACCACACTACTATTTGTGAGAATAATGGGAAACCTCAGCCATTCCACAGAGCACACATTCCTTGGTATAAATTTAGGCACAGAGTTTCTTGTCAGTAGTGGTACCTGTAAAATTAATTTTCTGAAAAATGTAAAAAACTATTTTTAAAAAATTGTGGCAGTTGGCAGGGTTTTGTTGCTGTTGTTGTTTGGTTGGTTTGTGATTTTTATTTTAGAATATTAAATCAAAATAAATATCCTTTATTTTAAACCAAAGGAAAATGGGGGTTTTTTTTAAAAAACAGAGACTTCAGAATGCTTCCCACTCATTTTGATATGATGCATTTTAGATTTCTTTTAAGCATGAAAGATTTCTTTCACATGCTGTCTCTAATAAATACGCAGAACATTTATAGAAAAAAAATGAACTCTCTGAAAAGAACATTTCCATAGAAAATATTGAAATGTAGTGCTCCATTAATGTAGTGATAGGGCAAGGGGGAATGGATTTAAGCTGTCAGAGGGCAGGTTTAGATCAGATATTAGGAGAAAATTCTTCCCTGTGAGGGTGGTGAGGCCCTGGCACAGGTTGCCCAGAGAAGCTGTGGCTGCCCTTGGATCCCTGGAAGTGTCCAAGGGCAGGTTGGATGGGGCTTGGAGCAACCTGGGATAGTGGAAAGTCTCCCTGTCCATGGCAGGGGGATTGGACTGAGATGGTCTTTAAGGTCCCTTCCAATCCAAACCATTTCATGATGCTATTATGGGATTTCTCTCTTACTAATCACAATCCATTTCTCCTTCAATTGAATGAAAATTTGGCAAACTGTAGGTGGCACAATTCAACGTTTTTGGACAACTGACTGCTTTTTCCACTGTAAAAGTTAAGACACTCCAAAGTGTTCAAAAATGTCAAAGTTAAAATATTGTAAAGTCTCAAAACCTACTGAGAAAATTTTATTGGTCTTTTGAACAAGCTTCCTTCACAATATGTTTATGAAAGCCTGTACTTCTTAAATTCTATTTGGGATTTTTTTGGATTGGTGAAACAAGGATCAATCTACCTTTAATTTCCTATTGGCTTCCCATTCTGACATGTGCATACTCTAGATTGATCTGAAAATTACCTCTGCCTAAAATCTGACCCATACAAATGAATGTGAAGTTGTTTGAAAAAGATAAATTACTTTCAAGGAACAAAAATATTACAATGAATATAATGAATAAATGAAATTTCTTCTTTGAGAGAGAGGAGTGTAGGAGAGAACCTTTAACCATGGACAAGACTGCTTTTTACACCAGGGTTACTGAGCACTACTCAGTGTAATATAATGAGGACGTTAAATTAGGGTAAGTGTAATTAATACATAACATTAGTAAGAGTCAATTTTCATTCTCTTCTTGAGGCCGACTGACGTTATCATTATTTTATTTTTTAATTTCCTGGTGATATCGCCTTCTTTACCAGCCTTCTCATATGACTGAGATAAGCTGTTGCACATTTTGATTTGAAAGTAAGAGGAATGGTAATTAAGTAATTTGAAAATGGAAAGAGCTTAATCAAAGGGGCTTATACAGTATGAAACTGTGCAGAACCTCCATCTATCTTTGAGAGAGACCCTTCTTCAAAATCTCAACTGGCAAAACAACCACATCCTGATCCTAGTCTCATTTATTTCAAGAGCAAAGCCTCCACTGATATGTCTAACATGACAGCTCAAAATATCATTATTTCAAGGGGTGAAAGTCAGTTTTAAATAGATGATTTAGGGCTCGGAATACCTAAGAAGATCAAGTCACTCTGAATCCAAAGTGTGGATTAGATCTACAGGGCTGCCCAGGCACACCAGGTTGCCGGTTGGGTTGGTCACACCACTCACATCATCCAATGGGATTCTGTGACCCTGTGATCATAACAAAGAAGGCTTCAGGGACATTCTGCTACACAGCAGTAACAGCATTTAAAAAAAAAGGGGAAATTGGATTCTGGTTTTAACACCATGGAGTTTGCTCACCTCACAACTTATAAAACAATAAATAATACTGAACTGTGAACCAAAACTCAAGACTGTTTCTTTTTATTTGAATGTCGTGACACTCGGGTCACAGACACACAGAATCGTAGAGTCTTCTTAGCATGAACCCCAACTCTGTTCTCCACAGTCAAAAACCCATTGCTTCTCTTTCAGTTCTGATATAACCTGGTGATTTGGCAACGCCTGTGGACAAAAGATGATGGAAGTCTGAAGACTCTATGCATAAAGAAAAAATGACACTTGGTTCATCCACACCCTGGACAAACAATCCTGTATACATAACGCCTAGATAAGGGAGAAAAGACCCAGGTCATGTGTTTCCTTTCCAGCTAATATACATGTGTATGTGTGTATAGTGAGATACAGATTGTCATGGCCATTTTTCTCTACAGATTATGGTAATGATTAAATGAGCATGAATACGGACTTCTGAAAATGATAACAAGTAGGGGAAATTCCATCCTATTTTGTATCTCTATCTTTTCTGTGAACATTACTTTGTTATCTGCAATATGCAAGTCTTTGAATAGGTGCTATTAATTTAATATGCATTTATTCTTTCTGATCTCTCTTTAATTTTAAATTAAGTGAAGTCAATGATCAAAGAAAGGCCAGAATAATAACCCTGTAGGATGATTTTTTATTTTTTTTTTTATCTTTTCTTTTGGTCACAGAAAGCAGTGAGAAGCAGCACTGTCTGTTTCTTCCGGGCCAGTTCTGCAATATGTACCTAGGTGACAATGTGGCCTGCAGTAACACCAAAGTATGTGGGAGTCACCCAAATAAACAATTGCCAAGTTGAGCAAAGGCCTAGGATCGAGCTCTAAACACCCTTATTTACCTTTTGTGTTTCAGCAGTTGCTAAGAGCCACAAGCTTGTTGCTCCAAGCCGTTAAACTTGGAGCAGAAAGACTATCCCTGGCCCAAAGAATTTGCAGTAATAGGTTAACTCTGTATAACTTAATCTGCTTAAGAGTGAAAAACATATACTCACACACCCAAACTCTCTTCAACAGAATATTTAACTATGTTCCTTGAAAAACATAACAAAGACTGGAACCATCCCTGAGCTACTAAATATCTTTGTCATTCTGCAGAAAACAAAGTCATGTCCATGACAGAATCAATACCCAAACATTACTCAGGAAGAAGAGTGCTGAGAACTGACCAATTTGTTTCTTCTAAGCCAAGACTAAAGCAAAATATTTTCAGACAGATCCCTCTAACATGTCTATGGTTTCATACAGAAAGATAAGTTCTGCAGGGAAGATACAGTTTTTGGCAGACCAACCAGTATGGCTGGGGAACAAAAACAACAAAAAAACAAGCTCTGAGACACAATGGAGCCTCATCCAGTCAAGGGGCTTGTGCATCAGGGAGATACATTTAACCCCTTTTTTCCTCAATTACATCATCTCTTTCTTCAAAACTTCTCTTACATCCGTAGACAATATCAGTCAGAGTTCAATGAGCTGTGAGATGCTCAGTTGCAGGACACAACTCAAGACTGAATCATCCCTTTGAACACTGTGAGTCCTCGGCACCAAGAGTTAAACTCTGGACTATGAAGACCAGAAACCAGTTTAGAAATTTCTTGGATGTTGTCATGATCCGATTGTTAGGTTCTTAGAAATACCTCTGCCCGAATTAAGGTGCAAATGAGACCATATGTCAGTCAATAGTATGGGTTTTATTTGATAGTAAATA
>VZTJ01000487.1:1080757-1184000 GCA_013397795.1 Orthonyx spaldingii | reverse complement strand
TTCACACAGCTGGGCCAGTTTGTATAGTTGAGGATGGATGTTCAGTACCTCTGGCCAGAGGTTATGCCACACACCCAGAAATCTCCTCTCCCCCACCACACTCGGTTGGGGGGGGAAGTTTGTAAGCCTGGCTTCTGTGAGCTGTGTTCCCCCCCACCCCAAACTCAGCCGGGCATGATTCTCTCAGCGCAGCTGGTGGCTTTGGCTTTTTGGAGATGCATACCTTTTCCCCCAGCCTTGTTTGTTTCAGGTGATTGAACAAAAGGGCTTTCCCTTTATCTAATCAGCAGCTTGACTTTCAGTCCAAAGTCCCAGTCTTCAGGGAGGCATCTCTGGTTGTTGCCTTTTGTAATATCAATGTTTGAGGCATGAATTATTTTCAGTCTCTGACAGATGTTTGCCCTACTCTTGACTTGCCATCAACCTGGCAGTTAAAGACCCTAAATAGCAAACCCTAAGATTTTGGTTCTGTGTGTTAGAGCAGCTGAGCGGCCAAAGGAGCTCCTTATCTGGTCTGGACTTTCTGGGGGGAAATGTCATAATGGATAGCAAAACTTTTGAATTTTTTTTTCCACATTTTGAGTTGTGACATGTATTAACCAACCATGTCCAGTTCCAGTTTTGCTGAATTGTTCTACAGTGTGAAAAAGCAAAATTTTGTTGAATTCCATATGGGCTTTAGTGACTAAAAGAAACCTTTAGTATGAAAAATTCTGTTACCGTTTCAAAATTTTTTTTAAAATGTTATTTCTGGACAACTTTTGCTCTTTGGCTTGCACCTAATTTGGTCAGAACTAGTTGTCTCTACATTGGATCAGCCAAATCTGCATTAGCATTCAGCTCATTCAGCCTCTGGTTGCACCTCTACCTCTATCAGCAGGTGGGGGTTTTTTTTAAACTCAATGTCTGAAAGAATGAAAAAATTGTGCAATAGTTGTGCTGTTTTCTACTCATTCTTTTCCCAAGAAGTTTTTTTTTTTTAACCAGTGGGGTAAACCACCAGGGTAAGAGTTTGGTAGCTTGGATTATGCCACAGGGATTGTTAGCAGGGCTTCAGAGCAGTGCCTTCTCTGTTAAAGAACTGGAGAGGTGGAGAGAGATCTCTTCATGTGGCCTCCTGTTCCTCCACCACATGAGAAGAAGCTCAGGGAGTGATCCAGCTGCAGAACAGAACCCAGGTCTGTGTTACTCTTTGTGTACTTTTACATTTTTAATCTGAGGCCACTTAGAAGTTTAGCAGAAAACTGGATTCTCTAACAATTCAAAAGTCTTAATTCCATACTGAACAATGGGCAGAACCCAAGTGCTGCTAGGTTTAGAGATATAAAAATCATTTATTTTTCTCTTCACTCAAATGTGTCTGTTTCTGGGATGGGTTGTGGGAATTACTCATTACACTGGTACACAGCAGGTTCAGATGGGAGGCACAGGTTACTGTTCACAGACCCTGGAAGGGATGACCTGGGCCAGTACAAATTCAGGCAAGAATTTCCATTTCTGGAAAGCACTATTACCATATGGAAAAGTTTGTTGCTTAAATCACACACAGTGTACAGATAAACATCATGTCTTTATATCACTGGAAATTATCCCCTCTATCAACAATAAGAGCAATTACTCCCGGAGAGAATCACCTCACCTAAATGGAGTTATCTACAAGTCAGGCATCTAATCTAAGGTAACCACCTAAGCTCCCTCTGCGATGAACAGAAATAGGCAGTGGGAGAGAATGAAACTTGTCCTATCCCAAGATAAATGTCCTGAGATAGGGAGACTGAATCACCTTCATGAGGTGCTTATCTCTCTTTATTGACTACAGAAGGAGCACAGATAATTAGCCATGAGCAGACACCTAATTTTTAGATACCTAGACACCTAAACTTTAGCAAGATGAATCAGAGCCAAGTGATTCCTGCTAGGTAAACTTCCTCCTTCCCATTCCTCAGTGAGAGAATGTCTGACGCCTGAAATATAAAGCTTGGACTGTTTCCAAAATCATCTTTTTCCTTTTCATTTAGAATTTTAAAAGATTCTTTTCTGTGTTGCTTTACCTCGTATTACCTCATTATGGGGATATTCAATTTGCTGCTGTTAGACAGTACACAAACTGCCATTTTTATTGGAATACCTACAACAATGTACTTTCAGAAAGGAAAACGACAACATGTGATAAATACATATTTTAAAACATTATAATAGAATCATCTGTATTTTATTTGCTTTTCTTCTAAATCTGGTGTAATTTTATGTACAGCTTCTATTTCCCACAGGATTTTTAAAAATTACAGCTTTTTAAGAAGATCTGTGCCTACAAATAAATCCAGCTTCATTTTATGGCAGTGTTTGATATAATTTGTATAAGTTACAGCCTAATAAAAGATAGGGGAGCCAACTTCAAGCCACATCATCTGGTTTTTTCCCCCCAGTAGAGATATAAAATTATATTTGTTCTGGTTCTTTTTGTGTGGTTCATCAGATTAGGAAATTTTATTAGACCTCCTACTTCGGGCTTGTAACAATAAGACCCTTCCTATGCCAATAAGTGAAGCTTAGAGAAGTTCTGATGCGCTTATAGGCAAAGTGAAAAATATAGGCTGGAAAGGCATCTTCATTTATTTAAGCACATGCTTAGTACAAGATTAAAGTTATTTGCTTACATGGTGTCCTTAATATGGATAGGCTTAAAGGCATTTCCATGTATTTTCCTGTAAGGGAAACACATTCTCAGATGTGCAATGAATTTTCATTGTTGTTTATTTGTTGTTAAGTATCTGAACGTTAGATGTGCTAATTCACACAAATGGAGGTAGACCCTGGAAAGTAAACTTGACAGGGTGCAATGTAGGGGCAAAAGGGCTGAAAAAGAGATGAATAAAAAAGTCATACCTTTGGGCTGAAATTCCCATGTAAAATTTTGCTCGCATTTCAAATGCGAACTGCACATACTTGTTAGTCCAGGTTTTAGAACATTTTGCCTCATCCCTGTCTATACTTGGCAAAAGAGATGTTTAGGTAGGGGCACATGTTTTTTTCGGTACTAAAATTTCTCTAAGATTCACTGGGTGGCATAGACGGCCATATGCTCTCACAGGTCTAGACTAATGTTTTCCAAGTCTTTTGAGAGGAAGTGATTTTTTTTAAAGGAAATCTGGATAAATTAAGAGACTCAACAGCAGTGTAGGGCTTGAACTGTGTAAATTGACTGCTCAGCCACAGGTAGGGAGGAGTCAAGCAGAAATTTTACCACTAGCCAATCAAAATCATTTAACCCTTCGGAGTTCTTGTAAATATGGACATTGAGACCCCCGGGACAAATCACAAAGGGAGACATTAATGCAATATCATATTTTGAAATTATCACAGACCTCAGGGAGCTAGTGTCTGTCTTGCCACAGTGAAACCAAACTGTGAAATTACCGTGATAAAACAAGGTGAGCTTTCCGTTACACACAGGTGGTTAATATTTTCTGTTTCTGAAAGGCTTGAAAGCTTTTCATTCACAGAAAGAAAAAAACCAACAACAAAAAAAGTGGTTTTGTGGTTAAGGCACTGAATTCAGAGTAGGCAGTGCTGGATTCCTGTCACAGCTTTACTTTGGCATGAGGCTGGGAAAACCTTTCACTTTTCAAATCTGCAGCAATATTGAGGTGCATGCCTGAAGCTAAACAAACCAAAGATCACAGAATAATAGAATGGTTTGAGTTGGAAAGAATCTTAAAGATCATCCAATTCCAATCTCCCTTCTGTGGGCAGGGGCACCTTCCCCTAGACCAGTTTGCTCAGGGCTCCATCCAACTTGGCTTTAAAAAGACCCCATAGGTCATACTAGTTAGTGGGATGCAGGATCAAGACCCTAAATTCTCTGTGACCCTTCCAGTTGTGTCAATTTAATATACTTCCTTTGTTTTCTGTGTTGTATATATAAATGAAGCCTGTGAAGAAACCCTTTGGTTCTGCTTGGCTTCATTGAAGTGCAACTTTCAGTATTGAGGAAATTGGTTTAAAAAAGAGGCGAGACAGGGGAGTGTCTGAAGAAACAACAATTTAAATGGCACATTGCTGGAGGAAAGACAGCAAAGCAGGGGCTGGTTGAAGGTTGAGAAGGGAAGAAATACAATACAGAATCATAGACTCTAGGAACGGTTAGGATGGGAAAGGACAGTAAAGATTATTTCATTCCAACCTCCCAGCCATGGAGATTTGAAACTATAATTTATCTGTTAATTAAAAAAAAAAAAAGGTAGGTGAAAAGGTAATCTGTTCCCCTCTGCACTTTTCAGCAGGACAGGGAAGGATGAGTTGCACTGAATGACCCTCCCAAAGTCCCCTCCAGCCCTGTTGTCTGTGTTTTCCAAGACTGCAAATTTTGTCTGGATATAGGATGTTATCACAGCAGGTCCTGAGCTTCTCACACACCTCCAGCGCTACTGCAGGATGGAAAATCTGGGTGTAAACAAACATCTTTGTGTCATGGTAGCTTTTGGCCAGAGTTTATAAGAAGCCATCCATCAAAGAGCAAGAATGCTTACAAGTTTTGAGTTGAGAAAGTGCAGCGGCAAGCTTTTGGGGGGATTTCACAATACTGATTTCTTGGTTTGAAGCAAAATACATTTACAAGAGCATCTGCTGGTGTGAGTCTCTTAAATATGGCATATACTCCGTGTTACTGCTTCATCATCATGTATAATTGGCAATAAACCTATTTAGAATTCAAGATGCATAAAACTGAAAGTCTTTGAAGGGAATAGCTGCTGAGATTATATTTATTGTGCTTTCCCACAATATTTTTCTATGCATAATGTGATAAACCTCCAAGGTGGTTGTAGGCAAAGCTGAAATATTCACAAGTATGCAGTTATTATGAATTTAGACAGGTTGTAAGACATTTTGATATCAAACTCTTAATGAATGGCAGTAAACATATTCTACATTACTTTATTAAAATGCCTATTAAAACATACGCATCCACAGAATGATCACTGGATGTGTTTACTTGCGAGCAAAAAGGCCATGAAGAAAACAGCATGGAAATAAATTTTCTTTTCCTGCACCACTATGATAAGAATTAGGGCATGCATTTAAAGTTCATATTATTTTCAGTGCGTTCACAGCACATCCAGATAATCAGATATTCAAAGGAGGATTCCCAGTCAGTTTCAATACGCCACGACGCAGTAAATCGAGTTGTGTAAATGATAGTTCCATATCCAACAATGTTGTTTTGAGATTCCAGAAAAACTGCTACACTCCAAAACAACAAAAAAACCCAACTAAACAACAAATAGCCAACCAATACATTCTTGTTATCTTAATGATTTTCAAATAAAATTTGTCAATGTTTTCTTTCTATCTGGTTAAATTTTTATTAGCAAAAATTTAAAGTTAAAAAGTCATGTTGAGCTAGAATACAGGGATTTCTTTTTTTCTTTTTAACATTTATGAGTACACAGTCTGAGGGGAGGACAAATTCAAATTATGAGTTCAAAACATATGGAAATTTATTCTTTCTGAGTAAAATTTTTATTTTCTTCGCAAAGTCCTGATCAACACCCACGACAAACACAAAAACAGAAGTTTCCTGTAACATCCAACAGCAATTCCATTGCTCCATACCATGCTGTTAATCTAGAGCAGCTCTTAAGGGGACTGAATATGCCACATTTTCTGTGGCAGTGGATAGGAACCATCCTCCTGATGGAAATACCTCTGTGGGACACATCCCTGCCCCAGTGTGGAGCAAGTATCAGCTAGAAAAGAGCTGCTATGCCATAAATCCACCCAAAACATGGCTTTAAAGTGAAGTGTGTGTTGGATCCGTACGTGGTGCCCTGGGACTGGAGAGCTGGGAATGGCACCATGATGCAGTTAATGCCTTCCTTAGGACAGACTGAGCAAAAGATAATGCCTGGGGCTTTTTGCCTGCTAACAGAAAAAGAGAAATGATCTTTAAATTTTGGTGTCTTCCTCATATATGCAGCTTCTGTAGTTATTTGCCCTGAAAAAAACTGGTGTGCCCTGGTTGTGAGAAGGTTTTTATGCTCACAAGCACAGTCAGTTGCTGGATTCCTGGGATCATACCATGGGATCTCTGCAAAAATTATAATTAAAGTGGGATAAAACCTTGGCACAACAATAACCAGCATTCACACTTCTCTCCTCTCTGTCTATATACCTACCTTGCACTTCTTAGAACAAGGGGGAATGGCTTTAAGCTTAAAAAAAGGGTGGGTATGGATTAGATGCTAGGAATAAATTCTTCCCTGTGAGGTTGGTTAGGCCCCAGCACAGGTTGCCCAGAGAAGCTGTGGCTGCCTCATCCCTGGATGTGTCCAAGGCCAGGCTGGATGGGGTCTGGAACAACCTGGGATAGTGGAAAGTGTCCCTGATCATGGCAGGGAGTCGGAACGAGATGGTTTTTATGGTTCCTTGCAATGCAAAAAATTCTATGATCCTTACATTTATCAGTCCTCAAGAGAATCCAGTTTGCTTTTATAGGTAAACTGAGTCTCAGCAAGCTGAATTGACAGTGGGAGAGGTTTGCAAAGTAAGGACCTATATTGGTCTCCTTGCCTTTGCCCAGAAGTTGAATTCCATGGAAGTAACCAGCACCACTGAAATAATATCCTGAGGGAGGTTACTACTTTTCTGTGCCATGAGTGTACAATAGCACATTCCCACCTGCCTGTTGGAAATATTTTCTCATTCAGAAATGAATTTTTTGAAAATGTAGAGCAGTAACCCACCCTACAAAGCTCCTGTCCATACAGCACTGCTGTTGTTGTAAGAACTGTTTATACAAATAAGTAACATAGCCCACAGCACAATAGATTTCATTTGCCTAATGTACTTTTTGACATTTGATGAGAAACTGCAAGCCTCAATCCCCAAGCCCAGGTTAAAATGACAGAGCAATGTACCATCCAAAAGAAAGGCTGCCATTGTTCTAGCTGGAAGCAGACACACTTATTTCCATGTCTGGCAATAATATTGTTTGAAAGCAAACTCTGAAGAAATTATCCAAACCAAGTCAAAAGCTGGAATATGTATTTAAACATCTTATTAGTAGGCTTGGAAGAGCATGTTTATTAAAAAAAAAAAAAATTATTTGTGAAGAACTATTTTCCCTAAGAAAAATCTACTTGATATGTCTTTATTTACTGTTCAAGCCATAATACAATGGTGTAGCCCCACTGATATCACTGATAAAGGCATTATGGGATGCCAGATGGACAAAGAACTGGGTAAGAATGGAGAAAGAAAGGGAAAATAAAGAAGCAACCATGTCATGTCACTCTGTCTGACACACTGGGAGGTCAGCAGCCTCCCTGCCATGAGGGCTGTTTTTATTCTCAGTGCACCATGAAAAAGGACATTATCAGGAAGGGTTTGAAAGCAGGATATGTGCCAATATGATTCCAAGCGTTTCCCCCAAGCACAGGCACAGGCACTGTGGTGCCACAGAAGAAACAAGGAGAGGCTGGAGGAGATGTGTTAGCAGTGAATGAGAAGAGATAAGCACACACCACCTGCATGGAGACATGAGAAGCCACTACTCCATTGTGCTCTCTGTGCCCACCTTGGCTGCTCCACTCTTGAACGCAAAAGTCCAAAACCTTCCCAAAATTCCCAAATCCCCAAACATCTACACAGCAACAGTACAATCCCAGCAACTACTTTTAAGAATTTCTCAAGGCAGCTCAAATGATCCCTTTATATTCCTTTAGAGTCACTACAAAGGCTCTGAATTTATATTAAAGCAGAAACTTTTTTAGCCCCCAGGAATGGGGAAAAAGAGCAAACTCTTCCCAGTGTCCACACCAGTTACATATTTCCCCTCTTCTTTCACCCTTCCCCTTCCCCCCTGTCTCCAGCACTGCTGCTCAAAGGAGAAAGTAACAAAGATATTTGAGATTATAAAGGGTTTTGGATGAGTGAACGTGGAGTGAGTAAAGCTCTTAGAAAAGAATTTAAAGGATCGTAGTGGCATGCAGTCATGTTATATAAACATATTCTGAATGGTACCATCATACGCCCAGCCCTGGCGCCACAATTGCATTAAGTGAAATTTTATACAGAAATTGTGAAAGTGCATGGGGGTTGGCTGATTATCTGCTCTTTCTGTTCCCTTTCAGACATGAAGCAAAAAGCCAAGGTGCTGGAGAAGAATGTGGACAGTGCCAAGAGGTTCCTGACCTAATTTAAGCAAAAGGTTTTCTTTCTCTTCTTTGTTTTTTGTTGTTTTGGTTTTTTTCATCTTTCCCTCTCTCTTTTGGTTTCTTCCACAGGGTTCAAAGCTGTCACTCCTTAAAAATAAACACCTGAAATTGACTGTCACTGGGATTTAAAATTTTCAAACACCTAAGGAAAGAGAGAGAAGAAATTGGAATAAGGTCATGGTGTAAAAGCTACTTCCTGAAGTGTCTAATGAGTATTTCCCCTATGTATCTTGACAGTTTTGAAATGTATGTGGAGGGGGGGAATTTACAATACTATTCAGGAATTGTTTATTCATGCCAAAATAACTTAATTAAAATGAGGCTCTGATTAAAATGAAAGGGTCTGGCTCATTTGAAATATTAATTTAGGCCTCCATTTCTGCAATCTGCCTGCAAGGGTCTCCGTGCGAGAGCAGGGCTGTGTTTGTTAAGCAGTAAAGCATTGTTGCAAGTAAAGCCAACCTTTCATTTGCTTTTCAAGTTGTCTGATCTCTTTCCCTGAGTTAGCCTGGGTCTGTTGACCTTCGGGGCAAACTGCAGAGTCTCACTTTTACTTGCACTAAGAATGAGTTTATGGTTTGGGTTTGAAGGGGGAAGGGAGTTGGGAGAAATCTGCTGCATGGGGTATGGGGCAGATTTGTTTGGAGGTTATCTTTGCTGCTGATGCTCTTACTTAGCCCTCATACTACCACTCATGTAGGATTTCCCCCAACTAATCTGTGTTACTGCTCCAGCAATGAGACAAAAGACAGCCACTACCCAGCCATGTATGAACTGGACAGAAACATTTCAAATAACAAATGTTGACATAATTTCTAAGACCTTTCCCTGTCTACCCACAAAATAATTTAAATTTATTTTTCCATATAAAATTTCCTGAGATATGTGCCATTCTGAACTAAACCCTTTTTCTCACTTCTTATACACATCAATTAAAAAAAAAAAAAAGGAAAATATGCCTCCCTTTTTTCTCTCTCAGCTCTGAGTACAAATATTAATTTATGTGCCTCTCTAGATGAGGAATTCAATAGTGTGATAGAACATATCCCAAACAACAGAAGAACCCAAAATGTTCTGTCTGGGTTAATGTCACAACCCTCTGTCTATTTAAGGGTTCTAAGAAAACTGGGAAACTCCTTCACCCAAATCCCATATGAGGCATTATGGATGGACAGCAGGAACTGGTTCTTCCTATGCAGGAACTTAAAAACTCCACCAGACATGAAATAATGCCCATTTTACTACAAAATGAGCAGATACATGGCATAAAACTCCATGGAAATCCTGTCGTTTTACTGGCTATACTGACACTAAACCAACTGGAAGAGAATCTCTGCATTTCCTCTGGACAACCCTGGGTAATGGTGGTGGTGCAGCGCATTTCAGAATTCTGGAGGATGCCCCAATGTTTCTACCCTCACTCAACAGTATCTGCTGCACTGCAGATCCCAATAGGAAGGGGGAAGTTTCCATTTGCTCTGCTGCAGTCACTGAGCCAGAGGAAGTTCATGTATTAGGTTATTTAACACTACTACCACTTCTATTTGCCTGCTGACCTGAGAAATTCAGATATAGACTTTAAATCAGGCTGTAAGGAGATGCCCTGGCACAGCAGAGAAGCAGGTTTCAATAAACAGAGACTGGCACACATTAAAAACTGGTGTTGCCAAAACATTCATGGAACAAAAATATTTTATCCAAACAGCCACTGGGTTAAAGCACACCCACAACAACAAGGAGTTGCTTAAAATGTCTTCCTCGCTTCTGCCCTGTGTGCCCCGTTAGAGCTTGAGTGAGGATGCCACAAACAGTGTCCTTGCTCCAGTGCCACACAAAGGGTGGGAATCCTGTGGGATGCCACAGTGCACAAAATGAGCAGACAGCAAACCAAGGCACCTTAGCACTGCCTCCCTGCATTTTACACCTTTGCAACTCCTTTGCTACTCAGCTTCTCACTCCTTGCCATCAGCATGCTGCACTGCCTGCAAGCCAGGGCAAATGTGCAGGTTGAGTCTGTGCTGCAGGGAATGATATTTTCTACAGATCAGTCTCTAACCAGTAGGTACTTTGTCCTGATTCAAGGCACCTTGATTTTTTTGTTTGTTTATTTGCTTTGCTTTTTGGGTTTGTTTTATTTTGGGTTCCCCCCCACACACAAACATATTAAGTTGAAGATTATCACAAGAAGGTGTGAAGATCATGCTCCTGCACGTCTAAGAGTGTCCAGCCTGAACAGTAGGCTTTTTGCTTCTCTTTTCAGAGGGAAGAGGGTCCCAGAGGGAATGGAGCTCTCAAGTTGGAGGCTTTCAAAGAGAAGGAGCCTGTAGGAAAGGTTTCAGTTCAAGAGATACATACACAAACAAATTTCTGTATGATGTGTCTACAAGTTTGCAGGGAATCCAATCTGTCATCACAGTCCAGAGATGTGTTGGGTTTATCTGCTCTCACATTGACATTTACTGCATTTGAGAAGCCCTAGGATATTGAAACATAAATTAAAGGTCCCAAACATGCCATATGACCTGCTAAGTATGCCTGAGTCCTTAGACACCAAAATTTTAATTGAATTCCTCTGCAGACTCCATTCAGTTATCCAGTTATCAATATCTACCACCTCAATATTTAGTTATCTACCTCAAAGCACTTACACGCTGGTGTGTCCGCCCCAGACTGAATCCCAACCCCATGTTTCTGTCGAGTTTACATATGGGTTGAGTCCTAGAAGACTGTATCAAGAGCACAGTGATACCACCACATGTTCAGGAGGTCACAGCTTAGGCCTGAGACCATGGAGCATTTTCCTCAACAATTACCAGGCATAGTCTGGGACTTAGCACAGGCCAGGAACCAGTCCCAGTTATCAATTTAGATGCAACTAGACTGATTTGAAGGGTGAGATTTACACACCATGGATGTGAGCCACGCCATCTGCATCAGCCTGTGTCACAGAAAGATCCTGCAATGTGCTCCTGCATTCTGACCTGCGCATCATGTGGCTGAAGGACAGCTATGTGGGATTTACTGGGATTACAGTTCTAGATTTAGGTTCCAAAATCCCACTTTGTTTATTTTTAACACTTAGACTCTCATTAGAGTTGGAAAAATAAATCAAGTTTTGTTAGTTTAAGAATAAAATTAAATGTCTATCAGAAAATATTTGCCTGATTTATTTCAGGGAATATTACTTAAAAATTCCATTATGTCATTTAATATTTCTCTGAAATTCTTCTATTTAGACTCCTGTTAATAAGAGTTCTGGGAGCAATGGAGACCCCAGAGCTGCAGGATTGCTTGGGTAAGATAAGATATTATTTATATATAGGTTTATATATAGATCTGATACCCAAACATCTGGTTGGAAATGAAAAGTTGCCCTGTGCTTGCAGAGTTGTTCATTCCACCTTCAAGTGAATTTCCAGGGAAAGTTAGGGCTGCATTCTCCTCCTTTTGGCATCCCACATGCAGGAGCTGAGCATGAGACAGGAAAGAGCAAAGTCCCTCTCCTGAGTCTAGCTCAGCTCACCTGCTTGGCCTCCATAAAATATGTATTCCCTTATCTGTATTTCCCTTCTGAGAATGTTTATATTTATTTTCCTCATACAAAACATCCCCACTCAGTCCATACCTGCACTCCATCCCCATTGGTGTGGATCTTTCCTTCTATTACAGTGCAGGCATTTGGCAAAACAAGATAACAGCAGAGAGCTTTGTTACAACCCAAAGGCTAAAACTGAAAAGCCTGTAAGTGGGAGTGTTTTTCTGATGGAAAATGAGGCACCAGCTGCTTCTCAGGGCTGAAACCTTTCCCTGAACCAGTACCTCTGTGCTTGTGCTATGTGGTTCCTCTCCTTATATGTCTTTTAGTTTTCATTTACATCAAGATTGTTTTCTTAGAGTTGTCTCACATAGCGAAGAGGAAGGAAAGCATGAATAGACTATTGATGGTTCTAGCTTCATATATAATGTATATGGCACTCTTATCTGTGGAAAATATTATCTTTATAGCAGAATATATTTAAGAAGTCAGAGCACTCAGTTTGTTTTGGCAGGAGAGGGGATTAAGGGTGGCTGGCCACATCTAGCAGTGCCATGAGACTCAAGGTGCTCAAGTTGTGTTTTCCCCTCTTCCTGTGTTACCTTAAGAAGTCACAGGGCTCTTCTCTGCTTACGTGTGTTAAATGTCTGTCTCCAGAGCTGCAGCAGCATGTTCCTGCACTCCCTCAGAGCAGTTTGTTTTCCTCCACACAAGCTCATGTGGATGCCTCTCCTTTAGTTTCACTGGAGGAAAGAGAGAGGGATCATTTACCAGCCTCGCGATGCAGCCATTTTATCTCAAGCTCATAGCTGCTCCTTCCAGCTTTTCCACCAAAACTTTAACCTCTTAAGGTGCCTTTACCATCACATGGCTGTCTCTGCACCCTCTCTTGCTGCCTCCAGATTTGGGCTTCATTCAGAAGTGAAAGAACAGTGGAGAAGGTGTTGTTCTCACCTGGTACAGGGGTTGTTCCTTCGCCAACAAGAAGGGGTCAGGCAGTCCCACAGCACAAGGTTATGGGGGAGATATTGGGATAATCCCTCCATTCCCAGACTTGCCTGCTTCCCAGTACACAGCAATGTTCCTTAGCTTAAATTCTGTCAAATCCTTTGCAATCAGCAGATAAAAGACAACTGCACTATTCTGGGTCTGTGTGAGTACAAAGGAGTAGGACTCTCCTCAGAGATGCTGAGTAGAATTTTTTTTTTTTATTTTTTTTTTCCCCCCCACTTGATGGGAATTTCTGAACTCCATGGAGTAGAAGCTGTTTTGGTGGTGTGCTGAGAGATGTTGAGCCAAACATCTTGAGAGAATTTATGCAGGCAAACAGAGGCAGGTAGAGAGGAGAAAAACCTACTCTTCCATGCTTCACATGCATTGTTGTGAGAGTAACAAATGAGACAAAAAGGGAAGAGAAACTTTCAGAGGTCCAACTGAGACTGGAGTCCAACCATGATAAGTAGAAGCAGTTCCTGAATGAAAATATAATTCTTAACCAGGCTGACAGCCTAAACCAGGAGCACCATCGAGCAGGAAGGGAACCAAGGCAGAGATTTGCAGATTACACACTCTGTGATCTGTTGGAGGGTATGCCAGTCGTTTCCAAAACTGAGTATGAGTAACCTGAACCTCTGGTCAAATATGGGACCACAGCTGCTCTTAGTACAGACAGAAAGACTCAGTTTGGCTAAAAGTGGAAAATTATCCCTCTTCATCTCTCTCATGTGTTGAAACACAGTCCTTCAGACCAAACCAGTATGGTTATTGGCACTAAGCTGTTCAGATTCCCAGAAGACACGAATTTTCAGTGCGGAATACTGGCATAGCTACACACAGATGAAGGATAAATTCTCAGTAGCTACTCACCTGATATGCAGGATGTGCAATTTAGCAGGTTTGTGTGCATCTCCAGCAGCTTGACGATCTTCAGCGGGGTGCTCACTTTGAAATGCTGGAGCAGCGGTGCACGTCTCCTACATTGTATCCTGCACAACAGGAACTTTGGGGCTGGCAAAGGAAGGAGAGGGAAAGCACATGGCGGGAGCCGCTCGAGCTCCCTTCCCAAGAAACAGATTCACAAGCCCATTTTGCACAACGTGGCGTATTCCAAGGACAAAAGCAAAACAACCCTTCAGAAATCTCTTCATGAGCTGGAGATAAAAGTAATCCCTGCTAGGGATGGTTTAGCAGTATGCATATATGGGGGAGGAATTTCAGAGGAAGGGAAATACCCCTCCACCCCATCCTGAGTTTTCAATAATACTTTGTAGTTCTGCCCACTTTTGAAGTAGCTTAAAAGAAATGGAAGTATTTGGAATGTTTTTACACGAGAAATACTTCCTTTTGTATAATTAAAGTTATTGTGGTTGGCTCCTAGAGTGAGAGGCTTATAAATTTGTTTCCAGTAGCAATCAGTATAGTTAATACCCATCCCATCAAACTGAGTTAACTCGTGTTCCTTTTGGGCCTCATCCAGAGCTTATTGATGTCAGAGGAAAGAAACTATTGACTTAAATGGGCTTTGGAGTAGACCCTACAAGCTGAAAAGAACAGATAATCTGGTAATTTCTGTCACAAAGAAAAGGGATATCCAGTGAAAATAAATAGGTGAAAGTCAAAATAAAATAAATTTTAAAAAATATTAAAAACCGGACTAAAGTATCCCATGAACATGGTATTTTATGTCACCCAGTGTTATAGGGAGAGGCAGAGAACCTCACGGTGCAGAGGGTGACCACAACAACTCTCAGAAATCAGGAGAAGACACAGTGAGATGAAGAAAATTTGCCTGATTTGCCTTTCATATCTGAAAGCGTAGAATTAAAACCTGACAGGGTGAGTATTACACAAGATAAACTAAGGCTTTATGTGTTCTGTCCAAACCTGTGATATCAGGTTTTGAAGTCGTCCAGTTAAAAACAGAGATCACAAAAATTACATGAGACAAAGATGCTGAAGGACACATAAACTTAGGGAAGGTTTATAAAGAATCCAGTGGTGTTTCTGGCCATGCTGAGTGAATTATCAGAAGCTATGAAGATCTCTGAAATGAGTTCAGTACCCAGCAGGTTTCCCATGAGAACAGACATCTGCAATGCAAATTCCGTGCCCAAGCCCTGCAGCATGATTGCCAGATCCAAGCATCGGAGTGATGAATAAATCCCCTTTTCAGTCACCTTACAAATAATGAAAATATAAGGAATAAAAAATTTGAAGTCTTTTTCTATTGGCCTGATGGTTTAAGGAATTTGAATGCTGCTGGCACTCCAAAAGTGCCGCTTTCCATCTATGAGCATGAGAAATTACTTTATTGTTTAAACCAAGGATGGGGTATTCACTTCTCTACAGGTCTTCACTTAGGCTCCCTTTTGGCTTGTCTCCTTCCTGTTTCCATATTCTTTCTTTGATTTCTTTCCTCCAGACCATGTTTCCCAAAACATCCTGGAGGTGAACTTTTTCCCTACAGTGAAATAATTAGTAAAATATCTGTTGAATTCAAGAGGACCAAGAGGGTTTCAGTGACAACTGGCTTTGTTTCTTACTTTGTAATTCTATTTAACTGCAGTTAAATCATTCTGTGAAGTTCTGTGCTCTGAAAATTTCCCCAACATTAACAGATATGGGTTTCCTGTGGTCAGGATGTCACAGCTCCCCTGTGCAATTCTCCCACCCAAAGGCAAACAGTATTATTGGTTGAATGTCCCTATAATGTCATTTTCATCCCAGTTATAGCTGCAGTGACACTGTGCAATATTGTGCACAGGGTATTGGATATTAATTTTGACATGTCACTCTGTGTTTGCTTTGTTGTGTTCTTTTCACAAGGCCAAGATCATGCTTTACATATTGGCTTTGTGTTCTGCAGATTTTAAATAGATACAGAGAACTGAGCCATTCAAATGTGAGTTTTAGTAACCCAAAAGATCAGCTTAAGTCTCCAAGGACAAAGAGCTGACATAAAAGTCTAGTCTTCCAAAATCTTTGACAAATCTATAAAATTCCTGTTAGGCAACCTGATAAGTCACTTGACATTTCCATACTTTGATATCTCCAATTCTGAAGTGAGGTAACACTCTTATCTTTTTGAAAGTAACATGAGACTAATTTTTCTATTGACAGATTTTTCTGGGGACTTCTGCCAAAGCAAAGCTTTACTAAAACCTTCCAATGAACATATGTCTAGAGGAAACACAACACAGAGATATGAAAATAAGAGAAGACCATAAAAGGTCTAACCTCAGTTGACCACTGTCATTGTATATTTATGCAATTTCCTTGTAGCGAGATAAAATCCTTAATTTGTGTTTACTGATCTGGGTCAAAAGACAAGAGTGTTGAAAGGGGTATTACAGGTTTTGCTTCTGTGTGCTTTTTTAAGGCAATAGCTGCTTAGTTCTACATGTACACAGCCAAAACAACACCCTTTTCTATTACCAGTTTAAAGGGTGATGCGTGGTTGTTATAGCTGAAGAAGGTAAATTACAACTACTTGAAATAACAAATAGAAAGCTGTTTTACTCATCACATCAGGGTTAAAAAATAAAACATGATTTGGCTATATGGCTGTATAGATTCAAATGGAGCAGTCATATTTACACATATTGCTCTGAAGGTAGTTTTCCTGCTCATTTGCACATGGGAGAAATCCTTTCATTCCTGCATTCAAAAGGGAGGGAAGAGGCCCCATCTACAAGCAAAATTACAGGAAACAAAAAGAGAAGTGAGTGCATGTTCAAGCACTTGGAGAAAAGTTTTGGGCTTTTTCCAAAAACTCAGCACTATTACTGGAGCTGATACACCTCCCTAAAACTGTGTAAACGATTCCCTTGATCAGAAAAAGGGTCTGGTGCTGCAAAAACTCTCTCAGGGTTGTTGAAATACAAGTTTTTGAGTCAAAAAGTGTCCTTTACAGTCAGGAGCAGATCTATCCCAGGTAGACGGAAGCCAAACACCATGTACAAAGGTTTCCATGTAAGAAAAGTTTAGCTTGGAATATATTTTTGCAGTTAAAAAGTTTTCATACACACAGAGAAAATAAATAATAAAACCAAAACACTAAAAAAAAAAAAAAAAAAGCCACATTGTTTTTTAATTGGTAAAATAGAAGAAAAATTTTAACCCTATAAAATTCCCAATTCCTGTACCAAGACAATAAGAAATATTTAATTTTGACTGCTGATATTAACCCCAGGTCTTACCAGCCAATATTGCCAGAAAGGAATATCTTCCTGGTTTTACCAGGTAGTCTAGAAGGAAGCTGGATTTATGATTAGAAGGTGATCAGACAATAAAAATCTAACATATATTTCCTGTACTTGCCATAAAATTAATTTCTGTGTGGTAATAAGACATTAATTATATTCTTACCACTTCAACATTAATTTGCAAAAATTGTTTTGTTTTTTTTTTTCCCTGAAAGGTTTTGACATAATAAAAATGTAGCAAGACAATTGATCTTATTAACCAGAAGACTGAATAACAGTTTTTAGCATGTGTTCAGGCTTTTCTGTCAAATGATCCTCACCTGGGCTGACATTGCATTGTCTTAGTTCTCAGATTAGCTGCATCTTTGGCATCTTTGTTTGTATTTACATAGAAGACCAAGTTGAGTTCTCCTACCTTCAATTGTAAAAAAGTTATTTAGTTAAGAATGTCAAAGTCTAAAGCCAGTATCTCCAGCTGAGTTAGTCTGAAACAAATGTCTCAAATACATGGGATGAATCATGCCAAAAATAGTTGTGTTCTCCATGGACTGCAAAGGGAATTGAGAGGTTACCTCAGCTGCAGTCTTCTTACTGAGATGGTTTGTATTCCCTGGTCCACCAGAGAATAGAAGTGGGACATCAGCAGAACCATTTATCTTGTCCTAAAACAGGCAACACCAATTTTCTTCTGAAGCTGCAGACCTACTTCTCTTCATAAAATATAATGTGAGCTCTAGACAACTAAAGTGGAAGAATATAAACCCCAACCACGACACATAAAGCAAGAAGTCTGTGACCCCAAAGTGGACTTTTTTGCATTGACAGCAATGCTAACAATGAAAGCAATATAAACTCACTAACACAAGCTGTTCTGTTGATAGACATGTGTTTCTACACCAGACCAAAAGATAAAATTTTGGACTGTATTTTCCAACCAGCATCCAGAGAAGCCAGAGATCACTCAGTTCAAATCCCGCCTTGTAATCACTATTTGGGAATTTGCAGTTCTGAACGCACAATTCTGTATTTCTTTAAAAGAACTGTATCAGAGATAACAGCAAATATAACATTAAAGAAACTCAACCTAAAGCTTCTTCTAAGGTTACTCAGACACCCATTTCTTATCAACTAAATCACTCAAAACCAAGATTATCACCAGTTATAGCAACATTAACATCCGCATCTACCTCAACTCATATCACAACCCAAATGCGAGAACACCCAAAAAAAACTCAGCTCCAGAGCCAACTCCCTTCCAGTGCCAGTGCACCACTGACCACAAAGTCATCAAAATTACATCCCTGATTCCTCTCTGGGGCTGTTCTTTCACTTAACCCTTTTATTTGCAGAAACAGGGGAAAACACATATATCTGAACAAACAGAGGAAAGATGAAAACCCGCATTGCCAGTGCATGAGAAAATAAAAAAGTCGCCTTTTTTTAGGATGTCAGATGCCTACAGATGGCAATGTGACCCCTTTAACCCTCCCTACAGCCCAGCTCAGGGGCACCAAGGGTTATAGGTGAGAGATGCACCCTGACAGGCAAAGACAAGACTTGAAACATGCAAAGCAAAAGGCCCGTCAGAAACACCCCTGGGAAAAGCCTTGCTTGACGGACATTGGAAGGAGTCTAAGAAGGGAAGATTTCCTAAAATACATCAATAATTTAAAAAAATATAGTTAAATATAAAGCCTCTGCTCCAATAAATCACCTTCTCTGGTTCCACCCTTGGACCTTTCTGTTTATGGGTACGGTCACGCATTCATGAAAGGAATTCAAATCTTTCTGTATGCACAGGAAAGAAAGAAAATATTCCACTCCTTTTGTTAAGTTTTGTAAATGAGCTACTGAAAAACAAATCAGATTTGCCACCATCCTAAGATGAAGCATCCAAAAATCTTGTGAAAGAAGAACTTTAAGGTTTCAAAAGCTAGTCAGTGTTTTAAGAAGGCAGTTGTATACCATTTCCACAAGCCAAATCATTATTAAAAGGGTTTTGCAAGATCTAGATGCACAAAAGTACTGAGACACTGACTGTGCAGCATTTCAGGCTGTAACTGCTAGAGTGAGACACAAACCTTTTGCTTATATTTATGAAGAGATGCCCTCATGTTTTAAAGATTCACAACTTGGACACTAAAAGGAAAGTAAGAAAAAGTATTGAAAAGAGAACAGGAAGGAAAAAGAGAACATTTGCTTCCCACAACAGAGTAGGCTCTTGTCAGAACACTTATCCTGAACATGAGAGACCAGATTCACTGTTCCCACCTGTGTATCCATGCACACATCATGGAAAAAAGCACTTTACTTGGAGACCTATGGGCTAATCGCTGCTGGGCTGAGTGGTGGGGAGATGCTGATGGATCTTTCTTTAGAAACTGTGCCTGCAGAAAAAAAAAAGGCAAACTAACATAAAATCCATTGAGTAACAACATAAGGATATGATTGAAGAGCCCAGTAATTACACAGGTTGCCTGTGATCAGAAAGCAGCCTAGAAGCCAGTGCATATTCCCTATGGAACAGTCAGTAGACAATTGCAGAAAGCAGTCTCCAGCACAGGAACTGAGATGTAGGTCTCTCCCATCCCACTGAGCTCTTAGTCATTAAAGAGGGAGTTTTCCTTCAGGCTTTCTTAAAAGAATGGCAGATCATTTTTTAGACATGTTTATATGGAGAGTACAGAGCATCTTAAACTCTCTACAGAGATAAAGGAGAGATTTAAGTTGGATACTATGAAGAAATTCTTTATTGTGAGGGTGGTGAGTCACTGGAACTGGTTTTCCAAAAGAACTGTGGATGCTCCATACCTGGAAGCATTGAAGTCCTGTTTGGATGGGACTTTGAGATGCCTGGTTTAGTAGAAGGTTTTCTGGCCCAGGGCATGGGGGTAGGAACGAGATGATCTTTAAGGTCCCTTCCAAACCAAACCATTCTGGACTTCTATGATTCTATGATTAATACCTTCCTCAGGGAAATGAAAGCTTGGATTGTGCCTCAGCAGGAATCGAGCACACATTTAGAAGTTATCTAAGCACTGCACAGCAGTGAGGGTTGACTTGTCTACTTAGTTAAGGGAATGTACTCATCCCACTGCAACTGTAGGCCAGGCAGTGGGAAGAGAATAAACTCTGTTTCCTACATCCTAGGTAGACCATATTTACCCTTATTCATCTTGCACTGCATCAGCACTGGGGATGTTCCCTCTGCTTTGTCAAGCAAGGACTGACATGGGGTCACGACTGGATGGGACAATGAGAAGTCAGTCATCTTCAGGTTTAGAGACACTAAAATGCAAAGCAAAAACAGTGTTCCATAATATTCTAGGGAAGGCAACTTCCCAGATCCCATTCTGTGGCAGAGCTTCATTCAATACATACAGAGTTTTTATGTTGAATATATAAATCAAACAGCTTAATGCCCTCCCAAAAAGTCCTCATATGTTTAAGTGGTAGGGGAATAGAGGCACTATATAAATATAACAAATAAAACTATACTTAGGCCAGGATCTGTAGGAGACAGTAATAGAAGATTGCCCAATTTCATCAGAACCCCATTATGTGTCCCGTTAATGTCAGTGCAGACACTCTGGACACAAGTGGGAATAGAAATGAGCTGCTGGTGTGAAAACAGAGCAGACTGAAGGCAGTTTGTTCAAAGCTTGCACGTGACTGTGAATTAACACTGTCGAGGATTAAATGTAGATGCAGTTCCAGGACAGAGGCAGGGGAAGAAGTTGTTTCCAGACACTGTAAAGCAACAAAAAATCTGGAAAATGAGCTTCCAAAAATTTTCACTGTTGTTGTGGGCTGAGTTAAACATATATGCAGTAGGAGAGGACACTGCATTTCTCCTGGAAAATGAGAACCACATGGAAAATAAAATTGTCAGAGTTTTTGCTTGGAATTGAAAATTGTTGAAGGTTGAAATCTTTAATGTAGGGGGTTTATCAACAGAAGCAGAATCTGTGGTTTCTATCTGAGTAGCACTGAGGTCTGCAAAAGGTACTTCCTGCTGATGAAATTATATAGCTAGAGATTTCAGTCCAGATTTTGTGCTCAGGAAGCCCTTGAAAACTTGTTTGCTGTTGTCGAGCTGTGGGAATTAATAGATTTAAAATTAACTACTGGCATATTTTTTTAGGCAGTCCAAACCTGTAGCAGCAAAGATCCTAGTGCAAGCAGAATGGAGAATTGTCCCTCTGTGTCACAGTGGGCAGGAGAACGGGCAGTGCTTCAAGCAGCAGATGACCAAGCTGTGTTTTTCCTAAGCTGCAAGGTGATTCACATTCCAAGATGGCACAGCCCTCTTTGTACCACCATATCCTTACCCCCCAAAAGTACAGGTCACAGACAGTTAGCCACTGTGACCACGATTTGCCAACATCTCTCTTGATTTGCAGTGTCCACACCAGTGAGGTGTCTCAAAAGCACACCAATTGTCATATTTCTGAGGATTAAAACACAAATCATTCCCATTTGCAATGTCTTAGCAGCAATATCAAGTAGCGGAGGAGCCCCAAATTATACATTCTGCAATAAATATCCAAATCTCTACTTCTAGTGTTTTCTTCATGAAGATGATGAATGTTATGCTGCTGTTACTTAATGGCCAAAACCCTACAAGTAATTTAAACTGTGCAGCTTACATATAGGCAGTAATTGCCTCTTTTTCACAGCTGTACAGGGAAGGGGAACATTTAAATACAACAGGAAGGAATGTAAATGGAACTAAATCAGAAGTGCTAAAATGAAGGATGACCTTGAAGATGTAGTTGTGGGAACAAAAGCAGTAAATGAATCTTAACACCATCAGAATGCCATGACAACATGAACACTGGCTGTGATCCTGCAGTCTGATGTGGACAGCCATTTCCAGTGCCCATCTCCTCTATGGAGAGTGGAACAAATGGTAAATGTTTCACCTCCCCATATGCATCTAACCAGGGTCTCAAGACCAGCAATGAATATGAGAGGCTGGGAAAGAGATCTGAAAGGGGAAAAAAGATCCACAGAGAGCGTGACTCCTGTGAATAAAAAGCAGCTCCCCTTCCCTCATGGGTGGCATAAAGCAGCATGAGAAACATGAAGGAAACATTTTTGAAAATGTAATCCTAATGCTGGGTGGAATTTTTCAGTTCCTAAAATACCCTGAGTTGTTACAAGTGCAGGTAGGAGTTTCTGCTTCCAGGAAATTGCTTTGCCTTTCTGAATAGCACAAATGCTTCTCCAACAAGTAGGACTATGAAGAAGTAGAGTGCTCCTTTAGGGCATGTTTCTGTCCTGAGGAAATCAATGACAGCGTTGCTATTAACTGTTTTGGGAGCAGGATATGGCCCATAATCTGATTAACAGATGCTTTGAGTCTGTGTAGACTGAGTTTTCAAAGACATACACAGATAAAAGACTTTTACTTTCATGTCACACTTATCTTTCTTTGTTGTAGCGTAAAAGTCTGTAAAATGTTACCTTACTCTTAACTCATAATACAGCTGTTTTACTTATGCTCAAAATATTTCATCCTGCCAGGGCCATCATGGTGGATAATCTAATTATATAGTTAATTCCACACATGCATTGTGGCCTTCAGGGAAATGACAATTTGGGACTAGATGTTTCACTTCAAGCATGGCTAAGTGCTGACAGAGAAGTGGAGCAGCAACATCCCTCCCGAGTAGCAACAATATCAGCCTGACACTTTTGCTGTTCTATTGAGATTTAGGCAATCTGCTGAGAAGGGGAGGCCATGGTTTCTCTCTCTGGGCTGAAGAGAGTGAAATCCTTGGTGTGGAGATGGACAACCAGTCCTTATTGGGTTTGCCTGGCCAGGATTTGATAGCAGGGGGGCTGCAAGGGTGGCTTCTGTGAGAAGCTGCTGGAAGCTTCCTCCATGTCCTGCAGAGACAATTCCAGCTGGCTCCAAGACTGGGCCGGCCAAGGCTGGGCCAGTCAGAAATGGTGGTAACACCACTGTAATGGTGTATTTAAAAAGGAATTAAAAAGTTATTGCACAGATGTAATTGTGGCCAGAGGTGAGGATATGTGAGAAGAACAGATCTGCAGGCACCAAGGTCAGTGGAGGAGGGGCAGGAGGTGCTCCAGGCACTGGAGCTGAGATTGCCCTGCAGCCCCTGGTGCAGCCCAGGGTGAGGCAGCTGTGCCCTGCAGCTCATGGAGGGCACAGGGATTCAGAGATCCACCTGCAGCCCATGGAGGAGCCCACACTGGGGCAAGTGGATGCCCAAAGGAGGCTGTGACCCCATGGGAATCCTGTGCTGGAGCAGAGTCCTGGCAGAGACCTGTGGACTCATGGAGAGAGGAGCTCACTCTGAAGCAGATTTCCTCAATTACTGCTCTTTAAAAGCTCTTTCTCCTTCTGTGAAAGATGCTGAAGCCACGGTATGGAGAGAGGAGCAAACTCTGATGTCCCTTGTGTCTAGGTTTAGTTTGTCTTTCCAACAAGTTGCCAACCAGTCGTGTCAAAGGGCCCATCTTACCCAGAAGTGCATTAAAAAGTCCTTTCCAAAGCTTAAAAATGTCAGCCTCATTTCTTTAGAGCTGAGCTTTTTTTTTCTTTACTGGATAAAATTGCTTTTGCTCAGAAACCACGCTTCTTACCTTTCTATCTAAGCCCAACAGCTCTCTCCTTACAGCTGCTGTGAGTTTTTCTTCTCTCTCCTGACACTCACAGTCTTGTTCAAAGTCCATCAGGATCGGATCTCAGTCACAGAGTCTTACACTACATCTAGAAATATGTGGGAAATAAAAAAATCAGGCAACTTAGTGTGTGCCAAAAATAAAACTGAACTTTCAACCTAGAGGCTGACAAATTCCACTTACCCTGAATTTACTCCTTTATGGCACTGTGATGTTAGAATTAGGATTTCTTCTTTTCATTGGGAAGGTGGGTTGAGATTGTTCTAAGGTGAATGTGAAACGTGTCTTTTTTTAGGTGCTAACATGACCTTAAGTGGTTTTGTTGAGAGCTGGCACCCATCCTAACCTGTGCAAAATCCTTCTGCAGATATTTCTCCCTTTCTGCCTCCCAGAAAATCCACATACACTTCAAAGAGCAGCAGGGCCCACTCCCTACAAGAGGAGTACAAGAGGAAAAAGCCTCAAGCTGCACCAGGTTTAGATACTGGATATTGGGCAAAATTACTTCACTGAAAGGCTAGTCAGGCACTGGCACAGGCTGCTCAGGACAGAGATGCAGTCACCATCCCTGGAAGTGTTCAAAAAAACCATACAGATGTTGTGCTTAGAGACATAGTTTTGTGGTGGATTTGGCAGTGCTGGGTTAATGGTTGGACTTGATCTTAGAGGGCTTTTCCAGCCTTAGTGAAAGGGTTGTTACTGCTCCAGGGGCTATTGCAAACTGCAGCTGATGCTCCAGCATAGGAACAGCTCCAGAATTTGCCCATGAGTAGTTGCACAGGACATTGAGGCTTCACAAACATGTTACTCATATGTGTCTCCAGTGTTTGAAGTCCATTGATGTTGTTCCTGTGCAATTTCTTGTCCATTTTCAAAACTAACATGGAGCATCTTGCTATTTCCTGGCAGATCATGTCATTTATCTCTGGTTCTGTTACAAGAGTGGACAAAATAACCCCTATATATTCCTTGGCTGATCACAGGGGCTTGGGTTTTTCAAAATCACTCAGTGTTGAGATAATTTTGTTCCCAGTGATGGCAGAAACTGTTCAATTCCCTGCAGCAGTGTGGAGACTGGTGTGCATCTCCATGCAGTCATTCAGCCAGACAGAATGAAAGGAATTTGTATTCCCAGATCCCAAAGTGTCATCCTTAAAATCTCCCTAGCATGAGGAGTCACTTAGCCTCATCTCACTTATTTTGGTTTAAGTTGTCCAGGCACTTAAGGCTGCACGTGCACAGAACTTCTTTTCTCCTGGCAAGGGAAGGTGGAACCACCCTGGCTGATGTCTGGACAGCTTCACAGTCTACAAGGAGTTGCTCCTCTGCCTTGGTCTCATAGAGAGGCCAGACTGTCAGGCATCATCAGAGCATTCCTGACATGAATCAACAGGCTCAAAGCCCTGGAAGAAGCACTGCTGACTACTGCTTTGTGACTGGCAGAGTCACCTTGGCGTTTATAGCACAACCTTTAGGCTACATCACTTGTCTAAGCACTGGAAAACTTAAGTGTTCATTTCCTAATTTAGATTGTTGCTACTTCCATCTCATAGAAAATTTGTCTGTAGTATCCAGGCCAGAAGATATTTGGCACAGGAATACTCTGCCCTTCCTCTTGATCTTGGGCAACACCTGTAACAGTGAGGTCAAGTTGAAAGAAAAGTTATGATCTTAGCACAGGGCTCGTGACATTCACCTGGGAGAAACACGCTGGGTCCTGTTCCAAAGTCTCTTTCCAATATCACCTATGACATTTCTCACTGATGATCATTTGCTGGAGGACAAAAACATTCCAGTATGCATGAAGCAGCTTTTAGGAGTCACAATTATTTCTCAGAGTGCTGTAATTATGATGCTGGAAATTTAGGTTTTTCCTGGTTTATTCTTTATTTCAGTTCCTTTCTCCAACACTTCAACTTTTCCTCTCCATCTCTCTGCACAGTCTAACCACAATTCTTCCACGGGACAGGAAGTTATTTTTTCACAAAAAGTGATACACACAATAACTTGAATGACTTCAGGAAGGGAGGGAACATTTTCCTTGCATAATATTGTACATATAATTACCTTGGGCATCTTTAATGTAGACATCTGCACCTGGGCCAGTTTCCTCAAACTCCATTGACAAACAATGGAGTTAAGTGGTTTATTTTTGCAGCTACTTCTGGATGGGAAAAATTGTGCCCAAATGCTTCCTTTATTTTCTTAACTTGACAATAAAGGCAGCTGAGGGAGACTGGCTCATGTGTGGGTGTGAACACTACTGATATTTAAACCTTGGTGCATCTCACCCTTCACATTTTGCAGGACCTTATTTAATAGAACTATTTGCAATGACCCAAGACAATCAATCCATGTACCTCTGAACTGAGGAAAAATTGGATTCAAGAAGAGATCACTCTTTGTACTCTGATGTAATTTCTACTCTTTAGATGTATTTTCTCATTTTCTTCCAGAAAGTCTAGTCAAGATGCCCCTCTCGCTGTTTCTGCTGGTGAGAGACTAAGGCATGATTATGATTGATGACTCTCTTCCCCAAAGAAGTGGAATTGCATCTGCTGAACTCCTGCTCAGAGGAGGACAGAGCTCATAACTGACTGAAAGCCTGTTCAGGAATGCTGACACATGCTACACTAATTCACAAGAATGTGAAAGCAATCTACAGGACAGGACAATTCAGTGACTGGCTGCAGTTAGCAAGTGATTGGGAACATGATCTAAAACTCCAGCCTCTCATTTATCTCAGGCTAGCTGTTGACAAAACACTTTTCAGACTCTGAAATGCAGACATGTTGCAGAGGTATTTACAGGAATTTCTTGGCTTTGGCCCTTGGACAACTTTGTAGTTAAATAGTTAAAGAAAGATGGTCAGAGAAATAATAGCATTAATTATTTTTGGCCATGCATGTCTATGTGTGTGTGTAGAGAGAAAGACAAATATGGTTTTTAATCTGATAGTCTTATGTCAAATTCGCTACATATACCACAGTTTGGAGTTTCTGGTGACTTTGCTTTCACCCAAACCCACTCTGCTAACAATTGGTTGCATGGCCATAATGACTTCATAGAAAGAGAGAATCATAGAATTGTTTAGATTGGAAAAACCTCAAAAACCATCAACCCGATCATTAACTCAGCACTATCAAGTTCACCACTAAACCACATCCCTCATCCTGATGTTTCATGAACCCTTCCAGGGATGGTGATTCCAACACTTCCCTGGTCAGCCTGTTCCAGTGCTTGACCACCCTTTCAGTGAAGAATTTGTTCCTAATCTCCAATCTAAATGTTCCCTGGTTGTAAAAGGTCCTTTGGAAAATTTAACACAGGTTTAGTAAAACAGGTCATGGTATTTGTGATCTGATAAGCAAAGATGGAACTGCTGGCATGAGGAAAGAGAAGGTCAAGTGCCTCTCAGCATCCCCCATGAGTTGTGTTTGGGGTTGGGTTTTTTTGATGGTAATATCAACACTTTAAAAAAAGAAATAAATATAAAGAATTCAGAAAATAAAAGTTATTCTGAATCATAAGTCTTCTTCTACACGTATATTTGCACACAGAAGACCTGGCAAAATTATTTTGGCACATGGCCCAAAACACGGTCATTTCAATCAAATGGAGAAGGACAGTGATGTAATGTTAAATATCTCTTTTCACTATTTTTGGCCTGTAAGTTCTCTCTCCATACCATCCCTGGGTTTTCCTTCACCACCTTCTTCCTCCTTTCATTTTCCCATGTTTTGGCAGGAGAGCCCAAGGGCTGTTCTAACCAGTGCCAGGTTGTTATTCCTATTTGTACAGGAGAGGAGCTAATCCTGTAGTGCTTCTTGATACAAAATTAAAATGAAAGCTTTGTGCTAATCATTTCCTTCATGAGCAGACCTTAACTCCACATAGGATATTTGTATTTTTCCATTCAAGGATGTAAAGTAGTTTTGAAGTTTGGACCTTTAAGAGCAGTTGGGCATCTGATCTGATAGACAGAAGAGCTGTAATCCAAACCCGCCCCTCAAATTCAGCTCAAATTTAGCTGTTAGCAATTTACAATTAATTCCCTGGCTTGAATTGGCTGCCTTTTCTGATTCAACAAAATAAAGCTCTCTAAAGCTAGAAGAACATTTCATATTGAGGTAAATGATAAATATACCCTTCAACACTTACTCTGATGACAATAAAACAAAGTCAAAAGTTTCAAACAAAACTTACTGAAAACTCATTTACAACACAATTATTTCTACAAAAATCAAGAGTGCGAGGTACAATCTAAATTGAGTCTTTAACTTAGAAACTTGTTCTTTTTCCATAGGCTCTTATTCCAAACAACAGCATTGATTGACACTTAGTTATGCAGGAAATGGCTGGTTTTGAACAGAGATGCTGAGCGTGGGTGCTTCTTAATAGAAGCACATACTGCTTGGGTTAAGATCTTGGGGATGGAAGAGACACAAAAATGAGATGAAAATAAGAGATCTTTGCAAAAACACTGCACGGGCAGACTGTCTGTAGGAAAAATTACACAAAACCTGTCAGTTAGTTATAACTTTGGGTGATTTCTACCTCAAAGCAGACTTTCCTGAAAAAAAATGTCAGAAAAATTCCTGGGGTATGAATGTCAAAGCAGTGGGGTTTGACCTTTAAAGGATGTGGTTCAAATTTGACCTCGTTTTTCAGGTGAGGCTCAGGCCATTATCTCAGCCACTGGCAAAACAAGACAGTCCTATATGTCACTTTTTGTATGGCTATAGGATAATTCAGCTGGCAGTGATCTAGTCCAACATCCTGGTTGAAGTAGGGAGCTGGGCCAACTATGACCCTCCTTTATCTGTATTGTTTCCAAGTTCTGAAAGTGGAGAAATCACCAAACATTTCACTATAAACTTTCCTATTTTTTCTGTTCTGATCATCAGGTTCATGCCAAATCATGAACTGCACAGGAAAAATATTTGCTCAAGCAAGTGACATAACAACTTGGTGCCAAAACTTGACACGTGTTAAGCAATTCCTTGCAAATTCTGCTGATGCTAATTGGCTATGAAGATCCTTTACAAATCCTTATCCCACTCTTATTTCAGCTCCTGTGATTCTTAATCACACAGAATCACAGAATTAGTAAGGTTTGAAGGGATCACTTGAGGTCATCTACTTCAAATGCCCTGTTCAGGCAGGAGTGCTGCCCTAGAGATGTTACTCAGAATTCTGTCCAGATGGCTGTTGAATATATCCAGAGAATGAGATTCCACAACCTCTCTGGGCAAATGCATCCAAAGGTTTCTTTTGCAGACAAATGTAATGGTTGCTCACACTGTGAGGCTCTGAGACCCTCAGGAAAATCTAATTATTAAAGAATGGGACAGAAAACAGAATCAAAGTATTTTGTCCATTTGCCTAGAACTAGAACCACTGAGTGCACCAGAACGAGACTACACTGCAAAAACATAAAAACAATCTCGGGTTTTGGGAGCTGGGGCTGGGTTTGGGGTTTTTTTTGCAGCTAAGTGTATTGTTTTCTTTTGTTTTCTTTTGTTTTCCCAGTTATGTACACTCATCTGCAGTATCATTCAATGGCTGAATGAACTTGTAGGCTGAGTAGTTTGTAGCTAGCTTTGCTTTTCAAAAGAAATCTCACATATACACAATAAAAGTTGGTTATTTTAGTCCCCTTTTCTTTTTTTTTTTTTTTTTTTTTGTAAACGTAATTGTAATTAAGAGGGGCTGATTTGTTATTTCTGTACAATATTCTGAAACCATTAAAGAGCATGCATGTTATCAATTGCTCAATAATTCTACCCCATTTTCCTCCCCCTGTTAACAGGTTATCATCTTGCCATGCTCTGTGCTTTAGATTCAGTCATTGCTGGCATGCAAGGAAAGCCTGCAGCAACCAAGCAGGGCATTCCTTCAATCTGTATTTAACAGTTAATTGCAAACCTGTTCCTTGAAGTACTGCCACAATTCCTTGCTTCGCTGCAAAGTCTTTGATATCAACCTACTGCTTTTGGAAAGATTACAACTTGTGCACTCGGTTACTCTGGTCAGATGTGCACAAGAACATCAAGTATGAAAGTAAAATTGCTTTCTCCAGTGCGTGTGAACCCAACAAACCTCTCAATTGCTGTGTTAGATATGCTTCAAACCAGTGCAAGCCTGCAGGGCAGGCACTTGGGGAGAATGGAAATTTCCAACCAGGAAGCTGAATTTCTGGGTAGGAAGGGAGAAATGAAATAGAGAGGGGACACAGAATGCGGAGTATTTCTCACATATTTTGCCAGAATTTTGTTCACTAATAAAGAACTGTCATCCCCCCAGTGGTAGAATAATTGAGTATTATTCTCAGTTCCAGCCAAGTAAATCCAGAATGGCACCCTAAGAGTGCATTCAACAGGATTTTAATCCAGATTTATAACTTCTCTTAAGGAAGAAACATGGCACACATTGAACAGAAACTTGATACTTTCCAACTAAGTTGCTCAAACTGATAACCTGTGAATAGTGGATTAAACCCAGAGCACACAGAACAAAAAGCTGTCCATCACTTAGGCACAGGAGGGATGTGCTGAAGGAAATAAAGGCTCAGGTGACTTGGATTCATAGGAATACTTTGGATTGGAAGGGACTTTTAAAGGTCATCTATTTCACCACTTTGCAAAGAGCAGGGACATCTTCCATTAGATCAGATTGCTCAGAGTCCCATCCAGCCTGGCCTTGATGTTTGCATGGATGGGTCACTCACCACCTCTCCGGACAACTTGTGCCAGTGCCTCACCACCCTCAATGTAAAAAAACTTCTTCATTATAATAATCTAAATTGACCCTCTTTTACTTTAAACCTATTGCTCCTTGTCCTATCACTACACGCTCTGCCAAAAAGTCTGTTCCTACTTGCTACATTGTGCTAATATTTGGAGTCCACTTAAAATTATTGATCTTTTTTAATAGTCAGATTTAAGTCATTTGAATGCCCTCAATACCTCTAGCACTTCACTAATATTTTACTGGAGTCCGTGTCAATGTTAATGCATTGCCACAAGCGTGTCTATTGTCTGACATTAGAGATTTGTGCATAAATGCATAAACTAACAAGGTATTGATTTGTCCTTTCATTTGTGGAAAGAGGAGTTTGAACAGAGTGGGATCAGGAATTGCTGACTGTATTGGAGGTTTTGAGATATCTTTGGCTCCAGGCAGTCTTACCTGGGTATGGTCCAGGATTTGCACTGGCTGCAGATAGAAATGTCAGTCCATGCTGGTTTACCTTTTTTGCAGACTCATCTATAACTTTGAATGGTGTTTGACTAGGAGGACCTCCTTATAAGTTTGCAACTTCTCCATGTTCTCCATCTGAGTGTTGCACCACTTTTTGTGTAGACTGGGAAATCATTTGTCCATCCACACAGTTCACCTCCCGCTCAACATGGGCTCATATGATAAACTCCAGTCTTTTTTTTTTTAATTCTGGGCTAGACATGCTTCAACCAAAATCCAACTTCAACCTGGAAATCAAGGCTCATGTCAGGGGCTTGGAACTAAATGATCCTTCAGGTCCCTTCTAACCCAAACTATATTTTTGACAAATATGATTGATATGAGATGATATATGATTTATATGATACCTCTCCACTCCCAATAGACCCTTTTCTGACCTGTGCAGATAATCACCATCTCTGGGGTGTATTGGCATGATTAGAGAACAGCCATGGCCTTGAGAACTGTCAGTGAGTTAATGGGCTTGTCAAACAACTTTTCTGTCTCCATCTAACTGAAATCAGGAATTATACGAAGACTTTCTGGACTGAGATTCAGAACAGCAGGGGAATGAAAAATTCTTGCAGATTGTAGAAGAAGCAGCTGGAAAGACCATCCTCAAATATCTACTAGTAGAATAAATGTTGGACTAAATGATTAGCAACAGTTGCTTATTTAGAAAAATTTAAATACTGAAGAGGCTGCTACAATCATCTTGCACAGGAGCGTTTGCAGCGGAAGGTTTAAAGAATTTAACCACTGAGTGGATATTTTAGTTTGTACCTTGAATTCAAATTATTCTCTAATCAACAACATTTTCCAATTTGTCTACAGCCTGGTTTAATTATGAATACCAGAAAGGCACTTATTATTTCAGTATCAGTCTTAGTGATGTCATATATCTGAAGAGCGTCACCTTCTACATGGTGGGGTTGTTTCCTGCACTTTAGGAACTTTTACAGAAAATGCAGAAAATAATCTTCTTTTGGGTTTGAAGTTTTTTCTAAACCACTATTTTCCAGAATGCCTATGGCTTGTGTTTATTATGCATATACTGGTGGATACACTGTGGACATACACATCTCTTGAACCTCCTATGGATCTCAAGTCCAGATATATATGATTTTCTTACCTGTCTGTTACCCATGATTTCTTCTTACACCTAAAAACCCTTTTCTGAGAAGTTTAGACAGGACTAAGCACTTGTGTTATCAAAGCCTCATGAAAAAGCTCTGGATAATAAACATGCACACTCTCAGAAATTCTCCCAATACAACTTACATTACTCGAAGTACTCGCTCAGGTTTTCTTTCCTCATACAAGTGAGTTATTTATTTAAAGACATAAGATTCCAACAGCTGCTTTAGTAAAACAAAGCCGAGCTCCACAAGCAGTGATTCAAATAGAGCTGAGTAATTTTTGCAGTGTTTGGGGCAATATTTGCATGGCTAGTGGTACTTGCTGCAGTGCAAGCAAAGGATAATATTTCTTCATTGCTTCTTATTCTCATGTATGAAACCACAAACTGGAGAAACACCAAAGAATGTTTTCATAGAGTTGCATGTACATTAATCATTTTAGAGACTTCAAACAATTGCATGTACAACATTATAAAACTGAGAATAGAAAGACCTGAACTAAAATCTTGGAACTGAACAAGTTGAAGTGTTGAGAGTGTGTTAAATCAAAAACTGGATCCAGATCTGAAATTTTCAAATGGCATCTGTCTGGCTCCCCAGCAAGCATAACCTAAAGCCTAGCAACAAGTTAAGCCTGCATTTAGGGAAGTTCACAATGCCACTTTTAAATCTGAGGGTTTGGCTCATTTCTGAAATTCACAAGTACCAAGATGGATACTACAGGTTAAAGAATTCTGCCTTTGACTTCAACAGGAGCAAGTTTGTTGCCAAAGCACTTTGCTGTTGGCAGTATAACTGCAACTATATGGAAGCCAACTTATCGACTATGGGTTTGAAAGTTCAACTTAAAATCATATAGTCCTGAGCTTGCTTTTTTTCTCAGGATATAAAAAGAAAAAGATCTCTTCCATTACTCCTCACAGAAGAATGGATTGTTTCTGTAGAACAACTGACTTTCCAATTTTCCACATCAGGACCTTATTGCCTTTACTGCCGAGTTTACCATAAAAGTCACAAACATATTCAATTCTCTTTTGCTAGTAATTAGTTCTTCAAGACACAGGCAGATGTTACTCTTTAGCTGTAGCCTAAATATATGAGCTCCTATTTGCCATAAGATGTAATAGATCATGTTCCACATACAATTTTCAAATGACTTCAAGCCTTAATCATAATAAAGACTCAAGAGTTAACGTTTCTTTCATCTACAGATTATTACTGAACATTTCTAATAATCTAGGTAAATTGCATGAAAAGCACATAAAGAGACATGAAACAGATTTCTCTTCTCATTTTCTTCAGTACCAAGGTAAAGAAAAAGACAAATCCAACACCAGATTTTTTTCTTTCCTTTTTTGCTTTCACACTGAGTGATTTTCTGTAAAAGAAAATACGTTGCAAGCAGCCAGGAAAGCTATTAAATGTTGTTCTTGTTTTCTGTTTCACCTGTGAAATACCGCACAGAGATTTTAATCTTTGCTACAGTGTTTTTTTCCTGAATTAATTCATTTACATGGAACTAAAATTCCTTTGATACAGAGAAAGAAAACGTCAGCCACAGTTTACTTTATTTAAGGTTCATTTTATGCCTTTAAATAATAACTGTACATTTAAAAGGTGTGAGTTCATTGACAGGCTGGTGATATGCCTTGGTAATTGCATGATGCCAGTCAGTAATTACCATTACCAAAGACACATGCACGTCCTATCCCAAGGACAGGCCGGGCAGAGAAAAAGGAGGATGTGAGCCAGGTGTAAGGGAAAGGAGCAGACAGAGGTGGAATGTGATTACCAGCAGGTAGGAGGTTGTGCAAGGGCTTTTTCTAAGCTGAAGCTGTAACAGTATTTGTCCCTCCTGCTGCTCTCATTTCAGATCAGGTGGCACGGGCCAACAGGTTGGATGCTGGCTGACGGATCAAGAAACTGGTCCTTGAGCTGGGACACGTGGGTTCATGAGAAATGTAGTTGTTGCCAAAAAACTGAAGAAATGTTGAACAAAAGGTACAACTTCTTTGATTTTGATAGCTGGGAGTAACTGAAAGCCAAAGTGACATAAATACCTTTCAACATTTCTGACCAAAGCACTTGTGAGATTCTTTTCCTTTCCCCAAAATATGACATTTTGTCTTAAACTGACTGCAAATATATGTTGGCAGAATGGAAATTTCACTGTGTGGAAATTCCAGCTTTGGTTCTGACAATCTATATTTGGCCAGAGCCACCAGACTTTTCTTAGCTATTTATCATTGTTTATATTCAAGATAACCTTTCCGAACAGGCATGAAAACATTTGGTCTCTGTTATTTAGGTCTTGCATCATGTTGTAACTTGAATATTTATTTCATTTAAACTGCTTACATACATAAAAATTATACTGATGCTTGGAAAATGAAAGTGTTTTCCTCATCTACACTGCATATACAAACAGCTATGATTTTTTAAATTTTTTTCTTTTAAAATTTTATTTCATTCACCATTTTGGCGGAAGAGGAGAGAGAAATTGAGATGGATACCATCCTTAAGAAAGATTTAACCGGGAAATTTTCAGAGTTCTGAAAAAGACCTGAAGGGAAATAAGACTGAAAAAGTGACTGATAGATCACAATTGATTGATTTCTACAACAGAAGAGAAAAAAAGTAGAGAAAGGGCTGTCCATTCTTCTTCAAATCAGTTTAATTATGTCATCTGGACTCCAGGATATCTGATCTGTGGGAATCTGAGGGCTACAAATTAAAAAGTGACATTTATTTCATTTTGCCTCAGTTTCCCCATTCTCAAATTTGTCAAAATGTATCTGGTGTGCTATACAGAGTGTGTAGAAAACCTTTGAGAATAAAAAGCAATTATAGTTTTATCCCTCTAATTTTTTTTCTCTAAAGAGCTGTCATTCATAGATTTTGGTGTGATTTTCAAGTGTCTGACTAAATCCTCTGCCCTCTCCACTCTGTGCTCTACAAGCAAAGTTTTGTTGTCACCAGCCAAATTTCTCCGTCACTGCAAACTCTTTAAAAGTCTCTTTTCTTTTGACCAACCCATTTAAATGAAAATATGGGTTAACAAGCCCTTGTCTGGACTGATGTCTAGGAGTTGATCCCGCCCTTTCTTAGGAAAACCCTTTAGAAATGAGGTGAGCCATCACCATCACCCAGAGCAGGACTCACGCCGGACCCTCTCATTTCCCTGCTCGCTCAACAATCCACATTTCTCCATAGCTTTGCTCCACGGATTGGAAAGGCTGAATCTTAATGGCCTTTCATTGCAAACTTCCTTCCAGCACATAGCTCAGCAATTAGTCCCCAGCCATGCTTCACGACCTCTGGCTGCCTCGCTGCGAGCTTTGATCACAACTTTGCTCGCTGACACACATCTAATAACCCACCATGGCACCAAGTAAGCTATCAGGTCCTAATTTATGCCTCACCCCGCATCCTAGGCCAAATAGGGGGTGTAATTAGCTGTTATACCAGCCAGAAGTTTGACCTGACCTCCTGTTCTGAAGTCAAGGAGGGAAAAGAAAAGAGGGAAGCTACTGGAAATGAGTTTCATGGGTCTTTGGAAAAAAAAAAAAAAAAAAAAGGGAAAAAGGGCAATATCCATCCCTTCACAAAGGAAACTGGACTGGTTTTCAGCTTTCCACTGATGACCATCAGAAACAGAAATTGCATAATGTCTACCCATTACCTCGAGATGTTACTCATTTTAGTAGAAGATATTCCCTGTAAGATCATGGGTTTCTTCATAGACATGAGTCAGATGAATGAGAAATACTAAGAAGCCCAATGTTTTTCTGCATAAATAAATAAGATGTGGAAAGATATATCAAACACAGCAAGGCTTTTTTGTGTCCCACCAGTTCTGGATTTCACAGTTAGCGTTTTTTGTACTGTTTCTGAATTATTTTTTTTTAAGTGACATAAAAATGATAGGTGACAGCAAGTTGAACAGGAGCAAAGGCAGATTTATTTCAAGTCTATTTCTTTCAGGCTGAAATGAAATATTGCAGCTCTGAACCCTTGGAAAGGATGTTTATTCTACTCTAAATAAAACTGAAGTATATTTTTAAATGAAACATCACCTCAAATTACTTTGAAAGCATCCAAATAAAAAACATTTACATTTTTCTCAAAACCTCTTTCCCATTTTCCTACTGCCTTTTTTTTTTTTCTTCCCTTCTCAATTCAAACAAATCTCTTTGATCAGCATGAATTCACAAAACATTCCAGTCAACCCACTTGTACAATTCCAGTGGGAAAAATTCTTATTTGCATCAACCCTTCTGTCCAGTGCAGCCACTGCTCCGGAGACAGAGAGAGAACAGAGGCTGGCAGAGCTGAGTGGATTTTCCTGCTGCCAAGGAAGCAGGAGGACAGTGTGGAACACACTCTCATCTGGCACACACCCCAGTACACAGATATCCACTGGCCAGAGCAGGCAGAAGACAGTTCAGGATGTCTCTTATCCCACTTGGAGCAGGATGAATGTTCTGTGAGCACCCAACCTCACTGTGCCTTTACTTCCAGCTGGGACAACCTCTGTATCCCTCTTGTGGAAGAGCAAAGTGACCTTCTGCATCCAAAGTTCAACCCACAGAGCAAATCCTTTTGGCACCAAGCATAGGATCCCTGGCATGGACAGGTAAAGGTAGGAAAAGCTGGATGGGTTTTGAGTATCTTTAAGCATGGTGAAGAAGCAAAAAAACAAAGAGCATCATTGGCAGGTCAGCTATTCTGCGTTAACCAGCAAGTGCGGAGGTTTAGAATGATTTTATTCCAGCTACGTTGCAGATCACAGTGATTTTTTAAGGGTGTAAGCAAATTGCCCTGCTGAAGAGTTTACTTGACCACTTCTCTGCCACATGATGAAGGAATGAAAACAGTTGTCTTATGAGTTTTCATAAAACTCTGGTCACAACCGTTATCTTTCCGTTTGTGCTGCCAGCTCAGAGAAACCACCACGGATTTTTGCCCTAGAATAGTCTAAAATAATCTAAGTTACATATCAGTGATGCACAGAGGTTTCAAATGTGGCATTCCTTCTTTTAAAGGACCAATATATACTTTGTTGGGGATTTAAAATATGTATCTTACACATTTTTGTGAATTTCCTTATAATGTTCGTCAAAGACATAAAAGTTAGCAAAAAATAATTAAAAAGGAAACCACAGGCATGAATGTGAAAAGTGTTTTTTCTTTGCATAACTGCTTTTTTCTTTGGTGCTATATTCTACATTTTATTTCACTTGAAAAAACTCTAATGGTCAGATGTGAACTTTTATACACTGGGAGGATATCAGGTTTTGGAGTTCATTCCTGCCCCTATCTGCAACGAGCCACCAAGGACATGGTCTCATAACTCCATCTGACCTAAAACTGGTCCCATCTACTTCCTGAAAACTCTTCAAAGAGCAGCCTGGAACCTCTTCCAGGAGCTCCTGACAGTGATGTCCCTTGTCTTGGGCCTTGAAGCACCATGGACACACTGCTCCTGACATACTGAGGAATGCACAGACAGTTTTTGTTCAAGGAGCTTTGACCACATGAAATCCAAATTATGTCCTCAGAACACTGCAGTTCAGATAAATATCCCCTTTATTTCCCTGTCTTGCATTAACCGGTACCTCCTTAGGTCCCTTTTCTGGTGGATACTGCCTTCCCTAGATGGAACAAGAAATCGTTCAAGATCCAGTTCACACAGGGGGTCAAAGTTTCCAGACAAAAGATATTCTTCTGGCTTGATTAAGATGAGTTCAGTCATGCAATACCCCCAGAAGGAGCAGACAGCTGATCTTCAGGAAATACCTCTGGCAGCGCTAACGGACTTGCTGTCTCTGGCCAGCAGCAGCTTTTCTCTTTCAGGGGAGATTCAACATTCCAAACAAGAGGGCAAGGTTCATCAGAGGTTAACAGAACACTGCTAAGGATTGTAAAGTTTAGAAAACTGAGCTAGACCAGTGTTATTTGTCCAGGACTAATTTAGTTGGGGAAGAGATGTGGTATCTGGAACACTCCATGTCTCATCTTTGGAGAGAAGTGCAATAAGGAACAGTGCAGAAGCCCTTGCCTGCTCTGCAGAGGTGGCTGGAGCAGTTTAGTCACTAAAAAGTATCATTTATAAGCACTGTGGGCCTGAGATGATTGATTGACATCACACTTCCAAGAAACCTATAAGTCAGTGCTGATAAATATAAAGTGATGGTACAAAGAGCACAAGAGAAGTGAAAAATGAAAAAGAGCAAATTATGATCTGAATCATCTGTCAGGGACCTGAGCAAGCAGGATGTTACACTTCACCCAAAACCAGATGATGGACAAGAAGGGGGATAGTTATTCTACCAAAAATGGGTATAACAAGGTCTGAAAGGTACAAGGGGAAGCTAAACAAACATTGACTGGAACAAATGAGAGTAATTAAATATTGGAACAACACATTTTGCCGCCAGCCACTTTCAGATCTAGACTAATCTGTGCTGCAAAGTCAGGATCTAGTGAAGATTAAAGCAAGAATAACTTCAGAGAAGTCCCTTGGCCTTTAGCAGCTGATAGGTCAAACAAGATGACAAAAGAAGCCCTTTTGGGTTTAAAAATTGCTGAGCTGATAGTCTTACCAAGACATTAACTGTTCTAGACATTTGATGAGCAACACAGCCACCGTGAAATGGATTAAATGCCTTTTTATTTTTTTTAAGAAAGCATATAATTAACTTATGGAATGTGTTGCCATGGGATGTAAGGGGAGCAAGTATCTTGGATTCATGTTAAGTACTACACACCTATTTGTGTAACCACCAGTTAAATGGAGATCCAGACAAATTTCCCTGTATCAGAGCATTTGATTAGCTAAACTTAATTTGGTTCTCTTTTTAAGCATTAATTATTTTCCTCTTGATGGACAGAGAGTATCTGGTTCCCATTCCTCTGCTGGGAGATAAAAATTGCTAATTTCTGTTTCACCATGCCAGATGTTATTGCAATTTTCACAGCTCCATTTAGAGGATATTTCTTTGCTCCAAATGGTTTGGTCTCCAAGAAGGATGCCTCAGGGCAAAGGTACTGAGAAAAAATGTTTGAAGGAATCATTTCCTTAAAGATGTTTCTGTTCCATTATACAGAACAAATGTTGACCTGCTACATGAAAAGTATCTAGATTGAAGACAAAGTCTAACCTGCAACTACTACAACTGTTCAGAAATATCAAAATTTCAAATTTTAAAAAAAAATATTGATAACAATTGAACAGGCTTGAATGTTTACCTTTGCTCTGGGTCCTAATTTCTTTTTAGCTATTGAAGGACAACTTACTGAAGTAGGAGTGATTACAGCTCTTGGAACAATCTGCTTTGAAAAGACTCACCATATAATATTAATTACAGGCTTCTTCCTGCCACCTCATAATCAAAGCCCTGGGAGAATCCATATTGTGAAGTGTGCATCTTATATTTAATAGGTATTTAATTTGAATATTAGCATGGTTGTGTTTCAGGGAAGGCCTTTGCTTAATACTTCTTAGTAACACCTTACACAATCCAATTTCAAAACCTCTCCCTCCTTTTTGGCGTTATTTGCCCTCAGTTATTTTCTATCAGACTCATTCCTTGTCTGAACACCTATTTCACACTGCACCCACTACAAAAATTAAAATGAAATTTAAAAAAAGACATTTCAAAGGGCAGTTATCTACCTAAATAAAATTAATCTCTTTTTTATCAGGAGAGGTATGAGCCTGACCTTTTTTTTTTCATTGAAAAGTTATTTATGTTAAGAATTGCTTGATTTTTAATAGGATACTTCCAAATGAAATATTTCTTTCCAAATTTCTGCTTCAAAGCATTCAAATTAGGCTGTGGGGTTTTGTTGGGATTTTGAGGTTTTTTCCATATTTGAGGAAAACTGAGGTTTTAAAAGGAGAATTACCTGGAGGAAAGATGCTATTTCCTAGAGCCTAGAGAAGATTTTCTAAGATGGAAGGCCAAAAAGGCACTATCTTGTAGTGAATAAATTCTTTTCTAGTGAGACTACACAGTAAATTTTTTAGGTATTTCTTAATAATTAGAAATTCCACTTTTTAATTTTTTTTTAATTCTTACGCATAGTACTGAACTCCTGATATTGTGTTTCTCAGTGAAACTCTGCATGACAGCACTGAAAGGTCACATTTATTTTGGGCACATATATCTGGGCTGTATATAGGGCCCCTTTGCCACAGGGTCTATATGTCTACTTGCTTTGATTTCTCTCTCAGTGAATATTCCACAGGAAAGACCTTCGACCCACCTGGAGAAGTCTGAAATTTCATTTCAGATTTGGTGAAGTGCCATTCCAAGTGTTGTCCCATTTTTTTCTCCCTCTGAAACAAAAACTTTATAGGGAAGGAAAGTGTCACCTTATTCAGGTCCCCTATTGCCTAAGCACTAGTGCAGCTCTATCATCTTCATCACAGTGGTTTTTAGTGTACATTTATCATAGAATCATAGAATGGTTTGAGTTGGGAGAAACCTTAAAGCTCTTCTAGGTCCAGCATCCCTGTCATGGGCAGAGACACTTTTCACCAGACCAAGCACGATCAAACCTGGCCTTGAACACTTTTAGGGATGGGACATCCCCAGGTCCCTGGGCAGCCTGTGCCAGTGTCAAGTGATGTCAATTATTTATAGAAGTAATGACTAAGATGTGCTGGGGTGTGAGCTTTCCACACATCAGCTGTACCCTGAGCACTGCCTGCGATGCAAACAGGAAAATGTGGAGCAACTGAACTCGGTTTAGGAGGGATGAGATTCCTTGTGTGTGCAGGAAGACATGGACATGTCAGAGGAGTGAAACACACTGGATTTATGTCTCTACTTCTCACTGAGCCTGGACTCTGAGACTGCCCCAATGAAGCACTGGATATTCCTGGATTAAACAGAATATTTGTGAGTTCATAAAAAATTTAAATATTTCAGCAGACCACTAATAAAATCTGACAGTACTTTATAAATCATCACAATGGTGCTTTCAACAATGATTTTTGAAACATTAAGTACAAGGATAACAAACTCCAAAGTATTTTCTCTGGTCTAATTTCAGCTTGCCCTGAGAGCGGAAACAATCTTGCTGCTGGTATCAAAATCCTGCTGCAGCAGGAAGGAGCCTGATGCAGGTGAAGATGTGATTATCCATAGGAAGGAGAGATCCTATAGCTGTGGTCGTGCTGGGGCACTGTGCTGACTCAACATAACATCCCCTGTGAATGTGACAGCTGCATGGTTTGCAGTTTTGGAAATCCAAGCATCTTTCTGGGTATTAGTCTGGAGGCTGTGGACAAGAAAGAAGCTGCAGAGCAGTGGATGAGGGATTAGCAAGTGCACAGAGGTCACAGCATTAAACAATATGTGAACTTCACAATTTACGTCCTGCTCTGGTAAACAGGGTTAGGAGTTGACCAGAGCTTTTTTCCTCAGCCTATGGAGTCAGGGTAGCAAATAGAATTTGTTAGCTGACAGCAGGAACCTGTGATCAGAAATCTGTTTGGTAAATTCCTCTGTGCCGGAGCCAGGTTACAAAAGAGCTCATAAGATAAAAGCAGGCAGAGGTGGTGAGCACAGGCAGACGTGACTCAGGTCCCTTGTTTGACTGGACTGAGTTTTGGAGAGAGGAAAACACGTCTAAACTCTCTCTTTCTATACTCATTCCTCACTTTGAGTCAGTGCTTGATTAATTTAAGGTGTAGGCAGGTCAGCTTTGCATATTTAGCTGAAGTTGTGTAAGGAGTTACTGCTTGCTGCAGGTTTTGGTGCAGGCTCCTGTGACTGCTGCTGAAAGACAGAGTGAGTGCTCCTAAGTGCACTTCAGGGCAAAATAGTCGTGGTTTAAGCAAATCCATCTGGGAGCTTAAATTCCAGCTGTTTCTGTGCTGATGCTGCTCTTACTGCCACAGAGAGAGGACCTGAGGCACAGAGGGCTCAGACTTGTCATCATGTCACTACTGCTTAGTACAGAAACAGGTAAAATGAAGCACTTTTACACTTTGCCACTGTTAAGGTTGCCAGGTGTGGGGAGATCTGACTCACAATTCAAGTGAAATTTATCTGCATCCAAATAGAGCAGCACACTCTACACAAGCTGGTCCCCCTCAGTTCCTTTCCAAGTTAACTCTGAAACAGCTGATCTCTTTGGGGCCCTTACTGCTGTGTAAGATAAAACACATCACTGATGTTTCTACATCTGGCCAGTGACTATGAAGGGAATCCAGCCAGCCACATCCTAGCTCGATTGAAGGCACCTCTATGTGTCCCTTCTTTCACTCTCTCCCCAGAGTGCTGTTGGGTAGTTTGGTGAGTGTTGAGTGCAGAAACGTGGCAACACAGTAGGGCAGATAAAAAACCATCTGAAAATTTTCTTTCTTCAACCAATTTATTGCAACCTGCTTCTCCTCGCTGACCGAGCTGGATTAAGTCTCCATGACGGGAAGTCAGGAATGTAGATTTATTCAGACTTGTTGAGATGGTGGCACACGTCCCAAGGAAGACAAATAGCCTTTTGTGAGATAATTTGCTAACACTGTTCCACCCTAACATGCATCTGTCCTGTTATCGCATGACTAATATGGACATAACCCCGCACACTTTTATCTGACATGCATGAATATGTCATCCTGATTTGCGTCTCGCTTGGTTGGGTGAAGAAGCCAATGGACTTGTGCCCAAGCAAAACTTGCTGAACTGAGATCAAAATCTGTTGTGTGTTTTTAATTCGCTGCTCGTGCCTATTTGCAAGGAGTGGCTTCAGTTCGTAGGAACATTTGCAGAAAGGCTGTTTTTCATCCGGTCGTGTCTTTAACAATATGCAGAAGGATTCACAGAATAAAAACATTTCTCATTCACTGTCAGCACTGCAGTGATTTCTGTTAGTCATATTATTCTTTTGGTTGAAAGGGTGGTGGGCACATGATCGGGAAGAAACCTGCCCTGTGAGTAATCCTACATAATGAGTAATGGATAGTTGATCAATCTTGTTCTTTTACAGCATTTTAATGAATGCTGTAAAGTTCTGCAGCATTTAATGACTAACTTGATGTAAATAATAATCTGATGTAAATAGCATTGTTACTCATCCTGCAGAGAGGCAGACTGAGGTACAGGGCAAATCAGTGTTTCTGGGTGAGGACCCTGGATCCCAATTCAGTAAAACTTCTGCTAAGCTCAAACAGAAGGCAAAGAGCCCATCCCACACCTGTACTAAGAAGTCATTCAGAAGATTTCATTCCACCTGTGTCTCCTCAACAAGTTTTCTGTGTGAATTCATCTTCTTCCAGTGAATGGAAAGCAATGATGTTGCCTTTACAAACCAACTGCTGAGCTTGTGAGAACTTCAGGGACTGGAATGATTCTTCCTTGGGCACTTAGAACCATAGAATGCCCAGGGAGGGAAGGCAACCCCCAGAATCATCAAAATCCAGCCCCTGGACTTGAATGCCTCTTACCATAAGCAGGAGCTTCTCCTGGCTCTGCCTCCAATGCCATTGGTTAGGAAGAATGATTCCAAATAAATTTTGGGTTGGAACATAAATTTTTGTTTCCTTCAGAATATCTAACTTTCACTAAATCAGCCCCATTGAAAGCTGAATGCTTTCTCTTTCCAGCTCAGACCTGAAAACTTTTGAATGTGATTTTTTTCAAATTTTCCTTCCTAAAAGCAGTGCATATTGTGACCTAACTACAGTGAAATCCAGCCCCAAAAAGCATTCATTAAAATCCCAATCAATGGATAAACAACCAGCTCCAGCTACATCCTGGACACAATTTCCAAAAGTACCTTCTTTCTTCAAAGCAAAACAAATCAAGAGATCCAACTAATATTAAACAGTGTTTGTGTCTTACTGAGAGGTATTTGGGTTGTTTGGTGTTACTTTATTGTTTATCCACATGATGAGGACAGGAAAATTCATGCCAGTGTTCCAATACCATCCTTCAGAGGGTGTTGCTTTTCCTTTAACACCAGGATGGCTCAACTCTTACAGGACAGTTTCTCTGCATTTACCTCGTTGGAGCTGGTGGCACAATTCTGTGCAGGAATTGGCTCTGTCCTTTGGCTTGTACAGCTGAAACTGTAAAAACAACTCTTGCTTTTCCCAATTAATAAATAAAAGCTATAAAACCATTAAAGCACTACAAAATAAAGATAGAAATGCATTGTTAGAAAGCAGATCCTTGACAGAAGCAATGAAGCAACCACTCAAAAGCATAGACTTCTTCTGGACATTTGAAAAAAGGTAAATCCATCACGTCTTTTTATGAAGTTTGGTAGGGAATAAATCCAGATTAAATATATGTCTTAGGAACTACTCTCCTGCAGAGACCCATGAGTCTATGCTATCCCCAGGCAAAGCTGGACTCAGCTTAAAAATCTTCCACTCTGCCATCTTCTTCCTCTATCACAAGATGCTGCAATCAAAATAGAGGCTTTGAATACAATTATATGAACTTGTAACTATTTCCATGAGAAAAAAAAAAAATCAGTTGTATTGTACTGTAACATTTTCAATTGGTTTCAAAATAACTTTGAAATGAATTTTACACAATAATTGTTTAGAAGGAAAAAAAAATTAAACTGAAATTCAATTATTTGATTGACCTGTGTCTTTTATCATTATTTCATTTCAGTTCCTGGAAAAATCTGAGAGAAAAACTGCTTTGTTTTGATTCAGAACAAGGATTAATTTCCAAATGCTGGAATTTCTCTGAGAGTGGAAACTGTGAGCAGTTTTAATCACAGTTTTCCACTTATGGCCTCTGCAAGTCCAGTTGCAGTGGAAGTTGTAGAAACTATGTGGAGATTCAATGCAGAATCATTCTCGTCCTGTTACACAGGTTCCATTCCCATGGCAATCCCTGAATTTTCCAAGCTCTTATTCCAAAGTTCTTTCCATTTTCTTTGCCATATGATTCCACAGTCTGCAATATTCACGTGCTCTAAGCACCCCCAGTGAACAAGCAGTCTCTCTACTTTTTAACAATGACACTGCAAATATTTCAATTATGAGAAAAATAATAATATTTAATAAGGTGGCTGTTCTGGTTCAGGGCAGATTTGGAGAGGGGATAAAATACATAACATAAAATCACCCTAGGACAGTGACATACAAAATAATTTTTTTTTAAAGCCACAGGTGTTCTTTCGGTTTTGATTCCATAATGCATTTTCTTATCATGGCAGTTACTTTCTTCCTTTGAGAACACCTTTTAACATTAAAGGCAATATTTTTAAACACCCTTTTATATCTGCTTGTGTTCCAGTTGAAGGAAAGAGGAAATAATTGTCATTTTAATATCCAATAGATTTCAAGATCTAGTATAGCTCAGGTGGGTTTTCCCTGGAAGAAGAAGAAGCTTGATGCTCACTCAGCAGTACAAACCCAAAGCAACCTTTCTGGTGGTCACAAGACCTTGCTCATCCTGAGATATAAACCAAGAGTAAGTATGAAATAAAATCAAATCAGTGGCATTATGGTTTGAAGAAGAACTATCCTGCTGAGTCTGCATTACTGCACAATTTGGCAGCAGTGACAGCTTTGTCTGCTGATGCAGAAATTTGTTAACAAGGCTGAGCCTGAGTAGAAGTGTTTATTTTTTGGCATAACGAAAATCAGACAATGAGTCCTTCCAAACACCATTCACACCTTCCATTACTCTGCACTACAAGGTGACATGGGAATTTTCGCCATTCATGATAAATCATTTCAGGAAGCCAGTAAGAGGAGTGGGATGGGGGAGCAGGGGAGGAAAATGCCAATTAATACCTGGATTACTGAGAAATAAGTACTTTTAGTGGGTTGGCTTTAATGTAGTGAATAGACTCAAGTGCAGGGAAGTGGGTTTAATTGAAATTTATGGATTAAGGTAGACATGGAGAACAGATTTGCTCTATGTAGAGTAACTTCTGCTAGTTCATTTCTGGTATATTTTCATTTTAGCTTATTTTCTGGCTCTTCCACTTGTCCATATATACACACACACACATACATAGATATAGATATATATACATATATACACACATTATATAGATATTTTTCCTCGATGCTTCTGGAAACCAAGAGCAAAATGTTGCTTGGAGAATGTCAAAGCACCTGGAACACAAATTAACAGTGCAACCCAGCTGAATTATTGTAAATAAACACATGATATAAGTTAACACAGCTGATGATCATATTCTGGTCATCAGCTCCACTGCTGTGACCAAGAAACCACCCCTAATATTCCAACTTACTGTGGGAGTAAGTTCACTTTCCTTATTTTTAGATTTCAACATCCCACCTAATCTTCCTGAGATCCCTTGATAGTCCAGAGATATGATTTTAGTACATGTTTATTTTATGATAAGGTGAACTTTGTCCTAAAAGGGGCTCTTTTCCTCCACCAGTCATGAAGGAGATGCAGCTCAGACACAGACTGTGGCTGCTGATGGGTCTGGAGAGCACAGATACGTTCTCAGTACCTCCCATCTGATTCCCATTTAGCTGCCACAGCTGAAGCCACCCCATGCCCAGTGGTCCTCCAGGTTCTCCAGCTGATGATCAGCTCTCTGAGACAGAAGTATGAGAGGATTAATTTTTTGGATACCACAGCCTGGTTGCCCTACCTGGGAATTCAAATCCCTCTGACTTCAGGCTATGGAACAAACAGGCAGCTTGGTTGCCTCTGTGAAAGACAGCATCTGGCAGACAGGTGAGGCAGAGGAGAGGCAATGATGACAGAGGCCATGTCATCAGTCTTATCAAAATCCAAAAAGACTGTGAGTCATAACCCCATTCAGGAAGTAAAAGTGCTCTTGATGGGATCTAGAGCAGCTTTTGAGTTGCTGCAAGCTACACAGGGAATCCACTCTCATTCCCAGCCTGCTGAAGAATCAGACAAGTGGAAAGTCATCTTAGACTGTCTCTCTGATCAGGTGTCATGTCCTTGGCCCAGAGTGATGCAACCACTAAAGCTCAAGAAAATCAGCAGTGAAAAGTGCTGAGTGCGACTCTGGGTCACGCACTTGTACATGATCTGGAACAGCAGGATGTGAACACCAGCTCAGGGAAGAACAGGTAGAGGGAAGAAGCCTGTAGGTACGTTTGGTTGTGATATTTTGCAAAAGGCACATGTCTCAGAGCTGCTGGCAGTGTTCATTCTGCTTTGATAAGTACTTGGGGGTGCAGTACACTGGGTATGACCATGTGTACCTTCAGCTCTGACAGCATTTCCTTGTGTGGGAAATTCCCCTGGTTTCATGTTTTCAGTGTAAAACAAAGGATGAATTTGTCTTGGGGAGGGTTATTTTCTTTTGACAGAATTTATGAAGCCCTCTGAAGGAAAGGTCTTTCCCTGCAGGCCTTTCCACATCTGAGTATGGAGTGAGTGGGAGTGAGTTATAGTGTTGTAGGAAGTAGCTGAAAGGACATAGAGAGAAGAGGCAGCAACTTTTAGCTGCACTAAACTCATAAATATGATGCAGTAATCTGGGAAATCTGATCAAGGACTGCTGTACTCCTTATTCCCATCACACTTCTCAAAGTCTGCTCCTCTGTCTCTTGTCTCTCAGAACCATTTACCTGATTCATTCAGTCTGCACCTATGTGACTGTGACCACCCCCAATTCATACTAAAAACAAGGGTGAATTCCATCAGGTAACCACAGGGTCTCACTGTGGCCTCTTGTCCAAGACAAAGTATTAAATGGAGATTACAACATGCCCAACTCTATTTAAACTTAGGTTTTCATCTATTTTTTTGCATATGCACACAATATATGTATACTCATATATATGTATGTAGTATAATATATAATATATGTATTACAATTACTTATATTATCCATTATCTATTATCTATATAAAATATTATGTATTATATATTATATTTCTGCCCAGAGAAGCTGTGGCTCTTCCATGCCTGGAAATGTTCAAGGCCAGGTTGGATGGTACTTTGAGCAACTTGGGGTAGTGGAAAATGTCCCTGCCCACGGCAGGGTGTTGGAATGAGATGCTCACTGGATGATCTTTAAGGTCCCTTCCAACTCAAACTATTCTGTGATTCTATGATTCCATAACATGATATATGATATTCTCTATTAATATACATTGTAGTATCTTAAAATAATAGGTGTTATGATAATGTATTTATATTATATTAATTATATTCTATTATATTATATTACATGGTATTATACTGGTATAGATAAAATGTAATAAAATATATTATGTTATAATAATATATTGTTTATATAATATTGGCCAGCTCACAAGCAGAGGAGCACTTGAAGATCTCGACCTGTTAAAGGGTGAGTGAAACACGAACACACATAAACAAACCCACGTGGACAGACGGACATGTTGCAGTGCATGATGGTGCCTAAAAATTTACACACACACAAGCATGTCCATATATATTTTAGAAGCAAAATATTAATGATATTTACGTATTTGCTCTCATCATTTTTGTTTGCCAAAAAACCTCCTCTGGAAGGTAAGATTGTTAATTTGGGGCTGGGGGTGAGTTTAGTGCCAAAGCAGCAACAGAAGCTGTGAGATTTTAGCAAACATAAAAAAGTGTCATCTAATAGTCCATCAAACAGCTCTTGTCACACAGATAAACCTTTTATCTCTCTCTCCCAGATTCTAATCAAGGGTACAGTTTGCATGTTTCTTGTATCACTGCAGCAACCAATTCAGCTGGGATTCCCTATACCCTGGGAAATAAACTCATTTTGACCCAAATGAGCATTTCAGAGTCTTGTTTTATCTTTTCCCATTAACATGTTGGTTGTTATTTCTTAGTCAAGGCAACAAGAGTGCATTTTCTCACCGAAGGGATGTGTTGTAGAGTAGACTGCATCTGTTTGTGTGGAGAGTTCTGTATGCAGAAGAAAACCAAAATACTTTATGGGAAATGTAGTTGTAAGACAAAGTTTTCATTGTGGTTAAAAATCCATCTAAAAAACACTGTAATCTTAGGCCTAAGGAGTAAAACTCCAATATTTTTCTTATTTGACAATTCAGTTTATGGTTTCCAGAATATTTTCTGTTATCCAAATATAATAATGACAACATATAAGAAATTTTTAGGTTTCTTATTCTATCATATTCTTATTTGCATGGTGTAACAAATTGTGTGTTTCAGTTTGGCTGTGCACAATCAGTCTGCCTGGGGTTTGCACTCTCATTTAATTACTCACACTGAAGACACAAAGATAGTGACAGATGTGTCGTTGTCTCAAGGCTTAACCTTGAAAATACAGAAATAAAACCTTTGTCTTTTTTTTATGGTAAGTCTTACGGTTCTTGATAATGGGTTTAAGAGTCTTGGGGTTTGCAATTGTTTACTTCAGGTTTCATTCAGCTGATTCGAGTTTCTAGCTTAGATGTTGGCAAATAGTTTAAAAACAGAAGCTCTTGGGCTATGTCTGTACTCATAAACTGAGTAAGGCTTTGGATCAAGGTTTGAGCTGGATGATTTTCATCCAGACAACTGCCTCTACTTTGGGCCATTTCACTTGCTTGTGGGAGGCCAGTAAAACAATTCCTCATTTATAATTTTCAACATTTCTTATTTTCTCTGGAATATTTGGACGCTCAGGCACGCACTACTGAGCAAAACAAGCAGAAATTGGTGGAAAAGGATGAGTGGTTGGATGTCACCTGCTGAGTGATGTCCCCAGAACAGGCATCGAGCACTCACTTGCTTGTCCTCACCTCTGCTTGTCCGTAAGGGAGAAACAGGAACTTTTTGGCAAGTTTGTGATGTGATGTGTGATGTTTGGGATGTATTCTCACATTTACTTCCAGATGAGAGGATACCTGGTGACACATCTCCCTCGTCCAGCACAGGGAGGTTAAGGCAGCCCAAGCTGGATGTGTCAGGGAGCTTTTTACCTTTCCTTGCCACAAGAGGGGATTTCCCTTCGGTCCTCTCCAACTGATTGAAGAGGTTTTTTAGGAATTTTCTTTTCTTTAAGCATTGTTTTTATTAAAAATAGCTTACCACCTTAGGCCATAAAAGAAATTCTCTTCTGATCAGGTCTCCTGCCTCAAGCAACTAAATAAACAGCATCCGTTTGATGTAGCGAATGTGAAAGCTGCATGTTTACTTCTTCACTTTGAAAAAAACATATAATAGCAGCTACTTTTTTCTTCCCCAAGGTTCATGTTGTTGTAAATCAAACAGATGTTTGGGGGAGGGAGGAGAAATGTATACATTATAAGTGTATAAAATACTCCCAGTCACCCTGGTTAATAAGCATAACAAAGGGTGATAAGGAAACAGAAGATATCAAAAGTCACTGGCTTTGGTTTTGTTTTACATTTTCTACTGTAAAATGTCTGGCATTGCCAAAAAAAGTAAAACCTGCTTTGAGAAGCAGGCATCTGTTTTCAGAGCTTTTGAGACTGCAGGCATGAAATGTAGGAAATATATAAGAAAAGACCCCAGCAAAGATTCCCGTCCCCCCTTCTCAAAACATGAAAAGCTGTAAGAAAATCAAATCAAAATAAAAATGGGAAACAATTTTATGCACCAAAGTTCCTCTTTAAAGCCAGTAGTTTTTGTGGAATATACGTGGCCCTCAGTTTTCAAACCTGAGCTCCTTCACAGCAGTTCACAAAGATGTTGTGAGGAAATCCCAGCTCAGCACCTTCTTCTAGAGCTGCACAAAATTTAACTTTGCTGTGCTGTAATGAAGTTTCTGTGCCACAGACTCCACGTGGGGGGGATACATGGAGTGGTTAAGATTGCTCACCTTATATGCCCTCTCCTTCCCTCCTGTTCTGAGAAAGTAGAAATTAAGAGCAAGGACTGAGCATCCCTTATTGTGCAGATCCTTTTTGTTTCTGATCTCATCCAATATAACAAATCCATCAGAAATTCATATCTGGGACCCAGATGGATCTGCAGCTGGTGTGATTGACACAGCCTCATGGATGATCATAGGTAGTGGTCATCTGTTAAAAGCAAAATTAGCCCCAGTCATGCTGCCCATTTAATTAATTTGGGCAGTTCATGAGTGTTGGGATTACTCTGTGGGATATTCAAGGACCTGGTGCAAAATCCCACTGGAGTCCACAGGTTGCCACCAACTTTGAAACAAGAACCAAGGCAGTTTCACACTCCTGTGACCAGTTATTGGCATTTTTGTCACACGTGCATTCATTCAGTCTTTTCCTAAGTTGCTGTTTTAATACACACAGGCTTGAATCCTTGCATTCCTTTCATTGGAATTAATTTTTTGCTTGATTTTCCTCCCTTAAGTAAATCCAACTTATGCATGGCTTTGCTAGCATACAACTTTGCAGACATTAAATATGTGGACACTACCTTTTTATTCAACAGAACACATAGGTCAGGAGAGCTGAACATTTTTCAGGACAGGGGTACAATTCAGGTTTTTTCTTTTAGCTTTATTGTTGCCTTAAATCATTACACTGTTTAACTGTATAATAAATATTTTACCAGATTCTATATTTTACATGGCACTTTACAGTGATATGGCCAGTTTTAGTTTTAATATTTAATGTATAAATATCTAGTTATTACTATTAAGAAGTTTTGCATCTCTGGAGGATTCTGCCTTGACTAAACAAAAGTGAAACATTATTCACTTATTAGCACAGTGTGAGCAAATTGTGCTGCAGCTGTAAATATTTCCCATGCAAACCTTGGTTTTTTTAGAAATTTCTAACATATTCTGTGAAAATCTCAGAAGGAACTTTGAACCCTACTTTCTCCTGCTGCCTTTTTCCACCGTTTATCAACAACCATGGATTTTGAACGCCCTGTGCTGACAAGAGGACAGGAACATACATGCATGGAATCTATTCTTTATATCACAAGACCAGAATAATTAAAAGAGAAATAGAAATTGCTGAAGAGAAGGTGAGTGAGGATGTTGGGACAGAAAATCCTTAAGGCCAGACCTATCCTGCTTCCTTATAAAAACAGAAGGAACATAAATCTGGCACCTGTCTCCCAGAGGGGTTTGGAGGAAGCACGGTGCAGACCACAGGTCAGCCAGGAGCAGAGATGATACCTCTGCTCAGCTGCAGAGCTTTTGATGACATAAAATTGTACAGGTCCTGGAAAAGCTACTGTTTCACCCTTACAGAAGCCAGAAAGACCTGGGGTTCAGATTCTTAATTTATGTAAATTGCACACATAGTTTTATGTTGATTTGTGCCCTTGAAAATCTGATACAATCGGTCGGTAGCCAGTAAAAAATTAAATGTTTTATTATAAGGTTCCTTCTTGGGCTTTCCCTCCTTTACCTTAATAGAAAATTTGTATTACCTATTCATATGAAAACATAAGCTATATTAATTAAAAATAATGGGATATTTTTACTTTAAAAATACCCACCTTTGCAACTTGGAAAGGCACACATACATGTGCAATACCACATATTTAAAATTTGCTAAAGATGTGATTTCCACATGCATGAGTAATTGTTTTCAAGTGGAAATCTACCTCTAGTAAGTAGTTTAGGGTTAGAAAACCAGGCTTCAAAGGAATTTGGTGCGCCTTCTTCACCTTTGAGATTCAAACACTGGAGCCAGGATTGAAAACCAAGGTATTTCAGGTGTCTGCATTTAAAAGACTTTGTTTATGTTAAGGCTTAGGTCACCTTAGCAGGTATGTTTTAATGAAAACATTACCTCTCTGTGACCTTTGGGATTTGAAGGTTAAAATGCAGTCACTGGAAAAAGGAATCCTCATTGTCATGGATGAAATCTTTGGCTTTAAAGACATCGTTTCGCATCCTTGTGAGTGACTTAGCGCAACACTAAAGTTTGCTCTCTTCATAGAGGAGGTAACATGGAGGCTTCTGATTTGTCTTCTTCCCCCAAAAACTCAATTCTGAAACATTAACAAAATTAAGGAATGGCTTAAAAATATTTAAAGTCAGACTCTTAAAATGGTCATGCAAAATTTTTCTCTAGAAACCTCTAGAGCCCCTTTCAGTCTTCCACTGCTCAAATATGAGTAGAATCTATTCTGATACCTGTGTTTTACAGGACTTTACCTAGTTATTGGTGACTTATTTTCTTCCTTGTTGCTCAAGAAATAATATCCATTCATTAAAACAAAATAAGGTATAGCAGTAACACACTTTCTAGAACCGTAGTAATTTATAAATTATGTCAGACATCTGGGACAGAGGTTCTTTATGTCAAATATTAAACCTATTTAGCAGTTTATTTGTAACACATTTGCAACTTCAAAAAGAAAGGAAGAAAGGAAACAGAGCGGGTTTTTTCCTACTTTTTTGCATTAATGAAGCTAACAGCCCTTGTGCATTTGCAATAAGTCAATTGAAATAAATGACTTTTTACGACCGTTATTAACTTCAGTTGTCACTGGAATGTCATCAACAAGTTATTCATTGCATTTCCAACTGGATCTTTTAAGTACAATAACATCAGAATTGCTGAAATCCTAACCTTCATTTTTTCTTGCAGGGAACAGGAAGGGTGGAAAGGATCTGTTGGTTCCCTAAATTCAGGTCAAGGCAAAGTGGTAGGAAAAAAAAAGCTTATGTTTCAAAATCGTCATTTTACACTAGTTTAAAAGCCTGAGTGATGAGCGAAATACATCATATTTCCACTTAAGTCTTGTACAGACTGAAGAGAAAGAATGGGTTTGTGAACCTTTCTCATGTTACTTATCTACAACAAAATCCAAAACAAAACAGGACTCAGCAGCACCTATCTTGTGGCGTGTGAGGGAGCCCTGATGTGGGAGGTGAGCAAACAGCGACTGCATTTCTCTCTGAAGCCAGGCTCATGCTGTCCAGGCATTTCCCAGCTTGGAGAGCAGCCAGCCCCAGGCTGGAAGTGACACAGACCCATTAGCGCTGTTGAAAGGCAAAACGTAGACACGAGGAATATGTGTCTGTGTCATCAAACTCACAGGTCCCCTGGGAAAAGCTTCAGGAGAGCTCGCTCCAAGGACTGCTGTCCTTGGGTAAGATCATACCAGCTTTGGATGCCTCCTTTCCAACACAATTCCAGCATCTCCAACCTGTGGCATCACCACAGAATCACAGGATTACTAAGGTTTGAAAAGACCTCTAAGATGATCGAGTCCAATCATTAACCCAGGACTTCCACATGCACCACTAAAACATGTTCCAAACATCACATCTAACGTGTTTTTTGAAAACTTCCAGGGATGGTGATTCCACTTCTTCCCTGCGCAGCCTGCTCCAATACCTGGCCGCATTTAGAAGGAAGAAATTTTTTTGTGATATCTAATCCAAACCTCCCCTGGCACAACTTGAGGCCATTTGTTCTTGTCCTGTCACTTGTTACTTGAGAAAGAAGACTGACCTGACTGCACCCTCCTGTCAGGGAGTTGTAAAGAGCCATAAGGTCCCCCTGAGCCTCCTTTTCTTCAGGCTGAGCCCCTCCCAGCTCCCTCAGCTACTCCTCATCAGACTTGTGCTCCAGACCCTTCCCCAGCTGTGTTGTCCTTCTCTGGACATACTCCAGACCCTTAAAGTCTTTCTTGTATGAGGGGCCCAGAGCTGTGGGAATTTCTAAGCCACTTTTCTACACTAAATATAGGGTAAATGGAGGAGCTCTGTGGAGTTCTTCACTAATGCAAACTTGAAGTCATTGGTATCTCCTCAACAGGATATGAAGTTCCTGCCAGAAGATTTCTGCTGTGTGTATGGATTTCATTTGAAGCAGGAATACTTTCCAGTCTCTCCCCTGTTTCAAACAGGCAGCATTGTAACTCCACTGGAAGAGAGGAATGGTAGGAAGCACCTGCTGCAGTGCTAATTTTAAGGAAAGACTGGGATAGGAAGAGGGATAGAGTTAAGCAATGAGACCTGGTCCTAGTGGATACAGCAGGTGAAGGGAAAAGGCCAGGCCAGAAAAGCAAAAAAATCCCCCAACACAGGGGACACAGCAGGTTGGGCTGCACATAATGGTGCATTTGCAGCCAGAGCTTAGTCCCATTCCCAAATCCCCATGCACGGAAATGCCGTTTGCAAACCTGCAGTCCCTCTACACAGCTCCTGTTCTCCACCCCCTGAGACCGGCTTTTGGGTAAAAATGTCCTGTGCTTCCGTTTCTTGGTCTGCAAAAGGAACCAATTTCCTAAATTATTTCAGGTTGCGAATGAGTGCCTGCTCCTGCTGTTCCAGCATTGACACCAGGAATAGACAAGGTTCTCGGGAAAAGCAAGAATCAGGGACTACAGCTAGAAGGTGAACTGAAAGAAGGTGAAAAGGTAAGAGAAGAGCTCAGACAAGGTTAAGATGTGTCTGTAACAGATTTAGGTTTAAAGCAGCTTCCTCAGGCATTGCTGGCAGCAGGGAGATGAGCAGAGTTACAACCACGCTCCTCTGTCAGGCTTTGCAATTTGGGCTTTTCTCTGCACTCTCCTGCATGCACTACCCAAACAAGTCAGTGGGAATTGGCTCAGAGGTATCCACACGTGGTGCAGTCACACCTTGTCCTGCCCTAAGTCACAAGAATGGGAAATATCTACAGCTTCTTCCTGGAATGAGAAAAATAGCCTTTCCCAGTACATTGAGGTCAGGACACTGCTGGAAGTTTGAAGAGGCAGGAAGTTTTAGCTTTGAAACTTCTTTATACAAGGGAAAAGAGTTCTTTGTGTTTGGCACGAGAACAACAAAAGTCTTTGCTTTAATAACATTCTAATAATATGTAACATTATATACATTTGGCTAGTAAAATGCACCGCAAATTGCTTTTGTTGAGCAGCTGAGACAAACATTATAAGAAAGGAAGTCCAGTACTTGGCCAAATATGCAATTAGCTGCCACCCTGAAGCAGGATTTGAGATCAGTGTATTATCTTTTCAGGATTAAAGAGGTGGCAGTTAAAAATGGGAAGCCATAATTAAAAAGACCAAAAGATTTAAGAGTACTTGTGGTGAAACTCCTCACGCATGACACAAATTAGTGTTCTGCCAGAGAGAAAGAAGCAGGGAGGTGAAAAGAGCAGAGGATCTGATCTTGTCTTAAATCCAGCTGCATCCTACAGGCAAAATTTCCTGACCACGTGAAGTCATATGGTGGTATCCCAGGCAGAACTGCCTCCTCCAAGTCATTTCCATGACAGAGAATTCATAAGAGCACCCATTCTCTTGGTTGCCTTTCAAGTCAATTGTTGTAGTCCTGGAGGCTTCAGTGGCATTTGACTTCGGTTTTCATTTGAATCCACCAGCAATTTTGCCATCAGCCCTGGTGTAAACAAGATCAGGATCTAAATCACTGGGGTAGGTTTTCAGCCAGTATAAATTGCCTTCATTACAAGATAGGGCTGTAGAAATTCCACTTTCAAGCTGCAACAATTTGCTCCATGGAGTTATGACAACGCTGCCTTAGGGGCAGGATAAATTGCCCCATATAGCAATGGCATTTTTTTTAATCTGTAAAAGATCTGCCCCTTGTTTTAGAAACACAGGTGGTGCTTGCAATCATATGCATCATATGCAACATTTCTTTCCATTCGATTTGAGCCAGCAGGGTTTTGCCACTCACAATAGCAAGGATAACATTCAGCTCTTAATCAAATAATGGGAGAAACCACATTTCAAAAGAGAAAAAAAAAAAAATCAAGACTGTAGCATCCCCTTAACAAAATAATCTGGCTTTTGTTTACTGATGATGTGGTTACAGGCAGCAAGAGGGAAAGATTTAAAGTCAATATAAACATTAAATTCTTTTCTCAGGTATGACCCTTTTATTACCTTTATTAAAAAGTCAATAAAATTATAATAATTTTAAAAATAGATGTTGAGGAGGAAAAAAAAAAAAAAAAACAAAACCCAAACACTCCTCTGCCAAAAAAGACTTATGCTTGCATGAGCTGAAGGTTGATGTCAGACCTGAAGGTTGATGTCAGACAAATTTCACTGAAGAGGAGATTTATAAACATGATGTAACTCTGACAAGCTGGGCTTTGTATCTTGGCAAAGGAAAGTTTAAGAAAATACTCATGTACACAGGCACACACACACAAACACACATCTATATTGTATATTGGGTTTAAGGGTTTATTGCTCCAGAAAACTTATTGAAAGAGATTATGTGTCTCATCTTGTCTCCTTTTAAAAATAGAGCACTTATATGTGCTTTTTATTAGCTTGTTTTAGGATTACCTTAATCCTGCCCAAAACTTTTCACCACTTCCCTCCAGTGCAATTTGCAATGGTAATCTGTCTATGAAGGGTAACGTTAGAATAACTGTAAATATCTTCCCAACAGAACACAAAGAATAAAAACAAAATCTGCAGCTTAGGGGAGCTTTGGTGTGCCAAAACCCAAGCTCACTTAAGCAAACCCTGCGATGGATAACAATCCAAATCATGTCACTGAACCATGGGAAGTTGCAAAGTGTGGGATAAACCCAAAGAAACTTCTGTTTGCTGGGAAAATCCTGCCTTTATTTCATTTTCATGTGGTTTCATGGGTAGAACTGAGGATGATTTGGATCTTTATGTGGTTTTTTGCACTTATCTAAAAGATGAAAATAACCTGCCCTTTTATTATCTCATTTGGAGAAGATTTTGCAGATTTTTTAAAATTTATTTTAATATGGTTTTTATTTCATGAACCTGTGTGTAGAGCAGGCAATAGATACAGATACTCTGTGTTGTACCAAGGTGTCCAAGTCCCTTCCTGTCCTGATCAGAAAGAAACAGGGGTGTGTTACACCTCCCTATTTAACCCATGTATGCAGTCTTCCTTCACATGGAAACTTTGGGGATGAAGGGTTCTTTGTTTACTTGGGACTCGTGTCTGTTCAGCATCACATCCCAGCTAAGCATCCTCAGGCCTACTAGATTAGAAAAAGCTTAAAGATCCATATTTCCACTTAAAATATGGTAAAAATCAACCACATTTATTTAATAAAGAAATAAAATAATAACTTCACCTATTTGGAACTGAAAGCCTCATAATGAAAACTGAGTTAACTCTAAGCTGTCCAGTCCAAGAGTAAGGGAATTCCATTTACCTGGCTGTAAGCTGAATTCAAGAAAATTTGTTTTGCCAGTAAACTCAATAGCTGTTCAATCCCAACCTCTCGACAGAAAACATTAAACCAGGAACAAATAAAAGCATGGGCATGCTCGTGTGCATGACTGATTGTGTGTGATGTGTTGCTTTGTTGTGCCAAAGTGGGGAAGGCCATGGTGGGCTGGGGAGAATAGATGGGGAAAATGCATCTTTCCTTATGGATTCTTCTGTTTGATTTTAATTTCATTCAGGATCAATATTTCACTTCTAATTTAGCCTTTCATCATCAGGATCATCGGGATCATCATCTTTGGATCTCAGTTTCTCCAGCTGCAAAGCAGAGAACACAAATGCACACACAATGGCTTCAGGGGGCAAAAGGGATGCTTACAAAGTGAACTGGCTGTGTCAGAATGAAAAGCAGCTTCCATACAAAAGAGAAAAACCCTAAACCTCCCCATCTGATGGCAAACTGAAGGATGTGCATCTTGATAAAACTCCAGAAGCTGGTCTCAGTTCTGGGGGCACTATCACATCTAGGATGGAAGTTTCCGTGGGAACTAAATGTGGGAGTGAGGATATGTCAAAAACTACCTCCATTCCCTTTGCAGGTTAGACTCATGGAGAAAAGTGGCCTGAAGCACCGAGACACCTCACATCAAAGGCAGTGGAAATCTGCCTTTGAGCAGGTGTGCTGGGCCGAGGGTTGAGAATTCAGCCAAAGGTCTCTCAAAGGGAAAAGGATATTCCTGTTTAATATTTTAGATCTTTGAGACAACAGATCTGCATTAGAAAAATACACATCTCCCTCTCTCTGACCCCTTTTCACATACCCCTTCTTCACCTACGCTGTATAAACCAGTTGTTACTGTTTTACTACAGACCTGAGTCTTCACAAACAGTACACAGAAAAATGGTTTGGCCTTCCCACTGCTGCCATACAGCCAACACAAAATTGACCATCAGAGTTTTTTCAACAGTGGAATAAAACCTTTCTGAGATGGAATAACTAAAAATACACTTGGTCAGGGAAGAGGATGAGAGATGAAGGGGGGAGGAGAAAAAGGTGGGCTCATTAATCTGCTCTAATAATAAATCCTTATCACTTATGCATTTCAGTTACTCCTTCAGCCCCGTTCTATATTTAAATACATCTGCTTCACACATGCTTTGCCAATTAGCTGGTGATATTAACTGTTCTGCACTATCTATTAACACATGGCTCTGCTGAACGGCAGGAGAGACAAGCTTGACCAGGAGAGATAGTCATTCATGAGGCACACATTTCTCTCTATAACTCCGAAGCAGGGAGATAGGAAAGCGGCACAGCAATTGACCTCGGTTGTACATCAAGGCTAAATAGACACAGAGTAAATTACAGACAAGTGAGACAAGCTACTAACTGTTCCTTTAGCAGCCCATAATGTCAGTAATTCTATTACAATGATTGCTGGTTATGTAATGCAGTTGAGATGTAAATTTTTCTTTCTTTTTTTTTTTTTTTTCCTGTCTCTGTCTCTCTGTCTGTCTGCAATTTAAAATTTGTAGTCTAGTGATGGAGCAGATACATTTATCTATTGCAGCAGGGCAGGATTTTAGCTTGGATATTGGGAAAAAATTCTGCATGGAAAGGGTTGTCAAGCATTGGAACAGGCTGCCAAGGTAAATGGTTGAGTCACCAAACCTTCAGGGGTTTAAAATTTGTGTAGATGTCATGGTTTAGCGGTGGACTTGGCAGTGCTGGGATAATGGTTGGGATTGATGATCTTAAAGGTCTTTCCCAACCTAAATGATTCTGTGATTCTGTATATGGGCAAGAATGGGCTATTGTGACCAACTTCCAAGAGACACTTACAAACCACATAGGCACGGATCTTCCTGAACAGATTCCTGCTTTAACTACAGAGCAACATCAAAACAGTTTGTCTGGTCTATCATGCTATAGAAAATATCTCAGTATTGAAATGGCTTTAACCTCTTGCAACGTGATAAGGTAAAGGTTTTCCAAACAGAGGTGAATAACATGGAATGAATGCCAGAATAGCAGTTACTCTTAGACATCTCAATTAAGTACTAGATGTGTTTTATTTGTAAGGAGATCTTGGACACCTATATCATTTAAACCACCTATATAAAGGTGTCTTAAACCATAAGCAACAGAACACCTTTTGTACTGCCTAATAATATCCACACCCAACTGAAATTGCTTTGGATGACCTGCCTGTCTTTCACTGCTTCTCCAGAAAAATGTAGGTCTCCCCTGGATTTTGTATCAAGTCTTGTGTGGGTGTTTCAGATGCCCTATGACATACCAGCAACTAAACTGAATACCCACAATCACACTGAGAGAACACTACCCGTTGTGTTTCCAAGTTAAAATTGACCTGAGCTGTGGAGAAACAAGTTGTGTCAATGCATAGAAGCAGAGAACAAGAAGAAGAAATTAGATTTCTTGCCACTCCACCATTCCTTGCATGCCAATGATTAGGTGGATTCACCACCCACCTCAGTTTGCTCATCTAACAGTTCTGACTTCATCTGGCAGACAGTGGTGATAAAATGGATGTGGAATTTCGTTTTTATGATGCTCTGGTTAAGGAGTGCTTGCTGTCTCTGCTTGGCAGGTCACAAAGGGCAGGATTCATCTTTCTTATTTTATAGCCCTCCATAAGTAGCCTTGTCAGCCAGTCAGGTTACTGAGTAAGTGCCAGAAGCAAAAGGACAGAACGAGCCTCCGGAAATGCCTCTCTGTCTCAACGATCTCTAGAAGGAGCCTGAATTAGCATAGATGAGATTGAATGACTATTTAGACAATTAAAGTAAATAAAGTAATGATATGCCCTTTCCCCTTTCTTCATCTTTCGTTTGTTTGCTTGTCTCGTGATATATCAGGAAGTAAAGACACATCAGATAAAGACATATCAGGAGGCAAAGTGAGAGCTGAAGGGCATTCCCATCATGGCCAGTCCACAACATGTCCATGCTCTGTTCACTCTGGCCTCTTCTCCCCTGTTTCTCAAGTCATAGCTGACAAGAACTGCAAAAATGCTAGACTACAGCTAGAGACAGTAGGGCAGTAATTACTATGGGAAGAGTATGTACCCAAAAAGGGGTAATTCTGGGACTGTTTTAGCTTTCTTTCAGAAAGAAAAATGCCATTCAGATACTAACAGAAGATTTTCTTCCACATTGATCAGTGCTAATTTTCTGCTGTCTTCAAATCATAAAACATTTTGCTCAACAGAGTTACAATGCAAACACAAATCCATGCTCTCATTTAGTTATTTTTTAGGCCCCAAAAAGGTCAAAGTCCAAAAAAAGTAAAAAGCAATGACAAAAATATTATTCAAATTATTAAATGGAAAGAAAATTGGGTTCAATTCCATGGTGAATTTAAAAGCAGGGACAAATTTCTATTATTTTGTGAATTTTCACAGTGTAATTACTGACAGACCGTGAAGCTACATGAAGTTGCTTGGAGGATTTGGCAAATAAGAACCAGGCTCATTCTCGTTTGAGTTACTGGCACGTGGAAAAACAATGGAGAAATAAAAATATCCATCTTCCAAGAAGAAGAGTTGATGGCCTTGGATGACATCAAAGAGTCTGTTTACAAATAGATGGGTCAAGGTTGCCTAAACACAGGTACCTGGACTCTTAGAGCACCCTGAGGAAGTTCAGAGAGCTCCATGACACGATGAGGGATTTGGGGTAGACCTGTACCACCCTGCAGCTGCAGCAGCTGGTGATAGTGCAATACCTCACATGTATCTGTCCGAAATGTCTGTGCTTAGGCAAATGAATCCTACTCAGTGTGTCAAAACCAAAACCCAGCAATTATTTGGAATTAAAACCTATTCTACATACGCAGCTGAGCGTGAGCGTTGTGCAACGGGTGAAGGCAAATGGTTGCGTTTAGTCACGCAGCATTAGTGGGGGTATTTATACTCCCTGTGTTTGCACAGCTACACTAGAAAGCTCAACACTGCAAACTGTCTGTACAGACAAGAGAAAAGCAAGGGGATGCTTCAAACAAGGTGTCTGCTGCACGTTTAAATAATGCTCTGAGCAATCCTTTCACTCCCCTTTGCCTACAAAGGGGCACAAGAAAATTCTTTACATCCGACGGGGTCTGAGCTGGATGGCTGTGGTCAGGCTGGCCCTTCTCTGGACTGGAACATCAAATCCTTCGTGGATGTTTACAGACCTACACAAGAAAGAAGGTCCTAGATGTTTTGAAATGCTAATCCTAAATTTGATGCTGCCCCTTCTGTGTTGTGGGGAACTCACATAAGCACCTCTTGCTGATGTGTAAGAAGAGATGACTGTGCACAGCTACCTTCCCTGTCAGGTTCTGGGAAGGATTATGGATACAGTAACTTAAAAGCCCTTTGAAGTACAACAAAAAAGTAAAAGTCAAAGTGTTATAGAGTATTGTTAAAGAAAGTGGTCATGGAACATGTAAGGAGAGTTACTAATTCTTAAGTCACACCAATATATTTCATAGAGCACATTATTTGAGCTGTGCAGCCCTGAGTGAAGCAAGCCCCCCACATATGATCTCTGCTTACATGTGTACACACAAAGGGCTGCAGGAAGCTAAAGAGTACAGAAACATCAGCCCACAGTGTCCTGCAGGAACTAAATCACACTGTGTTAGGGGAAACTCGTGGCACATCTGCCCAGCTGACACTGCAGACACCTGAATTACATCTCTGAGTGCAGACAAGGATGGCTCTAGTGGAAAGTGTCCCTACCCATGGCAGGAGGGTTGGAACTAGATGGTCTTTAAAGTCCATTCTGTGATTCTGTGTTTCTATGGTTGCAACTCCAAAGCAATAATAGAAGCCTTCTGTATCTAAATCTTATTTGCATGCAATTGCAATCAAAAAAAAGAAAAAGAAAGTTCAGCTGGGAACAGGATGAGAGGGGATTTTACCCAATTTCCTGACATTCTAGATAATAGGGGTATATCTAGAGAGAAGTATGGCTATGTCTGTTTGGGGAAAACACTCATAGGCTGACTCAGATGAGGCTTCTGATGGAGGCCAATAGAGAAAAACCACTTTGGAGATGGCAGAATCTATAAAAAGTAGCAAGTACTTGAGATAAAGTGAAAAAATTATGGCAAAATCGAGATCCAAACCATAGTTCCCTAAAAGAGAGAAAAGTGTCTCTACCTTTAAACAGGCACATTATCAAGTTTTGGTATGGCTCTCCTGTTTTAAGTAAGAGCTATCTGGACTTTATTTTCAGGCAGTTTGATTTCCTGTGCTTTCTAGGAAAGGACTCAATACCAAGCCAAATCTCAAGCCCACAGAAATGGAAGGATCACATATTAAGTACTAAAAATTTATTAAATATTAGACACACAGTAGTCTCTTGCTGCCCACTTTACCCTTCTCAGCGCCTCCAGGTTGTGCTTAGGGATGAAGGAAGGAGCTGATTGACTGGATCTGTCATGCAGCACCTGGGTCTGAAGGCCTGTGGGAACCCATGCTGCTGTGTTGGAGATGAGGATGAGTAACCCAATGAAACCCAGACCAGCTGGGACATGTCATGACCAGCCATGTGTTAAGTGACCTGATAAACTGAGTGACCCTACAACTCCAGCTAAAGCACGGAGTGCCATGCTCTGGAGGAGAAGAAAGGGAAAGGTCTCCAAAAAGTTCTGGATCAATCCTATGTGGATGTGAGAGGTGCCCATTGTTCATTGGGTGGAACGTGGAAGACAAATTTGAGCATTATGAAGGATGGAGTCCAAGACTGTTTGTAATCATCCATTTCTGCTCTGTTTTGAAATTCTTCCTGGTTTAAAATCCATTAAGTTTGAAGTCCTTATTTAATGCACTTTATTTAAAAAACTTTTACTCTTAAAAATGTTTCTTTGAACTCTGTTCTTCATAAAAGAGTAATTCATTATTGCTGGGGATAACACCAATGTATAATCCCTTTGTGATCCTTCATACAGGGACTGTGGGAATGATAATTAAGTCACTTTGCAGCAAGCACACCTGTGAAGCAGGTAAACATTTATTAGCTCATTTAAAAAAATTAATTAAAAAATATTTGTTGTGTTCTGTGCAGCTTTTCTTTTCCTTGAAGGCACAGAGAGATGAAGCAACCACGACCTATATTATGAAATTAGAATGCAATTATTGCTTTAAGTAAAACAAAGCCCAGCCTCACACAAAAGGTGTGGAAACTCAAATTGCTAAATGATCTGATCATAGTCACACTTGGTAATCAGCTCCAGTGTTTTCTTGGCAGGGTCCTGCTATGAATTATGATGGGAAAATGAAAAGACATGTCTTGTCCCATGCTGTTGCCATGTAAATGTATGGATCATGTGGAGATATAAACACTGGAAAGGTCTTGAGTTACACTGCCTGTGAGTAATTGCCACCTCTATAAGCAGGCTGTTTGGAGTTGTAAGAAATAGGAAAATTACGCCTTTTGTTCAAGATTTGACAATGTGGAAGAGCCCTGCCAGACCTGTCTTGTTCAATCATGTTAGCTCAGCAGCAAAAGGAACAGCTTCTTCTAAAGGAACTCGGAGTTCTTGGAGGAGGAGGAGAAGGCTGTAGCTTAGTCCATGCTCTCCTAAGCCATTCACACTGCTCTGCTGTTAATGTGAAGAGCCTTGCAGGGATTCCAGGTTGCATCATTTTGAGGAGAAAGTAGCCTTCAAGTCATCATATTCCTGAGACATCCATGAGTGTCTTTTCATAAAGTCAGAATATTAACCCTGTTACCGTTTTCTTCTGTGCCAGGGGTCGTGCATGCTCACATGGAAAATCATCCATAAGGAAATGCAAGGAAATATTGTGATGCCCATGAGACACTTGGGGATGTGAGACCCAGAGAGATTCAGCAGATCCAGGGCAGAGACCCAAGGTAACCAAAGTAGGCTCAGGGGGTGGCTCAGTGGGTATCCACCCTGACCCCGCCAGGCTGTGGACTGTTCTGCTCCTGCCACTGATGCCCAAAGGATTTTTTGCTATTCCTTTTTGTACCTTTTACACAGTTCTGTGTATCCACAAGTATTAGCATGCATACTTGTACTTCTTCAAGTCTGATAATTCAGCATAGTTCCAAGGTTTCGTAGAGTTAGGAGACCAAACATCCTACTGTCTTGAGGAGCCATGGCTCCTGTAGTAGAATGTGTTCTGTAAACTAGAAATTAGATCATCCAAGTCCCTTGTGGGGCCACTTTGGTAGATATGCTGAGATGGATTAGGTCTATAAAATGTATGCCAATAGACGGTGGGAGGGCAGGCATGCATGGTGGGCACCGCAATGCCTTCCACTTCGGTGAAGTGGTGCATTGGACAGGATTCCTATTAAAATACTGAGGTAATTAACCCCCAACCCTTCTACCGTGTCTGGTTTTTCATTCCCAAGACCAAAAAAAGGCATCACCACCTCCAGCCTTCTGTGCATCCCTCCGCCAGGTGTGCCAGCAAACACCTGCATGGCAGCACATCCAGGTGAAGGGTTTGGTCTAACACGTGCAATGGGAATGAAAATGGGAACAAAGAGATCCAATCTGGATCTGACAAGCTACGGGCAATTAAAATTTAATATATATAGATGTATTTCTGCATGTATAAATTAAAAAAGAAGCCCTGTCTTCTCTAATGCAACCTTAGACGATTTTGTTCAGTCACCTCCATCTGCACAGTCTGGTTTTCAGACCAACCCAGATACTGGTCAAGATTATGGTTTTCAGGAATAATTGTTTCTGAGGGAGAAGGAACACTGCCTGCAGTTTGCTCAAACTTTTCTCCCTGATCCCATGACTTCATTATAGCCCTTGGCAAAAGGCATAATTGGGGAAGGCGAAGGACAGGATTCAGGCATTCTTGGTACTATTCACTGTGTCTGCTTGCAATAGAAATAGGGAAAGAAAAGTGAAAGCTACTAAATTTGTTACCTCTTATATCACCCAGGTCTCGAGATTAAGAGACCTCCCCTGAGAGTAGAAAGTTGTTAAAGGTTTTTGAGTACCTAAAGAAGGATGCCTGACTTACCACATATGCCAGGCCACACATATTCTAAAGTCCACTTTGAAGGTAAACAAGTCCTTTAGGGGAAAAACATTCAGTCTTTAAAGTGCCCAAAAATAGGGAAAAATTTTGAAAGCATCAGTTTGCTAATTCAGTTGTTTGCTGGGTTCATGGTTAAACTCTACTTCTTTTCCATCTCAATTTTTCTGTCTCCTATTTTTATTTTTTGAATATTCTTAGACTTCTGGTCAAAGAAAAACATCTTTGTCATGTAGGTGTATACAAGCTGAAATCACTGCTCAGCCTTCTCTTCGATAAAAATACAGATTGAGTCCATGGCGTCCTTCGTGCCAGTGCAAGTCCACACTTCAATATTTCATCATTCTGATGACTGACCAAGATGTGAACATGACCAAGATGTGAACAAAGGGCTCATACCTGAAGGGAAAAATCATACCCATAAAGGATACACACCCATGGATTAAAAACCTCGCAGCCCAGGATGCACCCTGAACACTCAAAAGCTACACAGGAGTTATGGGTCCTTTCTCCCCAGATATGCAGACTCTGTATTTTGTTGTGAAAGTTGTTCACTTTCTTCTATTAAGAGCAACATCCAGCCTTAAGATTTATGCAGATTAAACACAGGTCAATTTCTATGTTTTCACAGTGGTTAACTGCTCTGTAGCACACTCCAAGCAATACCTGAAGGTCAGGACAAGGTGTGGGCAGCCTTGGTCACTCATGGCTGTGCCATCTGTGACTGTGCCAACAACCTCAGGAGTCTGCAAGGCAAAGCCAATAGACATCTGGGAGGGTGATAATTTCACTGCTCCCAGTTACAAATACTCCATACTTTTCTTTATGTGCTGGTGTTGTTGGTGCTTCATTTGTTTGTTGCTTCTTTAAAATCATGTCTGCATTTGGTTTTTCTCTCAGGACTGAAATAGAGCAGTTCAGGCAGAAATTTTCCAAACCTTTGAGTCCAGGCCTAAACCTCTGTTGTGTTTTGCTTCCTAGAATTCGGAAGTCAAAAAATTTTTAAAAATCTGAATTTCAACAGTTGTTCTCTAAAATGGGAGCTAAGGGAGCACCCTACCAGCCCTCTTGTACTACCTGAATAATCCTTTCAGGTTTGCTTATGGACCTTCCCATGCCATCAGTCTTGTTGCAATCGCTCCCAATTAAATTGAATACACAAAAACATCCATGAAATCAAGGCTGCTTGTCCTGGTGGGAGAGACCCACCCAAAACTAATGAGATGCAGAGCCTCGAGTGAGTTATAAACTACATGTGCAGCAAAATCAAACACACCCATAGTGCTCCCACTGGGTGTTCTCTGTTCATGCTCTATCCACCAGATATGTCTGACACAGTCTTTCTTCTCCACTGTTACTTCATTCAGCAAATTGAAAACATGGGGCACCTCCACCTAGTCCCTGACCCATGAAACCACAGGGGAGTAAAGGAGACCATGTCAGAATAAAAGCAGTAGTGTGTGTAAAATGAAGGCTCTGGTCTGCTGGCAGCTGTACACTTATCAAGTGAGAGAGCCCACGTCCCAAAGCATTTTCTTCCCATTATTAGTTTTTACAGAGGAAGCAGGAGTTGCTGAGGAACTACAGTGTTCCTGACAGTGGGGAACTATTTGCAAAAAGTGTACAAGGTCATAGCTTGGTGCTTCTCACCTGGCTTTGAGAAACACATGGGCCTCATGTGTTTTCTATCCAATAGAAATGGGCACACCCACTACTTTTACCAAGAAAACAAAGAACCAGAGAAAATCCAGTTCTATGGATTTTGCACTTCCAAATTGACCAAACCATGTTTTTGATGGATTTGGTCTGATCAGAAAGCCTATTCTTTTTAGAGGAAGGACTCTACTCACTATGGCCTTTACTTAGGTACCCATTCTTTCCTGAACTGTACAAGTCGTTGTACAACAACATCATTTATCTGCCTTGGGTAGAGCTCTGACATATTTCTCAAAGTGGAGGGCTGGAGCACCTCTGCTATGAAGACAGGGTGAGTTGAAGCTGCTCAGCTTGGAGGAGAAAAGTCTACAGACAAACCTCAGACCCCCTTGCAGTGCCTAAAGGGGGCTACGAGAGGCCTGGGGAGGAACTTTTGACAAGGACATGGAGAGATAGGACATGGGGGAATGGCTTTAAGATGCAGGAGGGCAGGATTAGATTGGATATTAGGAAGAAATTCTTTGCTGTCAGGGTGGTGAGGCCCTGGCACAGGTTACCCAGAGAAGCTCTGGAAGTGTTCATCCTTGCAAGTGTTCAAGGTCAGGTTGGATGGGACTTCGAGATGCCTGGTCTAGTGAAAGGTGTCTCTGCCCAAAGCAATGGGACTGGAACTAGATGACCTTAAATGTCTTTTCCAATCTAAACTGTTCTATGATTCTACAGCTTTCTGTTTTGATTTACAGACTTCTGTAGCAATCTCCTTTCATAACTATTAACACGCATGTGACTTTCCCATGAGTCCATCATTTACAGCTTAAAATGTGGATTTTATAAAGCTGAAAGGTTCTTATATGGTTTTATGACCAATTTGCTTACTTATTTACCTAATACCTGTTATGCTGAGTGTCTAATCTTCTGTGGGATAATTTTTTGCCTATTGCAGCTGTCATATACAATATAGGTGGATCTGTTAATGAAACCTGTTATTAATACTGTCCAGCGCTTCCTGTTACAAGACTCCTTTTGTGCTGTTTGCAATTATCTGCAATTTTCAAATTTCACCTGAGTAGGCCAGGAGGACTTACTAAGGCATTATTAAGCTGTTACATGTCTTAGGTTGGTGGAGACTGTTTATTTTAATCCAGTACACTCAAATGAGCCAGAGTCATTACTATGGCTTAGCCTGAGCTGAACTGACATGTCAGGGAAGTTGGTGGCTTCAGGAGGAGCTCGTAGGCTCCCTGTTATCCTGCAATGTCCCCAGTGAGACCAGAAAGAGCAAGGAGAAGGTACCTATGTGTTCCATGACCCTGGTTGTGCAGTCTGGATCCCCAGTGCTCAGATACTCAGCTTTCCTGGAGACACCTGCAAGCCAAAACCTACAAACAGATCTCTCAGTCTGTGAACTGAATCCTACTGTCTCGATAGTAGATGAGAAGAATCCCAAGTAAACTCTTCAAATGTTGAAAAACCAAAAGATTCTTAGGAAACAAAGATAATATTTTGCTGGAGTATTTCTAGTAACATTTAGCAAGGAGAACCATGGAGAAAACCAATCATTCTGCCATCAACGGGCAATAAATAATGGTGGAGAGGACCACCTGTTGAACAATGAAGATTAAACACAATTTCAAGTAGTAGCTGTTCAGAGAGTGAGATTCAGCCAATCTTAAATCTGAATGAGGGAAAAAGACTTTTTGAGTAGGATACGTGTGCAAAGCAGAGTGTGAAAACTGAGAGGACTTTAATGTGAAAACATGTAGGTGAGCAAATCTCCACTGGTACCACTCCAGGGTAACCAGAGCTGGTGCACACAGTGAGATGAGGATGACTAAACTGTGGTCAAGAGCATGCTGATGTAGGTCATACAAATCCAGAGCCAGATTTAAATTGTTCTTTAATTGAATTTTTAGGTGGAGTCATAAGTAAGATCAGAATTTTTGAGTCCTGAAGCCTGAAATCCTTCCACCTGCAGTGCAATTAGCAAGGGATTTAAAAGATTCACCAGTCATAACAGAATTAACCTAAAAGGTTGAGAGAGGGTTGGGGTTTTCTGGTAGGTACAGTACATTTAACCTGTCTCCTGAGATACTCTAATTTTTCTGAGAACAATGTAAATGCTGAGCTGATATCTTCAGTCATGCAGTTTTGGTGATTATAGTCACTTTGCTCAAGTTTCTATTTTTAGTTTTCCCCAAAGAATAAATAATGTTCCCCCATGCAAATTATGCAAGTTTAGCTTGAATGAGTAGCAAGTACAAAGTGAGACTGCTACTGTTGTGTGATTATAAGGACAGTAAAACAGATTTTTTTAATGCCTATTGAATAGCTTCTTCAGATGCCAAAAACTGAGGAAAGGCAGTTTAGATGTCACTCCATTAAAATCGTTCCTTCTGTTTGTTAGTGGTTTTAATAGATCAGATTTTGTTGTTTTCGACAAATCTGAACATAAGACCAAGTGAGAGGTCATGGCCATTTCTTATTGTTGCATATACACTGTTAGTCAAGCGTGTCACAAGAGTAAGATGAATTTGTGCACAAACTAAATTCCATGTGGGATTCAACCACACTGTTCTTACAGCAACTGCAAAAGCTTTGACCAAAGAATGGGGGTCCCTTTGCCTCAGGCACAGAAGAGACACGGAACAGAAGATCCCTTTGTCTGAATACTTCTAAGCTAATGAGAAAAGTTCACAAAAAGTGGAAGAAAACAGTCTGATATCCAGTGGGAAAAGTAAGATGCAGAGAAAACAAAAAGTTAAAACTGGACCTAGTGCCTAGCTGCCAGTGTCCATGGTTTGGCTGCCCAGAAGCTGCAGTTTGCTGGAAGAATATTCATTATCATGGCCACTTTGGGATATAGTCTGCATGTTCCTGAGGAGTGAAAACCAATCCATTTCAATGTTCATATGGTTTGGCTTCAATACCTCTTTCTAAATCTGTATTAGGTTTCTTCTGCATTCTTTAGTTTCTGTTAATTCCTTTTTTGGTTTTCCAGTATTGTGTTACTTTTGGCTAACCATTGTTATCCATTGTTACTATTTCTTTTTTTTTTCCCCTACTTGGAGAAATTAACAAGGTGATATTGGAATAGAAAAGCTTTTATTGTTCTTGAATTTTTGCAAACATTTTTCATCACTGAAGTCTGAGCTTCAGGACATAGCGCTACATTTTTGAAATCCCTCTGAACGTGTGGATTGAAAACCTTATGTGTAAATGTACTTCATTTCCAAATAACATCAATAAAAGAACAAAATTTTGGGTGAGGTTTATGTGAGTACTCAGTTTCACAGACCAGTGTATATCTCACTCTAAGATCTACCTGATTGCACCAGTGTCAGGGTTTAACCCCGGCTGGCAAATTATGACTAAAAAGTGAGAAAATCCATGCCTAAAATGTGAGAAAACTCATGGGCAGAAATAAAGACAGCTAAACAGGGAAAGGAAAATCCAAGAACGCAAGCAAAACAAAACAAGGAATTCATTCCCCACTCCCCATGTGTTGCTCTCCTGTTTCCTCAGTGGGCTCCTAGCCGGTAAAGACAGATGTACAAGTTGTGTTTATCAGAGTCCTTTTATTCTTCCCTCAGCAAGGAAGAGCCGGATCACGAGATGAGTAGTGGAAATGTGGCCAGATCCCTCCCCCCTCTCGCCTCCCTCTTTTATCCCTCTCCTCCTGGTGGGCAGGGCGAGAGCCCAGCTAATAGACAAATGACGAGCCCGTGACATGTGGCCAGTCCTGGGTGAACAGGGGAGGGATAAGAGGAATGCAGAGCGGTGAGTGGCTAGGCCAGGCCAGGATGTTCCTGGTGGCCAGCACACTACCACAATTCCGCCTTTCTTTGTTTAATAAATTTGAAAAATGAGCGGTGAGGTCAAGAAGGGGGGTAAACAACCAGAACAGGTAACAAAACAAATACAATATCCCTGAGAAAAGGCACTACCACACCCATGGGTGGACAGGTGTTCAGCAATCTCCAGGAAAATAAGGCTCCATCAAATGTAAGAGAGATTTGGGATGACAAACACCATCACTCAAAATATTTCCCCTCTTCTTTTTCTCCCAGATTTGTATGTCAACCATGACTTCATATGGTCTGGACTATCCCTTGGGTCAGTCAGGGTCAGCTGTCTCAGCTGTGACCCTTCCCAATTCCTTGTGCACCCCCAGAATTCCTGCTGGTGTGGTAGGGTGAGGAGAAAAGATCTTGACTCTGTGTAAGCCCTGCCCAGCAATATGGAAAACATCCCTGTATTATCAACACTCATTCCAGCACAAATCCAAAACACAGCCCCATATCAGCTACTGTGAAGAAAATTGACTCCATCCCAGCCAAACCAGTACAGTGCTGCAAATATATTTTTGATGTCCAGAAAACTTGATTTGATTAATTTGTTGTATCAGAGAGAATAAGGCAAATGTGTTACTTCAAAATATGATTGAACTTCAAATAAGGTCTGTACCCCAAAAGAAAATAATGTTTTAGGAGGTTAAAAAAAGAGTCTCTGACTGGAATTGCTTTAAGCAGAACTTCCAAAAAAATGAAAACAAAATATAGGAAGTTATTGAGTCCCCAAAAGTACTTTCTTTTCGAACTCCTAGATGTGTTTGATAGGGAAAAGAGACTGTATTCAGTGTGTTTAAAGCAGCAAAGGGATGCTGATGTCTGACTAGTGGGTGAGGTTTGTACTAGTGGACAAGTGCTTGGTTTCTGAACTGAGCTCAGCATGGGCCTTGACATGCACATGGGATCCTGATACACTCCATTACAAACACAGGATATTTGTGCAGGAGACACACACCTGTTTCTTCAAAATTCTGATTCACAAGTGGAAAAAAGGCATCAGCAGTAGTCATAAATCCATCATTCTTGTAGTCAGCATTATCCCTAACTTCCTTGGCATTGTGGCATGAGGATGAGAAACAGAAAAATACTGCAAGACGACATTTCTTTTTTATTATTGCTATTATCACACACTCCCTTTGGCAGAAGGGTGATGGCTACAGGGTCTGTGGAGCCATGACATGCTCTCAGAGCAAGCCTGTCCAGTTCCCCCAGCTGATGTCTAGCACAGTGGTCTCCCTGCCAGGCAGGTCACCAGTTACAGGGCATTGCCACCACTGCCATTAAACTCACAGAGACTCCATGTGGTTGTTCAACTCATGATTCTAAAATGGGAGCTCACACTCTATTATTGAAATTTGCCATCCTTCTGGAATTATATGTGTGAGATGGGGTGTAAGACCTCAGCTTTTGGGCATTGTGGACCTCCATGCAGAATGCAGTAGCAAAGGGTATGAAATAAGAAGTAGTATGGGATCTCATTCCCTGTTTCTTCTAGCAAGTTCTCATCTGCCCCAGCAAAGAAACTTAGCTTTGGCTTCGTTCATAACTCAGTATTAAAAAAGTCAATCTTGGTTTTGGCCATGCCACAGACTCGAGGTTTGAACACACACAAGTCACAGACAGGATTGTGCCATCCTATCTTACTCCTCCAGCATTCAGCATCTACAACTGAGCTGCTCACCCCAGAGTTCCTTGGTAGGATGGGGAATAGGAGCTTCCTCCTGGAGGAACTCATCTTAATTCATTTTATTCTTAGCCAGCTCCCTGAAGGCTGAATCACTTGCCTGCTGCTGTCACCTACTTCTCTCTAGTGACTAAAGAGAACAGCTGGGGTAACCACCTCCACCTTCTTTTGGCAACTCCAGTCACAACCTTCTGGTGTCTCTGTTCTCATTTCTCACATGTACAAGGGCTGTTCAATTTGTAAAAAAATATATGTAAGATGATTCTGGGCTCATTACCTTGTATAGACACCATATTTTAGATGTCTAACTAAAGTCAGTGTAGTTAACTAGTTATATCTTTTTAAAAGGTGACAGAAAGTAGTCTCTAGCCTCAATTACAAAGAGTAATAACTATTATTACTACTATTATTATTATGGTTATCATTATTAAAAGTAATCTTAAGCTTAATTATGCATCGGGACATGTATGTTTTATGCTAGCCCTGAAGTTAAAGTGATGGTAAGCAATGGTCTTTATCAACAATACCCTTTCCAAACATGTAGGTTCTGCCAGCACCAAACATGGATTTTCAAGCTTTGGAGCTGTCATTTCTAACCCCAGCTTCAATATTTATTATTACTATTATTTCTATTATCCTGAATTACTATGCACATAGAAAAGGGAGGAGGGATGAATTGTTTTTGAAAGCCTGTCTCTTATGTCTAGGCAAGATACTGATGAGTAGTCCCAGACAGGAAATTTTGTGGAATTCAAAGGAAGGATGAAAGTCAATCTCTTCCCTGCTGGTATTTGAACTTGCATTTTCTGCAAGTTTGGATATTTCTAAAGACACATTCAGAGCACTAACATATTACTTGCAGCTGCCACTTAATTGATTAAAGACTATGTTTAATTAAAAACTCTCACAAGAACAGTGATGGAAGGATGAGTTAAAATTACATTTCAGCCCACCTGAAACAGTAAAGCTTGAAATATACATGCTGAATCACAGCATTAGTTGGGAATGCTTTTTCAAGGGCACATCCAGAACCTTCCTGGAAAGATCTGAGAGAACATAATGGCACATCTGTCAACATTACCTATGGATCCATACCTATGGACTGCACATGCATTTGGGGATTTTGGCAGGGAGTGGGTTGAGAAGGCAGAGTTTAAAAAGCTCATGGAAAGGCCTGTTTTATTCAGTTCACAGAGATGGCAATATGGCTGTATCTAACTAAGTGAAATGTCCACATTTAATGGACAAATGGCTGGCTGCCCTTTAAAATTTGCCTAATTTCATGTCTTCAGAAACATACGAGTTCTTTGTGGAGCTTTCCTTTTTTATCTTTTGGAAGTTTTTTGGCATCAAGTCTTTTCACTGCAGCTGGCCATTTCCCTCATCTCAGGACAGACGCTGCTGTCACTAGATCAATTACCAGCATTCATTTCGTCTCGTGCTCTGACCCAATGGATTCCTTGTTCTCCCTCTGTTGACAGCCTGAGAAGGCTCCAGCCAAACTGGCCGCTAGCGACTGACCCCTCCACAGACAACCTCATTAGGGTAATTGCAAGGCTGGAAGCAGCCGAGACTGGGGCCCAATTACACCTGTCCTTGTCCAATTCAACCAGGGCTTATATTACCTGGATGGGTCAAGGATGGTAGTGTGCTCAGGTGAACAAAAGCTTTCCCTCTATTCTTGTGCCTTTCACAGACAGACATTCTTAATTATGCTTGTCATTGGCACATAATAAGGCTGATTTCTTTAAACGGCATCTTTCCTCAGCAGGGAAACCGATGCGTGGTCTGACTGAGCACCAGCACCCAGCAGCCCAGGGACTCAGAGCAGTGTGGAGGTAGAGGCAGCTTTTGGGGTTTTCCTCCTCAGGTGGTCATGGAACAGAGAGAAGTCAGTGCCTGGTGTGCATTATGTGCTCTTACACAAGCCAGCAGTTAATGACGGTGGTGATAAAAGCATGGAAAGGGTTTTTTTTTTTTATTGTTTTCCCATGACAATAGTCAGGTTCTGAGCCCATTAGTTTAATTTTGTTTGAAGGAGATGGTCATTCGAAGTGTTGACATGAGCTGTAACGCTGATTTATGGAGAAAAAACAACGAGACCAAAATTTGGCCCCACATACTTTAATTGTCTTAATGAGGGACTTGGTTTCCCAAAGTCAGGAGTGAGCACAATCATACCTGGGAAATGTAATATTCTCAGCACTTTTGAAAAGAACTCCTGTGTTTAAATATTTAAATACACATTTATTAATCTGCATCTTAAGTTCTCACACTTAGAAATCTTGGGAAATTACTGAACTGCATATGGATGTGTATCTGTGTTATTATATTTACCCTTCTAACAAAAATTCAAATTTTCAGTACTTAATGTGACAACAAATGGCAGGTTTGTACGCACAGCATAAGCACACATGCTTTTTCTACTTTTTAAGCAATGTTGAGAGATGATCTGTTTCATTCCATCATATTTTACAGGCCAGGTTAAATAAGTTGCAAAAATAAAACCATGAAAATGTGAAGCAAAGTATAAATTTTAGAGAAGATAGCATATATACCCTTCTGCAGAAGTAAAAGGTGTTGTAGCTTCAGTTCTTACATTTCGTTTAGATATTTTAATCAATATTCTATAGGAGCTGTAATAAAAACTGATTCTAAAATATTCATTGATTATTTACTAACAGAAAATAAGATTTTTCTGTCATGCAGGGTCAAATTTTACGAAAATAAGTACAAAATAATAATTAAAACAAAAGCTGTTTACCACTCCTGATAAAATCATGCAAAAACTATGAAAATAAAAAACGAGTGCTAACAATTTTTAGAAATACCTTTCTTGATTGTATCAATTCATTTATCAATTAAAAAAGATTGTCCAAATTTTTGCTTACTTTTTTTCCCCCCCCCCCCATAAATCTGCCATTGCCTGGTCCCATGATTTTCAAGATCACATGTGATGTTACTTGAAAATTATTAGCAAGGAAAGTTATTGCAAAGGGTTAATTTTGGTAACTTCTAATTTTCACCATGTCATTTCTTTGCAAAATCAGGCTAAGAAGTTTCAGTTGGCTGCTAGACATGAAGAACAGACTAGCAACAAAATTTCAGGAGTTCCCTAATGCATGGGAAGTGGGATAGGATAGAACAGATCAGGCTAGGCTGGGATAAGATAGGATAGAACAGGACAGGATGGAACAGAACAGGATAGGACAGAACCCAACAGTCCTAATGTGGATTTGGGATAATTAATGTAACTAAAATGACCCTCTGTGGACATCAAAATTTCTGAGTGAATCTACAAGTCTCAGTGTGTGATTCTGTGCTGATATTACTTTCATCAGGATTAAATAGTGCAGACATAAATCTGTGGAACGTTGTTTCACCTTGCAACCACCTCTAGATAAAATGAGGGATTACTGAGGAGGAAAAGTTCCACATATGCTGTGGAGCAGACCTGTGTTAGTAACACTTTCTTCATATGAAAATCACTTTGTAAAGAACCTGACAAAAGCAGTAGTGAAAGACCTATATTTTAGCACATAAAAAGAAGTCAAAACATCATTTCCCAAGGAAAAACCCAAGCAGTCTCAAGGAGGCAGCGTGAACCAGTGAGTTTCATCCCATTTCTAGCAATCTGATTCTGTGCTGGGTTGCATCACCAGGTGTTGGGATCTCTTCCAGTTTAGTCACAGCATTCCCCTGCCTTCTGTTTGATCAGATCTGGCCCTTAGTGTTAATAAGTGCTATTTTCCATGACACTGTGTGTTTTGCCTTGTGGAAAACAGTTATGAAACCATTTTGCATCACTAATCCAAATAATAATCTCTTTTCAAAACTGTTAGGTTCAGATCCATCTACTTTAAAAAAGATACTTTGAAATGAAAGGATTCCTCCTGATCTCAGGTATGGCTTCAAATTAGGTGAAAACAATTTCCAGTCGCGATCAGGAGTTGGGTATTTCATCAATTTTGATGGACAGAAAAAGGTGAAATTAATCCAACACAATGGAATTGAAGCAATAAATATAATAAAGCAAGCATATATTACTGGAAGTAAGGTGTTAGCTCTTATTTCCTTCCTGAGATCAAGAATTCACATTCTTGGAGTCCTGCTATGTCCCTGACAGTGTCAGCACCAAGTTGCAATGATGACAGCTGGAGGCTGTTTAGAAAAAAGTGTCAGTTCCACAGGTGGGGGAAAAAAAGGATTATTTCTGGAAAAACTATTATAAACCACTTCTGTTTAAGATTAAAAAAACATAGCCTCATAAGAAGCCACAGGATATTAATATATTAATGATAATGTCTTTTCACTTCACCCGAGGACTTAAATACACTTTATAAACACTATTTAAATGTCGTTGCTGATTTGGTGAAGCCATTACGAACCACAGCAGACATTTCCTGATTCTCCCTGGAGACTCTCCACTTTTCTCTGCCTTCCCATGGTACCCAACACACACAGTGAGCAACACGAGCCCTTTACACAGAACGGGAAAAGCACAGGGAGTAGGAGGGAAACCCACTCCATGAATGACATGTATGTCAAGGTGGTGAGATGGAACACAAAGATTATTTTTATTCCTGACACAAAGAGAGTGGGATTATGATTGTCCTTTTTTCGCCTTTAATTTTCAAAAATTATATTGGCTTTTCTCCTGTACAACTCTGGCATATTATCCAGACCTTCAAAGTCTTTTTCATGAACAGATGATGTTCTCAATTGCATAACCACTCATTCGAGATGCAGGACAAACAGAATCTGGAATCACCACTTTGCACAACTTATAAAAGAGTCATGGTTTTTGATTCCTACATCACTGCTGTGGAGCAAAACAGAATTTATTGTATAGTTTATACAATATAGAACATTGATTAGGAAAAAAAAGTAAGAAAATATCCATCCAAGAATGGTTTGCAAATTAGGACATGTGCTAAAAGTATAAGGATTTGTTCCAAAGCAAGCAGCTATTATCAAAGAATCACAGAATGGCTTGGTTGGAAGGGACCTTAAAGATTATCCAGTTCCAACTCCAGTGCCATGGGCAGGGACACCTTCCACTATTCCAGGTTGCTCCAAGCCCCATCCAACCATCCTTGGGATGGAGCAGCTACAGGATCTCTGGGGCAACCTGTGTCAGGGCCTCACCACCCACAGAATAAAAAAATTCTTTCTAATATCTGTACCTATGCCCTTTCAGCTTAAAGCCAATCCACTGTGATCCTGTACATGAGTCTGTAATACTGCATGTACATGGCCTCACCTTTCTCTGGTTTTGGGGAAAAGGAAAAAAAAAGAAAAATTATAAAAAGGGGGTTTGATATTAGAACTCTCAATTCAGTTCGTGCTTTTGCCAATAATGGGGTACAGATTGTCTCTCATGCCCTTGATGCATCTATCAGGGCAGCATGGAGCCACCTTATGCACAGACGGGAATTACAGTATCTGGGCCAGATCGAGAGTAAATTTTGCCTTGTTAGAGTATGTGTTTCAATTTGTGCTGGCAGAACTGAGATCAGAATCAGTCATGTGAGCATGGAAGTGAACACAACTCTGCTTCCCATTTAAAACAGCTTTCTCAAGTGGGATTAAGGGATTAGGTTTTGTGGTTGTCTTCCAGAAGCAATGTCACGGGGTGGTTTTACTACGGAAAGACCTGGTGTTTCGCCAGTGCAAAATAAAGTCTGCTGGCAACACAAATGCAAAATCATCGAGACAGAGGCTCAGCTCAGCTGCAACAGCCTGGCCTCAAAGTTACACGAGCTCTGACACTCCTGCAGCGTAGATTAAAATTAGCTGGTGAATTTCTGACATTCCCCTCTCTCTGTACTGTCCCTCTTCCAAGACTGCTGCTCCTCAGCAGGAGAGTCTGAAGCAGAGTATGAGCAACTGCAGCTTGCATGTCAACATCAAAATGCACAATTTAAATGTATTTTAATATACCAGGCTGATTAACAATTTTTTATTATGGTTTCCATTGGGCCTAATGGTATATTCATTCACGAGCTGCTTCACAAACAATGTAGTCATTTTGCTGGTAAATCCATAAAATGGGGGAGGGTGAGGGGTATGAAAACAATACTGACCTCAGCTATACAGTTTCAAGCAGCTGCCATGTGTGGGTGAGAGGCCTATCTCTGATATTTCCATGGAGCCTGACCTCAGTGCAAGTGAGAATACCATGCAGAGCAGAGATGTTTGAGCATCCTTCCATTTACCAGACCAAATTCTCCAAAAGCTGGAAGCAGCAAAAGTTTATTTAGCATTAGCTGGAGTTTCTGAGGATATTTTTAATGTACAAACTCCATTCACCTTTACCAGGAAATTTCCTATTGTGTGGACAGCAATATGATTAAATTTGGTCTAACATGAGATCCTTTGGCCTGGAAAAATCCTTCTGTCTCTTTTCATGTCACCACTTGCTGATGGGTACAATTGCACTTTCCTATTTTGATTTGGAGGGTTGTAGGCTAAAAATCATCAAAATTGCAGTAGGAAGCTGATAAAGTCTCACCTTTATCTGAGAATAATAATGCACTCCAAGGAGCACTTCTGCCTTGAAAACTACTTCAAAAGTCTTAAAATAATGTCAGGGATTTGGTCATCAGGGTTACCTCCACCAAGATTAACATTAATCCCAAACAATAGCAACCTTACTCAGCTTTGGTCTTAGGTCCACATATAATAATTTTCTCGGTTTGCCAAAAATTGCCCATATTCTCATGGAAAGAGAGAAGTAACTGTTGAACCTTTCCCTGGATATCCAAAGCTCAGGAAACTTCACATTACTATCTGGAACTCTGGTTCTCACCAAAAAAAAGCCCAAGAATCCAAGAGCCCAGATGTGAAGCCAAGTATCAGATAGCAAACAGAGCTGGCTGCAATGTGGAGATCTCTCTGTTCCCCTATTGGGTCTAAACCCCCTTCAAAACTCTTTAATGCTCACATGAATGTCAAATCTGGTGACTACAGCTCTTCGAGTCCTGGCAATCAGCCAGTTCTGTTTCTTAGAAGTCCTGGAGACATCCTAGCGCAGTATTCAGGATTTTGTGCTCCTGCAAGGTGAGTTAGTCAACGCCATTTCCACACCACAGGAAGATGCACTCTCACAGTGCCTCTCTCCCTCTACAGCCCTCATCCCTGTGATTGGCATTTGCAAGCCTGTGCCACTGAAATTGAGAATCACCGAGGTGTTCCCACCTCATTCCCAGGGTTTACCAGTCACTCATTTGCATCCTCAGATTGCATCTCCTCTCCTGCCCTAGAGCTTTGCGTGCTGAGGCAGTCAGTGGCCACCCCAGCTGCACATGCCCAGGGGCTTGCAAGGACACCAAAATGCTAACCCACACTTGGAAGATGACTGGGATCCCAAACTGAGCCCTGTTGGAAGGCAGACTGCTGAATTGCACATCCCTCCCCTCTTTCATGCCCTGGCAGTCTCGGTTCTCAGCACAACCTGACATTCAAAGCTCAAGAGATCTGGGCTAAATGCACTGGGTGATTTTTCAAAGATATCTTTCTGAGTGCTGTTAAATTCATGACTCTTCATAGGTCTCTCTACAGCAAACAAGTGTTTAAATATCTTGTATAGGCATAGAATCATTTAGGTTGGAAAAGGCCTCTAAAATCATTGAGTCCAACCATTAACCCAGCACTGCCAAGCCCACCACTAAACCATGTCCTCAAGTGCCATATCTTCATGCCTCTTAAATACCTCCAGGGATGGTGAGTCAATCACTTCCCTTGTCAGCCTGTTCTAATGCACATTGGACAGGAAAACTGGAGAGCTGTTGCATGAAGATGATTTGTAATATGCTTTGAAAATAAAAAAAAAAGAATACACAATGAACCCAAAACCTTGTCTAATGTGAATGCTGAGAGAGCGATGTGACACCACAGCTACCTGGTTCCATTTTCAAGAAAGAAAGAACAATAAAAAGCTTCCAAGAGTCTTTTGAGGAAAAAAAAAATATAGCATAAGTGATATTAAACACATATAAATCAGAGTTATAATTACTGCCTGGAAATCTGTCAGATAAATTTTATAGTGAAGCTTTATGAGACTTCCCCCTCAGGCAACGTTGAGACTGTGATACTCTTTTTATAACCATTCCCTGGGCTGCTCCATGGTTTTGCTTGTGACACTCATACAGGGTTGATATAATTCTCACAGTCTCCTAATTAGCCCCATTCCATTATCCAACACACTGCACAGATCAGGTTCGTTTGTAGTAGCACGTAGTATGTGACAGTTACTAGTAATTTAAAATTATGATAAGTCACCAACAACATATCCTTCCTTGCAGAATTATCACCCCCACACTGGTGGAATGGAGGGAGAAGAAAAAAATCCTCCATGTAAAACCACCATGCAGAGAAGTTTTACAACCACAGCAAACCCCCAAAATTTAGGCTCTTTTAGGACTACCCAATTAATCCACTGGGTGCTGCTCAGTAAATCTTTTTAATAACACAACATGATTAAGTTATTCCCAGATTTTTCATCTCCAAAGATTTACAAAAAGTTACTCAGAGACACCTGTGTGGAAAAAAAAGATCACCTAATCCATCACGGTTTGATGTTTGCCCACAGGCAATTCTCTTCAGCTGAACTAATGGCACTGTGTCAGGTGAGAGTCGTATCTTCACACCACAGAACTATTTTGCCTTTGGGAAAATAAGGATTTTTTTTAAAAAAAAAAAAAGATTATTCCCAGTTGTTATCTTTGTAGCAATGCATTTATGCAACAGGTGATACTCTGAAGATGAGAAGCGATTTTATTGGAAAACCACATTATTTTTAAGGAATGTCTCTCTGTTGTTGCAGTGGTGTTCTCTTCCAGATAGACAATTTTTAGTACTTGCAGACAGAACCTTTCTCCCAATGACCTACAGAGACACTGTAAGCTCTCACAAATTAAACTTCAGAAGGTTTCATAATATGTCAAAGAAGCACGGAGAAACTGTGATCACCTATTTGTCTTGGACATGAAGTGGGTGTCCTCCTGTTTCAGAATGCTGAGGATATAAAGAAAACCACTGCAGAAATGTCCCGGGCTCTTCTCTAGATGTTTCTCCTAATCCTCCTCCACAGCACTTTGTCTTTGGACTTTAATGGCATGGTCACTTTGTCTTATCTGTCTTGGGTATGTGTTAAACCAGATAAACCAGGCTACACCACATGCAAGAGCCAAGCTCTGTGTCTTCCTATAATTCCCAAAGGTTCAGACAAATTTTCCCAGAATGGTAGAGTAGATCGAGCAGCTGCAGAGCTTTTCTCCATTTGCACTTTTTTTCCCTTGCCTCAGTAGTTTTGGCCATTATTAAAGACCTAAAACTCTTAACAGAGTTGGACTTCACTACATCTGCAAGTCTTTCGCCTTTCGTTCAGGTTATAGCTGATTCCTCCTTTATTCACCATAACATTTAATGGTTAAAGTTGTTTTGTTGTTTTTTCCCAGCTTATTCTTTCATTTCAGCTGTATTACCCAACCTTTGTCAAGCATAGGATTTAAGAAAAAAAGAGAGAGGGAAAAAAAGCATATATGTAGAAGAAAAGCCTCAGCATCAAATCTGGTCTGAATATTTTCAGGAACAAAACCAACTCATACCAAATTCTGGGGGATGGATGGATGGTATCAGGCTGCCATGGCCTCTGTAAGGAGCAGAGGTCAATGCAAATGTTCAGCTGCATTTGGGTGAGAAAAACTTGTGTTTCTTTGCTTACTGGACCAAATGTCCAGCAAAACAGCACCTAAATAAATGCTGGAAATTCAGCAGCACTCAAATGCAGGATTGAAACCAGCTAATGGCAAAGCTACAGCTGGAAGAAAAAAAAAAAAATCAGTCTGCGACTGCGGTTACAGTTTAATTGCAAGCATCTACACGCATGCATTTTCACACCTGGATTGTTTCCCCACCCGTTCTGGAGACCAGCCCTAAACTTCTCACTGACGCACATGCAAGAAAAAAACAAGCTGCTCTGCAGTCTGTCCTAACAGAGAAAGTCTTTAGGCAAAGCATTGGGATCTGGCAAGTCTACACGAGGCGAACGCACAAGCAGGAATTAGCCACATTGACTTTGGCTTTCACAACTTGATCTCTTTTATTGAAAGAAATGGTTAAACAATTAAAACTGGTGAAGCAGGAGGGGAGAAAAAATTATGGGTCTCTTTGGATCTAGCACTAAGCAAGAACCAGAAGGTTATACAAAGAGTGAAGAGAGATTGTTTGATGGTTTTGGTGGTTTAACCAAAACTTAGATTGCTGGTTTTTACTTTTTCTTATTTTTTTTCCTTATTTTTTTTCCTTTTTATAGAAGTTTTAGAACTTTATGCTGGGTTTATTAGATGTTTGCCCCAATCTTATCCTGTAGTTCTACACATCTTGACAAAAGAGCAACTATGAGAGCAACCACCAGTGCTCCATTAAAACCCAGAGGAAAGGATGTTGCACTGAGACCTAGATCCAAATTCTGCAGATAAGAAAGCAAATTTGCCATTTTATACCCAGCAGACACCTCTGTGAATATGAAACCTGTCATTCAGGAGACTGTAGAACACCAGCCCTTGCTTCCTACTTGCATCCAAAGGCCTGAATGGTCTGACAGTGAAATATATCTGTATTTCACCTCTCACACATCTATAACTTGTTCTGTATTTCCTGTCACCAGCTACACAAATGCTACTACCAGTTCCAATTGCATATCTACATTGGCTCTAATCTATGATGTCAGTGAGACCAGTCCTTGAGACTGCAAATCCTCAAAGGACAGAAATTTTTGGGAATGCCCTAGAAAGGCAAGTTAGAGTGATAAAGGCAACACACCAGTCCTGAAGCCACTGGTGGTTTTGGGGCCAGACCAGTGACCCCCTGAAAGCACCTGTGGTTTAGAGGGAAGTCTCTAAAGCTCACTTCTCTGCACAATAGATACATCTGGAGATATTATTGCTTTTCTATGTCACCCTTACAATTGCCTAGAACAGAGTAATAGAGAAAATTAACCAAACTGGAAGAGGAGTGGTTTTGTTACGCAGAATTTTCCCAAAATACAGCCCTGCCTTCCCAGTGGCAGCTCCCTGTACAAGCTCTTTTCTGATCTTGAACATTTGCTCCTCTGCCTGAAAAAAGCCACAGGGAGGGAGTGGGGGCGGGGGGAAGGAGTGGGAAGGGAAGGAAAAAAAAAAATACTGCAAACTCAAAATGTTTTGAGAGCAGCTACCCTATTCTCCTAGGAACCAAATGTCAGTGGGCTGAATAGGTCTCCTAATGGGTATGAGCACATGCCAGTGATCACAGACAATCACACTAAATTTCCCTTAGCAATATCCAACAGACCAAACTGTGATCAGTGATAACTGAGCCCTTAGGGACTCACTTGTAGCCCATTCAAAAATGTATATGCCCTCAAGGGAAGATTTGCCTTGTTTTCCTGAGGAAATTAAATAGACTCTTTATAGAATTAGCAAAAATCAGCAGGGGTTCAGATTTCCCATAGTCTTTCACGAGTTGTGGTTTAATAACAGTCTTAAAGTTAATGTATATCAGATACATGGAGTTTGATTTTCCTTTCACTTACACTGAAAAAAATGCATAGCTTTTAATGAGCTATTCCTGATTTCCACTTCAAGGGAGAGAACAAGAAGGGTAACAGTGCCCAAAAATCTTTCTGAAGGAGAATTTTAAAAATTTTATATTTTTTGTCTGTGACAGACATATAGATTACAGCACCAGGAATACTGTTTTGCATTTTAAAAGCATTTGCAAGAAGCATTCCATCAGAATTAGAGGTAATTATTAAATTTTTTTTAGTTTTTAGCCAAAAAGGTGGTTTGTCTGCTTTCTGGCAGTTTTAAAATTCTATGGTAAGGGACAACCTCTTCTTCCTTAACAAAAGTTAAAAATTAAATCCATGTACTTATACAGGCAATATATTTAAATTGTTTAAAAAAATTAAGGTCTTCTGAAACTGAGAATTCAATTTACTACTGCTAAACATTTTTTGGCAGAAATACATCCACTGGCTCCAGATTTGTGTTTCCAGAGTCCTGATGTAGCCTGGGAAAACTGAGCCTCCCAATATTTTATTCCATAGACTGTATTGTGACAGATTGGAGGGATCAGGGAGATCACCAGCCTTATCTCTTCTTCTTCCTTCTACCCATCACATCACACTAAAATACACGTGTGTGGTTCTGGTAAAGCTCATTCTCTATTGTAAAACTCTCCAGGAGGATTTGTTGTGCTTCTTGCACTTTGGACTCCCTTCGACTGATGCCTCCTGCTCTCAGTACAGTGAATTTGCAGTTTGCGGCCCTGGCAGTGTGAACCAAAACTCTTCAGTTCAGGTGTCCCATGACTTAGTGTCATCTCGAGAAGATGAAGTCCAGAACACCAACCTTTGACAGCTCCTTGTTCAGTGGACGTGAGATCAGCAATCAACAGGTGCCACAGGAAGAAGTCTCAAACAGTCTCCATTGCTTTAAACTGACAGAAGTTCGGTTTAGAACAGATATTAGGATGTGAGGCCTAGGATGTGAGATGTTAGGTGGTGAGGCCCTGGCATGGGTTGCCCAGAGAAGCTGTGCATGCCTCATCCCTTGGAGTGTTTAAGGCCAGGCTGGATGGGGCTTGGAGCAGCCTGGGATAGTGGAAGGTGTCTCTGCCCATGGCAGGAGGCTGAAATCAGATGATCTTTAAGGTCCCTTCCAACCCAAACCATTCTGTGATTGAAACAATCACTCTATTTTGTAAGGCATAAATTATGTACATAGGTTAAAAGAGCAAGACCTTAGATGCATATTCTTGCCTCAATTTCCCCAAATATTCTCATGCAAAACCTGTTGTTGTCCAAGGAAAACATCCAACTCCACCCCACTCTCTTGAGTCTCTTCCCATGAAGCCCTTAGAGGTTTGGTACACTTTGCAATGGACAGATAAGAGATGGTCCTCTTTTTCCCCAACACTTCAGCAACCAATTCATATCCCTGGATAGATGGTTTTGAGGGCTTTCTGAAAATAAGAGCTTTTTTTACTAAAAATTTCTGGAATCAGCACTCAAGAAATCTTGTCACTTAAGAGACTTTTGGTCTTATTTCTCCAACACAGGTTCACTTGTGCCTCATGCTCACCTCTCAAACATATGCAGAGAACATCCCAGATTGTTAGGAGTGATAATTTTCCTGCCAGCTCTTTTCCTGCTTTCCACATCACTGGGAGGATAATTTGCCCTTTTCCTTTCAGTCCCTCTCTCAGGAATACACCGCGCTGTGGAGCAAATCACGTTCACCTGTAATATAAAGGAGACGGGATGTAGCTAATAAAGAACAAGGCAATTCAAACTTTTTTTCCTGAGCCCTCAGGAGGAATACCCAGGTGTGCTGAGCAAGATATGCTTGGAAAAAAAGAAAAGAGCCATTCTGCAGTCAATCTAAAAGCACTAGGCCTCCTTTCATGAATTGATTTACCCACTGGGTGACATATTGGCAATTTTCTGTTACCTACCCAGTGATATGACTAAGTAGATGAAGCTTAAAGGCAGGTCAGATAAAAAGACTTTAATCTAACAAAGGCAGCCTGAATTTCACATGTCAGGGAAGATGATTTAACAGGGAATAGCAGCCTAAACACGATACTGAATCAAGGTGGAGAATCCATAATTAATGTTACACTGCAGAAATGTTTACTCAAAAACAGAATGACAAAAAAGAGCTCAATTCATCTGTCCTATAAAAGGTCCCAATTCAGCAAAATACATCTCTACAGTCTTTATGTAAAACCTGTGCTTCAATCTGGACCTGCATGAGAAGGAATGCCTTTGAATCCATCTCTTTACAACCAGTGCAAAAAGAGTAAAAGTCAGTCATGACAAGTTTTATAAGACACAGTATGAGTGCTACTGGAATTTGATGAATACACTCGACCAGTTAGACTTGGCAGAAATGTTTTTCAGAGAATTAATTAAAATTGTTTTCTCTGAGGAAGGAAAAGTGTTTTGGGAAAAGCAGTAATATCATATGCAAGTGACATGAGACTTGCTCAAGTGTTTTCAGCCCCAAGGGGTAAAATGCCTAAAGGAGTGGTTGGTCCTTGAATGATTTATTTATTTTGCAGCTACACTTCACTGTTTTTCCTACCAGGATTAGTTGAATTTCCTGAACAGCAGCCCAAAATGTAACCTCAAGTTACTAAACAGCACCAGGGGAAGAGGAAGGCTGTATTCTGCTCCTCAAAGTGTTTTATTTGTCCTTGCCATTTTGATGATTTCTCCGTTCCCTAGTGGAAGATGCCCCTGCCACAGCAGGGAGGTTGGAGCTGGAAGATTTTTATGGTCTCTTGCAAACCAAATCATTCTGTGATTCTCCTTTAAAATTAAAAGTGTGCAGCTTAGTCCTGCATGCCAAGGAAACAGTCACTGCCTGCAGCCCCTCAAACGTACCAGCCCAGCATCTTGCAGCAGGTACAGGATGCAGTCACTGGTGAGGACAGGCTCAGGATGAGCTGGATGACTTTAGGATGACCTGTTCCTGGACAGCCACAAAAATATTTTTTGTCATTTTGCCTAAGAAGCCTTGAGTTTGGTCCAGTTAGAAACTCAGAGGTGTTGAGGACTAGAAGGCTTTATAACCTTTACTTGTCACCTCCTGCTACTCATCTTCTTACTGTGTTCAGCCAGGGATCATCTCCCCCCCTTATTAGCAATAACCTCAGTACAAGACAACCTTCAGATTGCTTCCCAATTAATAACCTTCTCAATCTGGAGCAATCCAGCCTGAAGAGACAGCAGTCTTGAGGTCAAGTACTCTGACCTGAAAACCTGTGAGTGCCCACGTTCCAGCTGCAGGCCTGCTGGAGGCCGCTCATTGCCCTGAGACAGAAAAAAAAATAAAAAAAACAACACCAAATAGAAATTCTGCAGAAGACCCTTGATTAATTATCCTCATTACTCAATATTTTAACCCACCTTGTCACCCTTCCCACTCTGCCTTGCAGGAGGAATACAATTTCCAAAATGCCCAGAGCTAACAGCAATGGGGAAACCACACACAGACCAAAATGCTGACAAGGGCAGAAACTGATTCTGCATTCAGCACCTCTGACTTCAGAAATGCTCACATACTCTGACCAACCTCCACGACGTGGGTTAAAATCAGATCCTTTGCATTTAGTTCCTGATTAAGGATTTCCTCTGCTCTTTACCCTGGTGGACTGGTAAGGTTCATGACTGCCACCCGAACAGAGATGATTTGTTCTTAGCTTTTCCCCCCTGCTGTTGCACAACTGGCTTCCAGTGTGATCCACACATTTATATCAATCCTGATGTGAGACTGTGAGTCACAGCTGGGATTTAGCTTGAAACAAATCTCTGGGCTCTGAGTCATCTTGGATGGAGCTCATGTTTAGAAACATGGAATCCTCGAATAATTAAGGTTGGAAAAGTCCTCTCAGATCTTTAAGTCCAACCATTGACCTAACACTGGATTGTGAATAAGATAGGTATTGTGATATGTAGGAGTAGTGGGGGGGTGTGAAGGGGAAACACTCTTTTTTTTAGGTCTGGATACCCAAATTCCAGATGTCACTTTGGTACTGAGACTCAGGGACATGTGGTATTGAAGCTGACATTCCCACTTGGCTGCTCCAGGATAACGTGCTTGAGCTGAAAGCCTGGGTGGCTTTGGTAAATCTCATAGTTGATTATCAGTTTCCAGTGGTTTCCAGCCTCTTTTTCCCTTCTTCAAACTTTGCCACTGTGAAAATCAGCCTGTGTTTGCTTTCCAACATGATGCAGTGCTGGGGCAGTGGCTTCATGAGGAGGTGAATGATCCTTGCAACAGTACTGAGAACCTCCAGAAACACAGGGGATGTAAGAACTTGTATATTTGCTCCAAGGTAAGTCATGGAGACTCATCCTCAAGAGTGTCACGGATAAAACGAATTTTTATTCATTGTCTATCTTTACACTATATATATATATATAATATATTATATATAAATTATACGGTTTTAATTTATATATACATTCTTTTACCATAGACCAAGCTTTAAAAGATGTGGAGTGATGGGCTGAAGAGGGTCTTTCTGTCTTGTCCTCAACTACAGACAGGTTTTAGCCACTGATTTTTGGATGACAGCTCTACCCTTAAGGATAAAAACACAAAAAGGAAAAAAAAAACCTCCTACAGTTTTAATTGCCACCAAGTTTTCCCTAAACCAGAAGAAATTGCGCTTTTGGAGCTATTCTAATGGCATTAAACTTAGACTCCAACTCAGTGAAGAATTTGATACAGCTGGTTGATTGCTGACTGTTCTTGCTAAGCTTATCAGCCATTAAAACAATCAAAATCTTATGGTGAAACAAGCATGAGCAAACTTATCTCTTCCCAATATCCTGGGATGAGACAGATTCACGTAATGTATCTTAATAAATAATGTACCTTAATAAATAGAAGACCAAACATTTTAAAATAAAATTTTTGTGGGAAACCTTATTTTTCTGTTGCACTTCAGTTTTTGTGACTACCTCCATATCAAAATAAAAATTCACAAAACCCTAAAGGCCTAAAATGTTTTAATGCTGTCCAAAATGAAATAAATAAATATGAAGCTAAATTAAATGAAGGATGAAATAAATTGGCATAAAATTATAAAGTAAAAAATGAAATTGAATAAAAACAAAATAAGGTAAAATAAAATAAAATATATTACTGGGTAAGTAGAAAGTGGGAGGGAGAGGAAGAGATTTGGCTTTGCAGCAAAGCTGCTTGCCTGAAGATGTAAGAACATTTTCCCAGTGAGCTCAGCATTCAAAGCCAGGCAGCCAGAACACGCTTCACAAGAGAGAACCTCCTGTGAACTCCTCACCTTTGTAAGGTAAGTCAGTGTTCACAAGGAAATACCCCACCACATCATTCCCTTTGATGTTTTCACTCTGCAGAAGGGAAGGGTGGTCTTTTTAAAGAATTCACAATAGAGAGAGAAGGGGAAGAGGAAGCCCTTTGAAAAGAGCAGAGAGCCTCCTCTCGTTTTGCTGCAGACTACAAGCCACCCCTTTTCCTTTGTGCCTTGCACAAAAGAGGGTTTGCAAGCCCACTTCCCCCTCAACCAGACACATTTTCTGCGAGTACCATACTGAGGGGAGGTGGCTTTCCAACACACAGAACACAGAGAGGGGAAGGAACTGTATGGCTTCACACGTCAACCATGAAACAAACCTCTTGAAAAACTTCTGTGTAAAGTTGTGAGACCTGGTGGGTCTTCCTGCATCTTCAGGATGAGCTGCAAGAGCACGCACGCTGGTCCACAGGCAAAGGTCTCAAGAAATCCTGTGTCTTTCCTATGTTCTTTCTTGTGTCAGGAGTTAATACTTCAGTCTCAATAATGTCAGGAAGGCCGAAGCTCCTCTGGACCTAAAGCCACTTAAAGGCATAAAAGTGATTCCATGAGAATGTGAATAAAGGGAAGACCAGGGAACTATAGACTGGTCAGTCTCACCCTGGAAGGGTCTGGGAGGTCCTGCTCTTTGTGTCCACTTCCAACCTGCTGAAAGATGAGAAGCAATCACAGTCTCCAAGGATTTGTCTAGGGCAAATCATTGTTAACCAACCTGATTGCCTTCTGTAATTAACTGACTGTCTGTAAAGACAAAGGAAGAGCAGCAGGTACCACATATCTTTAATACATAAGGATTTTGTCACCCACAGCATTATCATTTAGAAGCTGGAGAAGGAATAAACTACCAGACAAGTGGAAAATTGGCCTGATACTGAGTACATGTGGCTGCCAAATGTAGCTCAGTGTCCATTTAGCAGCTGGTAACGAGCATATTACAAGGAGCTGATAAGTTCAACAGTAGATCTTCAAACCAAGCAGGTTTTATAGACTTGAAGACCAGGGCAGCAGAGACCTCATGAAGTACAGCAAATACAGTATCATTTCTGCACCTGAAGTGGAATAAGCCTGTGAACCAGTAGAGGCAGGGGACAGGCTAAATAACAGCCCAGTTTAAAATAGGAGATGAAACTGAATGTGAGACTACAGTGACTATAACAAACTTTTTGCTGAGTTACGTTAAATGTGGCCAGCAGGTTACAGCCCAGCAAGGCTGTGAAATCTCCATCCTTGGACTCACCTAAATAAGTCCATGGTTGGCCTACTTTGGTGTTGGAAAGGGGCCATCTCCAGGATGGAGGTTGGACTGCTGACCTCCAGAAATCCTCTCCACCCAGCTCTTCCCTGGTCCCTGAATGACACCACAAAGACCCATTAGCAATGAGCAATTTGGATCACTTTGTGTTGCAAGGCAAGAAAACTCAATGAACTCTACACAGACCACCTTGCTTAAACCCCTTGCAAATTCTCCCTTAGACAATTCTAGGTTTTGCCACAGTCAGGATCTTTTCTTGTATTTGCTAATCAGTCCAAACATTGACATTTGAAAGCACATTCAACTGACTAGACATGGCTTTTGAGGCTGGAGCCTTGGCCAAGGGAGTGCGAGATGAGCCTGCCAGCAGCCTCGTGTGCCAACGCCTTTTGTGCATGGCACGTCTCACGCTCACAGGGATGCTCTGGGTGTCTAGACAGCACCTCCACTATACTTGCAGGACCCATGGCAGCTTGTCTCAGCATGAGGAAGGGGAAGGGGGTGGGGGAAACAAAGTTTTTGCAGATGAAAGCGCTTCCAAGTCAACACTGATTAATTCTGAAAGCAGGCAGGTACTCGTGGGTGATTTGCAGCAGAGAGCCTGGTGAATGGCGTGTGCCTCTGCATGCAAGGGGAGCAAGAAACACCCCGGACATCCTCTCAGACCATTTCCTAGTTCTATGACACAATGGGTAACTCATCCATTAGGCACCAAATGCTCTCCCTGGCCTACGTTTGCCATGCTGAAAATCCAACTCTGGTTCCCATGAGTTGCATTTTATACCTGTGGCCAGAAGCATGAGCGGCTAAACATCCAGCAGCCAGAAAATAACTGCTCCAGAGAAACAGGAGGGTCAACAGAAGATATCCTCAGCTCCCACCTGCCGTCCAAAGCAGACTGGGCTTATAAACCTCCAGAAATGATGGAAATGAAAAGCTTTGACCAAGCATTAAGACCCAAGTGGAGGACAGATAATGTGTTGATTAATGGATACCAGGCAAATTAGGAGCTGTCTGCTTTATAACAGCCTTCTAAAAACATGTCTAGAGAAAGAGATGAGGTATTTCTTCTTTTGTCTTTCACTTTTATTTTTTTTTATACTGCAACACATATCAGGCTACATCAATCTCTGTTCTAGAGTAAATATGCAGATAGAAGGGACCTCAGTTGTAATAGTGCTCACTATAAAATAAAGATTGAAGGCAGATGACAAACCTGGTTCTCTCTTCTTTCCCAAATATCCCAAAAATATGGCATTTTGCTTTGCATCAGAAAATAAGCAAACAACAGTATTTAGACTTAGAAAATATTCTCCCTCTCTTGTTTTCTTGGGTTTTTTTCATCACTAGCTGGGATATTTTTACATTTTTTCATTGATAATTAAAAAGAAAAACTGAATAAGAAAACAGCTTTTAGTTCCAAACACTTGACCTTCAGAAATGTAGCTATGTCCCCTTTCATCAACACCAAAAAAAGAAAGAAGAAAAAAAAATCCTCTCCTACTGGTATTACAGTATTTCACTCAGAAAGTCATTGAAAAGGTTGTCTTCAGAGCATATAAGACCAAGTTATATTTTTGGCACAAGGACAAGGTAAGATATTGCCAGACAAAGAAAACAGTTATAATTCAGTTAATGGCTGGCAAAGTTATACCCTTCTGCTACTAATTAATTTTCCATATTTCCAGCCAAACAAATGCAAAGAATGTATAATCACCTGGGACAGCAGCCTGCAAAGTGTTAAATCATCGTTAACTTAACCACTCGTCTCACCCTGGCTGCTGCACTTGTCATCAGCCATGGAGGCTGAGTTTGGATCCGGGTAGAAGGAAGGAAAAGGATTGCCAAGGATGGAAGCTACAAGACCCAGCTCTGGTTTTTGGGACACGTGTGTGTTTGTTGGAGCACAGCTGGGGCCCAGCCAGCTCCAGAGGGATGAGAAGGTGTCAGCAAGTGGCTGATGTGATTTACACCAGCGTGCAGCCACCTGCACGAGCTGTCACACCAGACACACACACGCTTAGGAAGCCTCTCTCCAGCAGGAGAAGGGGTGTGGCCATGCTGGAAGGAAACCACCTGCAGCAGGGAAAGGTTTGGTTCTCTTTACTTGGCCTCCCCATAGCAGCAGGGAGAACAATGCAAGAGATTTAAGTTCTTTGGGCCATGATGTGTTTCCTGGTGCTTTCCTCACTCGGGTGGGAGTTCGGCACTAAATGGAGGATTAATCCGGCAGTAGAAGTTAATTTTCTGGTAGTTTAGTCCAGATTCTGAGATTACTTATAGGTCTTTTACACAGTAGTCATTCCATTGTGGAAAATTACTGGTGATCCAGTTCATGGACATTTTGCATCAATCTTGATATCCCAGGGCTGGCATAGACTGCATGCACTACCAGAAAACAAGGGGAAGTATGGCTGAGGATAGTTGACTTGCCTTATGTCAACCCCAAAATATTTCCTATGAGGTTTTAGGTGAAATTAGAACTAAAAATTATCTCACTCTAAAGCAAAGAAGGTATTTCACGTCCTTTTTAAGGTTTTTCCCAAAAATCACAGTGACACAAATTTCAAAACAGATGTTTTGCAACCAATTTTTGTTTTCAATTACCTTTAAGTCTGGATTTGTGGGAGGCTAATTTTTGTTACTTGTTTTCTTGGTGTCTGTTGATGTGCATCTTTGCTTTCTGCACAATAAATGGTTGCTTTCAGCACACAAAAGCTTTTGTCTTCAGAAATAAGAAGTGTGGGTTGCAGAATTTAGTCAGAAATATCTTCACCTATGTGTGCATAATAATATACAGAGAAAACTTTTCCCCTCATACCCCAGAAGTAATTTTATGTTTCCCACAGATGAATTAACCCTTTTTAAATTAAAAAATGAATGCACTTTAATGGCCATGGATTGTTATGAGCTCTAGAATTTCATATAGCAAAATCATACTCTGTAGAGCAGATTTCAATATTTTAATGTTAAATTTTTTTTCATTCATAATAAACCCCCCATTTTTGTGAACAAGCAATTGATCCTGATTTTTAGACAGCTAAATGGACAGACATGGAAGCTCAGGGAAGAATTGAGTAATGCAGTTCTGGCCTCCATCTGTCTCCCTTTTCATCAAGCAGAAGACATCACAACTTTTAAACACGAATTGTTTAAACATTTTCCAGCTCCTCATTCCCTGCTGGCCACTATCCTGATGTGCTGACATGCTCCAGAGGAGATGGTTCCCACCAGGCCACAGCACCTTGCAAGTCTAATTCCCAGCAGGAATCTACTCATGAGAGTTTAATTGTGCCCTGCTTGAAGTTTGTCACACCTGAATCAAAACTGAACCATCTCAGCAAAGTGTTTGAATTACTATGAATCAGCTTTTTCATCTGGGAAAATAAACAAACATTCCAGTGTGAAGTTTTCAGCCAGCTTTAGTGAAAACCAGTCTTAAAATAGATTGTTGTGTCTTTCTACCTGGAAAATTTGGCAGATTTCAGTGGAATATGTGACAGATATTAGTTTTTATTTCCAAAAGCAGTTGGTAATCTTGGTCTAGATAAAAACTTGGACTTGATGAAAACATTACAAAAACTAGCTGAAAACAGGAAAAGGGCTAGGAAATAAAAAGCAGAACAAAATTTCTGAAAACCAAGTTACTTGTTAAGAGAGACATTTCTTCTGCATGCAGCCTTGACTCTACTCTCTCCAAAGGACAAGCCAGTCAGACAATAACAGAAATTTAGTTCTGATCTTTTAGCTGAAGTCTGGTTCACATGTACACAGAGCCTGTTATCCTTAGACCCACAGAAACTTTCAAGCAGTTATTTTTGGGTATTCAACTGCACATACCCTGAGGGGATTTGATTTCCTGAGAAGTTGCTCAGCATTTAAGTAAATTCAATGCCTTCGAGATGCTGAAGGCTTGGCTTTTCCCTTTCCACCATGAACTGTAGCTTTCAAGGCTCATGGAGAGGTTGAAGTCAGGTGGAGTAAGATGGTGGGTAACTAGACATGGCTGAAATGTTGGAAACGATACCTAAAGTTGAATCAAACTTGTTAAATCCCTTTCTTTCCAAATTCAGACTCTGACTAGCTCAATCACATGCCAAGAATGTTAACCCTCTCTGAGGCAGTGCCTGATTTGTGGATTTGCACAGTTAAGGCAGGAAACCTCACTCCTTCTTGGCAGAGTTGTGCTTTTCTTTCTGAAGGGTGGACCAGAAGTTCAGCCTGATGAAGGGTGCAAGATTTCTGCCTGTAAAACATCTGTTTGGCTATGACTGCCGGCATCTCTGGGTTTAAACAAAATCCTTCAACAAGGCAGTGTATTACAGTCCTGGACACTCACCATTCCTGCACAGGAATGTCAGAAATGCTGTTGGGAGCAAACTGGCACTTGTAACAATACAGGTATTCACTGAGGTATCACACAGCAGCAGAGCCCTGGCACGAGGACAATCATTCCTGCCGACGCAAACCTATCCAGGCCACGCCGCTTTAAAAACTCTGCCTCATTCCACATCTCTTACCAAGATTTATGACAATTAGCTGCTGAATCCATAATTAGCAAGTGGCAACAGATCAGCAGATATATCCAGCTCTGGTGACACCTCTGACAGATTGGTGTCTACTCCCCAGATCCCTGCGAGGCTTCATCTTTTTCCCTGTGACCACTCTTGAGTAGGGTTTTGGCAAGGCTGTCTCAGTGGGGAGGAGAGGGAGGGCTGGGGAAGAACAAGTTCTCACAAGCATGACAGGACCCATGCAAACCATTTGACTTTGCAATTAAAAACACGTTCTGTCTTCCTCTGCGTCACTGAGGGGAGCATGTAAGTAACAGTTGCTCTGCTAAGTGCCTCAAATTCAAACAAATCAGGAGGTTTGGGTTTCTGCACGTGGGGTTTTGTGTGCTCAGATAAAGGGGGGCTTTTTTCCCTTCTCTAAGAAACATTTCGGGAACCTTTCTAGGGAGTAGAGAGGAGGAGAAGGAGGAGGTGCTGTAGTTGTATTTGTTAAGACACTTTGTTAAAGACACTCTGTAGTGAACACAGGGGTCAAGGTGAGAACAGGGAGCCCCACCCCACTTATCCAAAATCAGATAATTCATAATTCCTTTACTGTTGCTCTAAAGAGGATCCAAGCCCCTTCTTGGGACACAGCTTCACCTGTACACTTTTGAGATATGCCACCTCTGCAAATGAGTTCCAGGAGTCTGATGCTTTGCAAACGCTCAGTGATATCTCCACCCTTTCTAGCCAAAGTCTCCCAGATTCCTGATCCAATTTGTTTTCCAACCTCAGCCTTTAATTACAGGTTTCTATATGCCTTGCACCTCAATGCACCCCTTATTAGATGTTAACTGAGTACATGTTTCTCATTTGCAACCATAGCTTCAACTAAGCACTTTCATTTTCAAGCCCTGCTGGGTATAACATTTAAGACCATCAAAGCACTGTATTTATGAAGTGCACTGCAAGAGAAAAATTAAGATGTGAAGGTCGGGGTTAGATTAGGTCTTGTGTACGAGGTGACTCGGGGAGTGTGTGGCTGAGCCCGTATCACCTGGATTTCAGCCCAGCTGGCTGTCATGCCTGACTGACAGGAACCACCTTCAGATCATCTTCTGTGAATTTGTAACGCAAACAGCACAGCTGCTTATTGCATTGATTGTATTGGAAGCCTGATTTGCCTGTAATTGCTCCAGCTCAATATGCCATTCTCTTCTGGATGACAGGATGAATGATGTACAACCGGAATTCAGCCCTGTGGTGCTGCCTTTAGTGACACTTTGTTTTGTTTTGTTTCATTTTTCAGTTAAAAACACACCTATTGCAGGATGACAGCTCTATCCAGGCTGTTCCACAAAAAGTAGCTGTACTTCCAAAATCTTTTGCAGTGGTGCTTTGAGCTTGTACCTGGAAAAATGCATCCATAGCTGCAAGAGAGCCTGAGAAATCAATATAAAGTTTGTTGATTATTTAGCTGGAGGAGGTATGATTTATGTTAACCTGGCTGCTGGAGGAAGAGATGTTGGGAAGTTGCTGAAAAATTACTCTTTTTTGTTTGTTTGTTTTCATTTTTTTTAGCAACTAATAGAGACAAAATTATCTGTCCAAGAGTGGTCACAGTTTTGTTGCTTGTCTGGCTGTCTTGCGAGAGCTCAGTGAAGAATCCTAACTGATTTTTATGTTAGCTCTTACCAGAACTGTCCCTGCACATTTTGTCTATGTAAATAAATATGTAGGACAGATAGAAAAGTACCAAAAAAGTAGGAGGAAGAGGAGAAGGAGAAGGAGAAGGAGAAGGAGAAGGAGAAGGAGAAGGAGAAGGAGAAGGAGAAGGAGATGAAGAAGAAGATGAAGAAGAAGATGAAGATGAAGAACAAGAAGAAGAAGAAGAAGAAGAAGAAGACAACACAAAGGAAAAAATATAAGAAAAAGTCTGTGCTTTCATCAAGTGGAAAGCAGAATCTTTTTTCTATTTGTTTTTGTATCATTTTCTTCTCTCTGGTGCTGGTGTTGTTGTAAGCTGTATAAAGTCTGGATAAGCTTTCATTATGTCTGTACCTCCCATCTCAGGTGCAGCAGAGCCAAGGCTGGCCCTTAGTCCCATACCAAAAGGCACAGGACAGCTCTCTTACTCCTCTCTGTTAAAGATTGTTCTTGAAAATGACAGTCTAAAACCAAGTCAGGCAGTTGGGTGACCATGTCAAGCAGGGCTAATATGAGTGTGTGACCTTCATTTGTTTAGAAGCACAAAGGTAAACCAAAAAACCCTTCACATAGGTTTTGATCTCTACTTTGCACCTCCAGAATGCTGTCTGTGAAAATACACACTGAGCACTGTCTTTTCTCAGTGCCAGTGTGAGTCTAGATGAAGGTCTGCAGAGCTATTCAGGGTGCATTTGTTTTAAAAGTGACCTGGTCCCTTCCTCTCAATGTTTTTGGACTCCTTGCCCCATTGCCCTTATGTACAATTTGAAATTTCTGCATCACCATCACCACAGTGTAAGGACAAAAAAGTTGCCTCAATATCTTTGCAGATATGGGGTTCAAGAGTTCTACTTGAGCTGTTCCTTTAGACAAACTTGGCCTTGCTTCCGGTTAGAGAATAATCTAGAAAAAGGAAACTTGTAAAAGCATTTCACGGCTCTTTATAAAAAAACAAGGAAAAAATTCACATTTTTGTAGCAGGAAGCCTCTATATTAAAACTAAGACAGCACAGAATTCGGGAATAAGCTGACAAGGAAACATCTTCATGGTCTGCAACTGCAACGTGTCATAAGCTCTATGTTACCTGGTGATGGAGCTTTTCTCATCCATCTTCTGGCTGCTCTGCTTTTATACATATTTATTACCTTATCATAGCCAAACCTGAACAAAATAACCCCCCCAAAATATGATTCCTCTTTTTGCAAAGAATTTTATTTCACAGAGACAACCACTGGTTTGTTAAAAGAGTTGTTTGCAAGATGACTAGATTAGATTAATTAGTTAATGTTTGTAAAGTACTTTGAAGATTAAGAACACTATATAAGTGTTAAGTATTATTGTTATTATAATAGATAGAGAAGGTAGATAGCTAGATAGGTAAAGAGATACAGCAGTCAGATAACAATAATTATAATACTTAGCATTTCTATAGGGCTTTACATCTTTTGAGTGTTTTACAAACATTAACTAATTAATAGAGTTAAGCAGACAGATAGTAGATAAAATAGTAGGTAGATTGATAGATAGGAACAAATTTTGCCTTTGGATACACGAATAGTATGTTCAGTGAAAGTTGCATCCCATCGATGAGGGCAAAATTTGGTCCATAGACAAATTTAAAGGAAAATTAGCTAGAGTGTTTCAAGGGCTGGGTTGGCTTTTTTTTCACACACAATTTGTCTTCCCAGTGAGTAGATTCACTGTGGGAACAGAAAGTTCCCCTGGAATGCTGAAATGAATGTATCAAACGTGTCAAACTTTGCAGCAACATATTATGGAATCAAAGCACATCGTTAAGATTAGTCACATCAGTGTCAGTGACTCAGCTCTGCAACATCTGAAATGATGCATCGTGCCTTTGGGAAGCCAGATGAAACAGCATTATCAGTGGGCTCAGGTTCATCCTGATTCTTCAGGTTTTTATGAAAATGCAAAACTATGATCTAGTGACTGAGGAAAATACAGGGATTAAAGCCAGATGTGAGCATATTTTAGTTTCATTAAATAAATCTGATATTAATTAAAATGAAGAATAAGAACTATATAAAGATGCAAAGAATGGACATGACACTTGTTTCCTTCTAGTTTGTATCTTCTTGAACACTGATATGTTTCTGCAACAACTTATCCCTAAAGCTGTACAGAAATAGGAGAAAATAACTGCTGCTTTTTGAAATGAGATTCATGTCCTGGGCGCCTTTGAGATCCAGCTGTCAGTGAGGTCCAGTTTTTCTAAAGCTTCTGGTACCTCTGCAGTATTTAAAAGAGGAGAGGAAGAGAGACCTCAGCTGGGTGTGAGCAGGCTCACTCTGGAATGTGGTTGTATCAGGGTCATTCTGCACTTGAGCTTTTCTGAGGGCTTCTAATACGACCCCAGCACCTGACTGAAGCATCAGTGCTGCCTCTACACCTGGGGCAGCACCACCAGTGCTGCTCTTTGCTGCCAGGCTGGGTCTCAGCACTGCTAGGAGCTGCATCCTATGAACAGAGCTTGTGTTTTCCCTTTACAAAGCTCTTCTGCCACTGGGTATATGCAGAACCATCTCAAGTCTCCAGGGCAAGCAGAACCACAGACCACAAATAAATCTCGATGAAACAGTAAAATAGAGGAGAAGGAGCCACCTTCTGAACTCTTGGCAGCTGCGATGTAGATGCCTACATCTGAGTTAGACACTCCAGGCTTCCCTGACAGTCCATAGACCAACAAGAGCTTGAAAGATAAGATTCACCTGCTTTGTATTTATGTCTCCATTAGGACAAGATGAAACTGCCTCTTAGAAATCTTGTTTCCCTCCCCTGACTGACAGTAAAGCCCAGATTAGCTCAGATGAGGCCTGCTCTGTCGTAGATAATTAAACTGAGATGAGACAAAACCCTTGTGGTGGGCTGAGCTTGGCTGACTGCCAGGTGCCCACCAAGCTGCTCTATCTCTCTCTCTCTCTCTCTCTCTTCTCAACAGGACTGGGAGAGAAAATATGATTAGAAGCTCATGGGGAAGGACAAGGACACCACTTATAGTCATGGTCAAAACAGGCTCAACTTAGGGAAATTATTTTGACTTATTGCCAAATAATCAGAGAGGGAAAATGAGAAATATGAACAAAACTAAAAACACCTTCCCCCCTTCTCCCTCAAAGTGGCACAGATGGATGTCAAATGGGAGTTGTGATTAGTTCATAGCTCCTCACCCCTGCTGCTCCTTCCACCTCACACTCATCCCCTGCATAAGTGTGGGGTCTCTCTTATGGGCTACCATCCTTCACAAACTTCTCATGAACTGCAGTCCTTCACAAACTGTTCCCTAAAGTTTCACATGTCCTGCCAGGAAACTTGCTCTGCATGGCCTCCCCTCTCTGGCCTGCAGTTCCTGCCAGGAGTCTGCTCAAGCACAGCTTCTGCACAGGCTGCAGCTTCCTTCAAGGCACATCCACCTACATGGGGTCCTCCTCAAGCTGCAGGAGGATCTCTGCTCTGCTGAGGACCTCCATGGGCTGCAAGGGGACAGCTGCCTCACCACAGTCTTCTCCATGAACTACATGAGACTGGAGGATGTCTTCCTCGTCCTTCTTCACTGTCCTTGGTGTCTGCAGGGTTGTGTGTCTCATATTCCCCCCTCCTCCCCTCTTTTTTTTCTCCCATCTCCTGTGTAGCATTCCTTTCTTAAATATGTTATTGCTGCCAATGTCACCCGTGTCCAGTGGCAGGTTTGTCCTGGAGCCAGACCAAACTGGCTCTGTGCAACATGGATGCAGCTTCTGGTGTCCTCATGGAAGCCACCCCTGTAGCCCCTCTTCCATTAAAACCTTGACATGGAAATCCAATACACCCATACTAAATGCTCCTTTTCCTTCTTCATCTGCAAGGTCTAGCTAGTGGAATTCCCCAAGTTCACCTGGCCAGTCTGTGGCACTAGGATTAATAATGAGGAGGTTTGGTTGGAAGTCAGTGGGAAGGTCTTTGACCAAAAGATCGGGAGGTGAGTCCCCATAAAATGAAATTAGCAACAACACAAGTTTCCCTTCAGCAGCACAACCTGTCAGTGGTGGGAAAGCCACTGCTGTGCAGAAGGCAATAAGCCATCCATCTGACTCAACCAAAATAGGCAACATCCAAATGTGGTGCAGAACAAACATTGTACAAAATAAACACACCATTCATCAACACAACCACCCTTTGATCACCTAAAAAAAGGCATAAAAAATTAAGCAGGCAAGCAAGAGCAAGAAAGAGTGGCAATGCCTTTCTTTTTAACCAGGGATGGACTGTACATACCTTGGTAATTAAAGCTCATAGTTTCTTCTCAAGGAACTTGAACCCAAGTCTCAAGTTATGGGTGAATATTCACAGTGCAAGGTTTCAAGACAGACCTGTCTAAAGTTCTCTTGTTGGAGCAGTTTTATTTGTATAATGCATTTCACTGTTTCCTGTGTCACAGGGAGAATGGTTTCTAGTTTAGTGGTTAGTATTCACCTGGAAGGGGAAGTCCTCAGTTCCTGTGCCTGCTTCTATGAATGTTTCTTGTATTTCTCATTTAAGTATTCATTGATGTGGATAATGGAAGCCAGGCCCTCTGCTCCCAAATGAAAGACTATACCACAAAGATACATAGTCATTTGCATAGGTTTGCCATCTTCCTGTTCCCATGAATATTTAATTAACCTATGCAAAGTGAAATGGTTTCAATATGAGGAACTGAGAATGCCCTGCCCTAGAATATTCTTTTCCCTAGTGGTTAGGGCAGTCAGGGAAGTGGAGAGGCAAGTTCAAATCCCCTTAAGCAGAAGAAGGATTGAACCTGAATCTTCCAGAGCGTGGTGGGTTTTCTCAGCACAATGTTATTGGTGAGAAAAAAAAGTAGCATCTCTGCTTCCTTTTCTTGCCTGAGCTAATGGGATACCCTGCCAAAATGCTTATCATACTGAAAGATCATCACAGAGTGTGACTGATACAATCTTTATTAGAAAACAAATTATTTCACCATGAACTTTGAAAGAAATGGAGTAAATGATGTGACAACAAAATGGCTTACCACAAGGGAGCATACTCACACCTGTGTTATTTGTGATCTACACACAACATCTACCAATCTGTAATGACAAAAAAAAAATTAAAGTTGCCAGAATTCGACTCTCCAAAAGCCATGACAACATCAGCACTCGACCAGATCTCAGAATACCATATGACAAATTAATGAAATAACCCTATAGATATGATGCTACCATATCTAGCATCATATCTATATAGGTCTCTTCCTCCTTTAAAGTTCCAGGCCCAATGAACAGAACAGAATTTCCAAAGAGATGTGACTCAGAATCCAGATTGCTTGGAACTGACATTGGACTACTTGCCTTTCCCCAGGGCACAGATGGAAAAGACAAAGTGTAAGGTTAACCTGTAATATAAATTACTGAAGAAACATGTGAATTCCAGACTGAAGGTCAGCTCTGCAATGCTGCAACCATGGCACTTGCATCCTGTTATCCAGTAGATAAATATTTATGTCACACATAAAAAAGCACTGATATATCAGTACACATGAAGAGGTTAGATATCCTGTTGAATGAAAGTGATTTTTTTATGCATGCCTTAGGCCAGCTGAGGGAAACAATCTGTATCTCCTAGCTGGGATCACCTGACTGGGGAATGGATGGAAAAAAAAAAAAA